>CM035411.1:145326532-145504032 GCA_020310875.1 Ceratopteris richardii | reverse complement strand
AGTGTGAGATATCCAATTAATAAGTATTGAGCACAAAGAATTAAGGAATAAAAATTAAGAGATTAATCACTGAAAGTTAGACTACTAAAAATTCAAAGGCCAAATGTGAATAACCAATCTAATCTTAATGATTTCCCTTTTGAAATTTCACATAGAAATTTTCCATAAAAAGGAAAATGAAAATTCGGAAAGTGAATTGAAAGATAGTAAGGCTTATAAGTGTATGAGGGTGTGGTGCCAAGGTGAAAGGGAATTCTTATGCAAAAGAATATGAGAAAGTTATCGTGCTAGATGATTCCTATGCTAAGTTCTATGTAGGGAAGTTGCTCAATATGAAGATAAAAAAAATCTTTGCTGAAGGAATCCTTTGAGCCTATGTGGGAATTGTGGAATACACAAGGAATTAACTCTAGGAAAGGGGTAAATATATCATGGTGACTTCCCTATTCCCCAAAGAATTTTCCCTCTAATTCCACTAGGATGTTTGGCCCTAGAAGTCATCACTAAGGTGTCTTAAGCTTCAAAAGGGCTAGTAGAAATCTTAAGTAAAATATCTTGAAGGAAAAGGATTTCAAACAACAAAAATATAGGAAATGATTTCCCAATCCTAATAGGGAAATCGTCTAATGATTTGAGCTATTTAGGGTGATGACATAGTGAAATTGGGAGACCCAGAAGTTCACAAGTGTTGGAATATATTTAACATATATTTCCTTGACATGGGCAAACATTATTCAAAGATAAGAGATAATTTGGTGTGGGAATTCTCACTGTGGTGCTCCATAAGTTGGCTAGGTAATAAGGAGTCACCTAAGTCTCAAGAGACCCAAAATCTCAACAATATGATGACACTGTTTCCTCAACTATTAGGGAAATCCACCAGTGGTAAACAAGATATTTGAAGTGAGTTTATCTAGGTAAGCTTTTATCCATATATCTACGTACAATAAATTACTAGAATTGCATCAACAAAGCACAAAAGAGCCAATATAAACACTCATTTGATAGCTTAGTTAGATTGCTTTCCTAAAGCAAGTTTGTAGGACTCATGGTAGGAAATTGTTATCAGAGGATGGAAGGATAAAATTAACAAGAAATTTCAAGCCTCCAAAGTGAGAAAAAAGAAAGAAATATTTAACAATTTCCACATAGAAAATTTTGAGTTACCAATCACATTCATAGGGGAAGATTAGCATAATTAATGGAGCCCAAGACTCGAACCCCAAGCTTGCTCAAATCTCACTTTTGGATCATAGAACCATCATACGAGCACAAGGATTTCCCTAGGAAGTTAGGGAAGTTGCTTCCTATATCAGGTATAGATTGGAACATCAATGAAGGCATGCTGATTAAGAAACTTGCTAGAAGATTTTGTAGACCAATGTCTCTCAAAAACTCATTTACCATAGACCATTATTTCCATGAACTTCTAGAGAAATCATTGGGAAAAAGGGTATAGGAGGTGAACTTTAATAGACATTTGCACTTAGAAAAGATCATGAGACAATATTAAAGCATTCGCAAGAATCAACTCTTCAAAAGTGTTATATTTGTGAAGCCAAGTAGGAAAATCCTTTGAAGCTTTGAAAGGTGCAAAAATTTGTCAAAAAGTGAGATAAATCCTTTGAGCACCTAAGTTGTACTCACTCCTTGAGAGTTCAAGTACTTGGAAAATTATCATTTAGAGAAAAAACACACTTTGAGGAGTTAGTCAAGGGCTTTTCTCACCTCTAAGTGTAGAAAGCACCTCTAAAGTTTCATTAGTGCTCACTACATTCTCTACACAAATATAGATTCCAATTCTAGGCTTTAGAAACTCTTAGGGAAGGAAACCTTTAAGAGTGGACAGTCACCGTTGAAAATATATTAGACACCAAGGGATCCAAGAAAATAATTGAACTCAAGAATAGATGATTTTTAGTATGAGATTTCCAAAAGTAATCACTATCATAGGTGTTGGAAAGTGATTTTTTGTGAAGGGAAAAATGGAAAATCTTGTAATATGGTAGAATAGAATATCCCAATTGTTGTAAAAATAAGGAAGAGTCTTCCTCATGATTATATGTAATTTATATATTTTTTGAGAGCTCTCAAGATAGTATAGAAATTTGGAGGACTTATTTTGAGTGTGAAAAGGGACACTTGAAAAAGTATATAAGTCAATTATGACCCAATTGTAAGGGCATCTTGTATTTTTTGGCAATCAATGAGAACTTGAGAGCTCTTCATTCTTCATCATCTTGTCATCAAGCTTTAATTGTGATTTCAAATTGATCTTTTGAGTGTTGTTCATGGATTTGTCTTTATGATCAGTAGATCTTTGAGTGTTTCATGCTTTCATAAGTCTATCTCTATCTTTTAAGTTCCATTATCTCTTCAAAGTACTATTTCTTTATGATTGTGTGGATCTATCAAAATTGTGATTCTCTTGTCATAAGGGTATAGGTACTGAAAGTTCAATTTGGTTTTACCAATGTCTTTATTTACGAAAACTTGCACAATTTTGGCATAAGAGACACTAAAAAAGCTTATTTCTAAGTCAATATACAAGAATTATGAGAACTATCAATTGCTATTGTGAAAACTCTGATAATACTGATGTTGTGATGATAAATCTTGGATTCCATTGATAAAGAAGGGTCTTAGCATACTTCCCAGATTGAAAATTTAAGTGTTTAAGGTTGTTGTTCTTTTATGCTATGATGATTGGAGATGAAAAATCCAAAATACAAAAACATTTTTTGGCACCATTACTAGGGAACATTGAAGCAAACCTTTGGACCTTGCTAGATTTTCCAAGTTGATGGTAACAAGTACTTGTTCAAAATATTTTTGAATCACCAGGTGTGGAAAAGATGAAAAGGTGAGTGTGTTAGATCTTAGAAAAAGAGATTTCTTCATTCATCTTGTTGAGAAACTAGTGTAAGAGCTATATGTTGTTATCTGAATTTCACATATGAGATGACAATCTTCCATTATAATCTTTTTAGCTTCATTTTCTAGAAAACCCTAAACAAGTTGTTTTTATTTGTTTGAGAAAATACAAAAAACAAAGTGGTTGAATCTTTCATGAATAAATGTCAACATCATTGGACAATCATATTGAAAGTAGGAAAGGCAAAGGTGTGGAAAAATTAAAGAAAGAAATTGAAGAGACTTTTTGCTAACCTAAAAAAAGATTTCTTTGAGATGAATCACAACCTATTTTTATTTGCAGGAAAAGAGGGAAGGAGGAGCACCATTGGACCTCAAATCAAGGCACATCATTAAAAGAATTGATAGAAAATAAAAAAATATGATTTTCTACAGAGAATAACGATTCTCTATAGAAGCTAAGGATCATGAATTCAAACGAGAAAATTTTTAGTGGGGATAAGATAAGAAGGAGTATCAAAATTCAATCCAAGTTCAAATTCAAATTTTCATCCAAAAGTAAGAGAGTGAGCTCAAAATTGCAATTTTGAGAGCAAAGAAATTTTTTTTCAAGTTTTAACATTTTTGTCCAACCAAAGTGAAGGTAAACTTCTTTACAAATCATATTGGAATGTTTAGAAATTTTTTGTTGAAGCATCATGATTTTTTGTTTTTGATGTTTCAATGATAAAAAAATAATTTTTGCTTGATTTTCTTTATTGCATGGCATCAAAATAGAAAGGTGCTTGCAATGCATATAAAAAACTCACATTTCTTTTTATCGTGATTCAGTGAAAACAATAAAAAACACGATTCTCTACCAAATGTGATTTTCAGTTGAGAATCACATAAATTCACGATTGTGAGCAATCACAATTGTGAAAGTCAAGGATTTCATGATTTTGACCTTACAATAGTAAACAAAGAAAATTGTGTGAAAACATGATTATGATATAAAATTCAATTTTGAACACTTGAAAATTGCGATTTTCTCCTGACGAGGAAAAACACGATTCTCTACAAAAAATTGTGACTTTTGAAGAAAAACGTGATTCTCTTTGAGAATCATCTTTTGCTGAAAATCTTGATTTATGGAGTGTGAAAATCACGATTTTCAACTGAGAATCATGATTTGTGACAATCACAATTTTCTCTAGAAAACATGATTTTCTGCACAGAATTGTGATTTTTCAAATTCATCCAAAAACAAAGATTTCAAGGATTTTTGAAATACTTGAATAATCAAATAAAAAAATAGTAAAAAACTCATGTAACATTGACAATCTTGATTCTCTAAGAAAAACATCATTCTGAGCTCAGAATCATGGTTTGTTATTTGACTTGAAAAATCCAAATTTCTGACTAAGAAACAAAATCATATTGTTCTCTATGATGGACAATTTGGGAATAGAAATTCTAGAGTTAAGGTGAAGAAAACTCAAACCCTAGTCCTATAGTGGAAATTAGGGTTTTATTTGAAAGACACTCTAAAATTGATGAGATTGAAAGGTCAGGACTTGTCATTAAACATAGTCAAAGATCTAAAAGAGCTTGGGCACACCAAAACCTAAGTAAGGAGGAACAAAACCCACACTTATCACAAATGAACATGGAAGACGAGAACGGGGAAGCATGGAAATTTGATCAAGGAGACTATATGAACATCCTCAAATACTTGTATACAAAATATAGGTTTGGATCCTATTGTATTAGGATGGATTGCATAAGGAATGCATTGGGATGAGGAACTTAGAAATTCCTTTAAATTTGATGCCAATGGCTCAGTTTAAGGGTGGCAGGTATGAGGATAGAGAAGGATGTATACTGTATGAAAAACCAATATGAAGGATCTACAAATCCTTATGATCGTGTAGCCAAATACAAACAATTTCTAAGAGCAGAAGATCTTGCCTTAACTTGGTTTTTACCATTAAGGAAGGAAATGTTTATGGACACAAATAGAATTTTGGAAGAGTTCATATGGGAATTAAAAAAAAAAGGCATTGAACATAGTATTGCTACACTAATGCATACATTAAGCAAAAACAAGATGAGAGTGTAAGAATAGCATCCAAGAGTTTGAAAAAATATTTGGATAGATGTCCTCATGAAGAAAAACTCTCAATGCCTAAGAGGGTGTCATTGTCCATTCAAGGATTGAATAATGAACCACTAAGGATAGTGGTTTACTATAGAAGATGTCTAGAACTAGAATCTTGTATCAAATATTATTTTCATTTAGAAGTCAATAGAGGAACTGATCTCCTAATATTTGATCAACAAGTGAATGGGGAGAATAAAATACCACCCATAGAAGAGTTAGATCAAGCCATAGCAAAAGCTCTAAGAGCCACAATCAAAACAAACATAATGAACCCTAGAATAACACAAATCAAGAAATGTTATGTGTGTGAAGAGAACCATCCTACTCACATGTGCAATTATAAAAAACCATCACATCTACAAGATAGAGGAACACTCAAATATTGCACTTTAGAAAAGAAACGGACAAACCATACCAGAGACGAGTGTTTTTATAACAAACAACCAGTGAGAGAGAGGGAATAGAAAAATAAGCCAATGTAAGTGAGTGAAAACGATCTTTTGGACCAACCTAGAATTGTCCTAGGAAAAAACCATTCATACCAACTAATGTATTACATGTCAAACCTGAAAGCACAATTCAATAACACACAAAAGATAAATTGTTATAGGTGTGGGGGATATTTTGAGGCATATAAAGCAAGAATAAAAGAAGAACCCATTCCAACAGATCAAGAAAAAATCTATCCAATTCTTGAATTAGAAGTAGAGAGAATGCAAATGTGTAAAGAAATCATCATAAAGACTCAAAAATTGCTAGGAGAAATCTTTAAAAAACAACCACAAAAACATAGAAAATCTACAAGAAAGAGTATGGAAGGAGGTATTAGAGAACAAATTGCAAAAGCACCAAAATGATCAACTACCTTACCACATAATCCAAGAAAATGTAGAACAGAACAAGGAAACAAACCTAATTAATGAGATACCATTGAAAATGGAAGTTAGGTTGACTAATCAATTTAAAATTTTATGTCAATGGAATTTAAAGGAAGTAATCAAACAAAACTCTTAGTTACAAGAATATATGAGTAAAGAGAGAAAAAGTAGAATGGAAAATTATTTCAATTTTGATAGAGAATCACTCATGCAAGTACCAATAGAAAAAATTGGAGGATACTATAAAGAGGAAGAGGGAAATACCATACTTTCATTACATTATGAGATAAATAGACAAATGCCATTTTAGATAGTGGAGATGGAGTAGCCATTATGACAAGAAAAAAACTTGGGAAGAATGGGCTGCTTAACAACTTAAACCTACTAGACTGAAACTACAACTTGTAGATGGACACACAAACACCCTTAGGTATTCGGGAAAAGTTAATCATTAGAACATGTGGAATAGAAATCAAAGATACCTTTGCAATAGTGGAATTTACTCATCTTACCTCATTTGAGATCATCTTAGGAAGACCTTTTATGAAACAACTACAAAAAGTTCAAGATTGGGGAAAGGATTGCTTTTACTTGCAAAACTTAGGAAATGTAACTAAAGAAACCGAAGGAGGAGAAATAATCATGACATATCTCCAAGGGAATGGAATACGGTACACAAGGAACAAGATAATATAGATGAATCAAAGGAAATGACAATTGAAGAAAGTGAAGATGAAGCATCACTTTGGGCATTTGGTTAAACAAGAAAAATTTACCAAAAATATATCTTTTGAGAAAGGAAGATTGTATGAGTGATAGGACAATAGAAGATGAGAGATATATACCTCAGAAATTCAATGATCAAGATTTTGAACCCTATGGATGGACTCAGATCTTGTCCACATTGGATGTAGCCAATGAATAGAATGTGGGGATAAATTTTCAAAATGAGGAGGTGTATGATGTCTTTCATATATGTCTAACAATGATAAGAGTGGAAGAAGATAAATTAGCACCCAAAGCAAAGAAACAAAAATTGGAGGTAAATAACAGAACTTCATACCTAGAAACTATGCAAGAAACTAATGTTATCAAGGATAAAATCTTAGGAAAATATACTAAAATAAAACATCAAGGGAGGACAGAATAAAGACCCAAAAAAAGAAACTAAAACAAAAAACTCAAAATACTTAGGAAGAACAACAAGAAAAAATTTATGTTCCATCAAACTTTAAAAAAGTATGAGGTTGAAGAGAGATTGTTGTTGAACTTGAAACCATAGAGGAATAAGAAAAAAGGAGAGTCCTATAAAAATTAGGAAGAAACAAAAAGCATAGGGATAACCTAAGAGGGGGGAGAAGAAAAACATATTGTAATAGCAGATGATATGACAAAAGAAGAAGAGGCCTTAATCAAGTTAGTCAAAAAATTTAGAGATCTATTTTCCTACATCCACAAAGATCTTAAAGGTATAGATCCAAACATTTGTGTGCATAGAATATCTATAGCATCAGATGCAAAACCTAGTATGCAAAAGCATTATACATACAATGATAAATACTCTGCCAAGATTAATGGAGAAATAGAAGAAATAATGGTTGTTGATCTTATTTATGCAATTGAGTATACTGAATGGATATCGACGATAGTTTTAGTTCAAAAGAAGAATGAAAAATTTAGAGTTTGCATCAATCTAAAGAAAGTAAATGCTGCAACTATTAGAGATAGCTACCCATTGACAATAATAGAGCATCTATTGGAGAGAGTTGATGGAAAAGAGGTCTATAGTCTTTTGGATGGTTTCTTAGGATATGAGCAAGTGCAAATTGCATTAGAAGATCAACATAAGACTACCTTTGCAACATAATGAGATGTATATGCATTTAGCATTATTCCTTTTGGTTTAACCGATGCACCAGCCACATTCCAAAGGTTAATGTGTTATGTTTTCAAAGATTTTCTAAGAAATATAATGGAAATTTATGCACCTTTCAAATCAAATGGAACATCATTTACAATATCTAGGAAATGTATTTCAAGAATTTAGAGCTTATAGAGTTTTTCTAAACCTTAATAAGTGTGTATTTTTTGTTAGACAAGGAAGATGGGACATTTAGTATCCAAAAATGTCATCTCTACTGATGAAGAAAGGATCAAAGCCATAGTAAAGTTGCCCAAGTTAACAAATGTGAAGGAATTTCAAAACTTAATGCGACACTATGGATATTATAGAAAATTTATGTACAAGTTTGCAGATATTGCAAAACCTTTGAATGCTTTGATTATAAAATTTGACTGGGTTGATGAATGTGATAAACTTTTGAAACCATAAAAGCTTGTGTTATCACCACACTAATATTTGAAACACCTCAATCGGATATAATATTTCATGTACATGTGGATGCATCAAAATTTGCATTAGGATATGTTTTAGCACAACCTATAGAAGGAAGAAATGTGCTTTTTCCTATAGCATATGCAAGTAGACAAATGAATCAGGCTGAAAAAAACTACAACATAATTGAAAGAGAAGGGTTGGGATGGTGCTTACAATCAAGAAATTCAAATATTATCTGCTAGCTAATAAGTTTAAATTTTTTGTGGATCATCAAGATTTATAATATTTAGTAAATAAACCTTGTCACACTAGAAGGATAGTGAGATGGGTCTTACTATTAATGGAATTTGACTTTGAAGTTGTCGTAAGACAAGGAAGGACACATTTGAGAGTTGATCATTTATCCAAAATCTTAACAGGAGAAAAACCACAACATACAGATGATGATATACCTGATGCTTATCTTTTTAAGATAGAGAGCATACCAAGTTCTACAAAATCTTTGGTATCAATATTATCAATTGGACCAAGGAATACTGATTTAACTCCAACACATTTGATTTGGTTCATAATTTGAAACTACTATCACGATCTTATCTAGAATGTGGCAAAACCCTAAGATCCACTATCTATTTGCTTGATCTGACATTGAGAGAGCTTATTTTGATTTGATTACACCATCAATTTATAACCACCCTACAAAACATATATACACAGGGCTTGACCAATTATATCCTCAATCTTGTGGATGTTGGTCTTGGGAGCTCAAGAAAGCATGATCTCCAAATAAGTACTTTCCGAGTTCTAGTTCAATTCTCGTCTTGTTCCTTGTTCTTGTCTTGTCTATCCTAGGATTCTTGACATACCATCTTGTCCTCTTGTAATTTTTTCATATGAGATCCCGTCTCATTACTTATTGTACCTAGTTTTTCTCCCTCAAGGGAGTTCTCGTAATCCAGATATCTTTTTTCATACCTATGGTCTTGGCTAGTGGGACCTCTTGTATCGATTGCATATTCTTGTATTGTTTGCCCTACATGGGAGATCTTGTAATTAGAAGTACAATTCTAAAATCTTATCTATTCTAGTCAGAGGGGACAATCTAGTGCTCCCTTGACATAAGGTACCCTAGAGGATAGTAGAAATCAGTGTGATGATGGCCACATGTCCACATTAGAGCATTCCAAAGCATTTCTATCTTGGGTGCAAGAGGATATAATGGATGGGATGAGAGTTTCACACACAACTATCTTGAATTTACTTATGATTGAATTCAGGAAGAGAATTTAGCAAGTGAGTCAAGAGGGAATTCACAATATTCTCTTATATATTGTGGCAATTCCATGAGATCTCCATCTTGCTCCATCATTGAAGTGAGGATGGGATTTTGAGCTACAATAGTATATGTTTTCTCCCTAATTAGGTTAGATTCTTCCAAAATCTTATGCAAAAACTCAATGAGTTGTTTGCATATATTAAGCCTCTCTTTCTCTAGTTGTCCATTAGGATAAAACTAGTGATGAATTTCCACATTAAGACCACTTTTCTGCTAAACCTCATATGGTTTGGGAAACATTTTTAAGTCCTACGAGAGTGGATATGCAAGTGAAAAACTTTCTTTCTTCTTTTGTGAAACTTTTTTATTCTTAAATGATACTAAAGTTTCTTGAAAAATCCAATGCATGCATGTTTTAGCTCTGTTTCTAGGTTTTCTACTCTCTTTTCCCATTTAGACTAATTTTTCCTTTAGTTGTTTCCAAGTCAAGTTTCTTTTCTCTAAATGTTTTGGATTTAGGGATTGAAGGGGTACTGAGTCATCATCTTCATTTGATTGCTTAGCCTCTTTCTACTTAGCTTGGGCATGTGTGACTGCTTGAAGAGGCACTTCAGATTCACTGTCACTTCCTATGATTTTGCTAATCTAAAGTGTCCTTCAATCTCCTAAGTAAACATCTCAGAGATTTTAGACCATTTCTTTAGGAAGTGGTCACTGCCACATTTGTAGCTTGAACTTTAGGAACAAGTGCATGTCTAGTGTGCTAGTATCTTAGGGCTATGGCTTCTTCCTCTAAATAGTAGAATCCTACATGTGACTCATCAAGCCACTTTGAATTGTCACTCTTGTTTGCACTTTCTTCCTAATATCATTTATCCACACTATATACTTTTCTTGGTTGTTGCATTTTCATTTTTTGGGTAAAGCTTAGGGTAGTTAGCATTGGGATGAACCATTGTTGGTTCCATCCATATACTAGCTTGTTCATTGTTTCACCCGCATAGTTTATTAAAAAACTATTGTAGGGGTAAGACAACCATAGATTTCTAGGTGGGTCTTCATGTGCATACATAGAAGGGTACATGATCCTAATAATGATTTTTTGTTTTTGTTTATATCGTGTTTACTGGTGTTGAGGTAGCCTATTATAATCTACATGCATATACATTGGCACTCTATTGCAGATGTAAGTGGGATGTTACCCTTAACAATGCTGACATCTCTTCAGTGGTCATGGTCTTTGGCCATAAGATTCCTTGCAGTGCTCTTTTGCTTGTTCCCTTTTGAAGCTTTTTTAATACCATGTCAATAGTTTCTTTAATTGAAGATTTTAATGTATTAGAAAGCCGAAGCACTTTTAGTGTCAAAGGTTCATTCATTCAAGGTATTGAGCCTACAAACGTATACCAATGAATGTAATTGCCCATTTTTTAATCCCTCAAGAACTCAAGAGATTAAATTGTTTTCTAGTGGACTCTCACTAGTTGTACATCTCTCTAAATATTATTTAAAGCATCTAGCACCTACACTCACAGATTCGTGACTAGATTATTTGAAGATACTAATCAACAATGTCGAGTTATGTTTAACCCCTTGTTTGGAAAACTGTGCAATGAAGTCTTTCAAGAGCTTCTAGGTTCATGAACATATCTATTTTCAATGCTTGAAACCAATACAAACTTATTCCTTTTAGGGTAAATTTGAATGCCTTATATTGAGTGAAAAAATATGTGACTTTTTGTGCCCTCACATTCGGGATGGTTGATGGCACTGCATTGGGTCTTGCATTCTAGGAAAAGGGTTTGTTGGTTGAGGGTTAACTTGTTTGTTCTTTTGTCTATAAATACATGCTACATGATCAAGTTTCTCTTTCAGTGGTGATCTTGCTTGGAATCTATGTGGAGGTGCTTCTATGAATCTTTAGTTTACTTCCTCATTGGGGTTGTCAAGTGGAACCTCAAAAGGATTCATGCTTATTATGGGCTCATGTCCAATGTTTTGTTGATTTGATCCCACAAGACCTAAATTACTACCAAAAGGTTGTTGATTAGGGCTTGAAAAATAATGCTCACGCTTAGTAATTTGCTAATAGGAGTTGCCCATTTTGTCTCTAATTTTAGGAAACATATTACGGATGTACTTGTTTTTTAACATGTAGATAACCCCCTCTTGGTAGGATTCACAGTGTTATTGGTCAAGTATCTCTTGGAGTACTCATTCCCAAGTAGATGGAGTTGTATGAAGGTTTTGACTCTCGAAAGTGAAGAATGTGTGTGCCTGTTATAGTCATTCCCTCTAGAGGTGTGGGTGGAATTTTGAGGTAAATCATCATGACCCATGCAAACCAAAATAACCACTTCACCCTTCTCATTTGCATGTTCAAGGTCTGATCTTAGAAGGTATACAATTACTTCTTTATTCTCATAGTGGTCATTACAAAACGTATTTACTAGATGTGGATCAATTGCTAGGAAATTAAGGTTTTTAAGCTTAATCACTCAACAATTGAGACACCCTCCAAGTAGATGCCAATCAGATGAGTTTTCAATGTTTGTAAATCTTTTTAGTACAATAGTCTTTGCTAGATGTTCCTACCTAATTGGGGTTCATTGGGTGAGTATGAATGCCTTTTGAAGCAACCATGTGATCCTATCTAAGTTCAAACTCACTACTTTTCAAAGGTTCATGTGTATGGCCAGGGGGTACGTGACTAACTCCCACTGAAGAAAGATGACTTTTGTTAGACTTTCATTGGCCTAGAGTTTTGGTCAATCTTTAATGCATGTATAGAGAATCAAAATCAAGTGCGTTACAAACCTTTGGGAGGGACATTGTGCATGCATGTAGGTTGATATTAATAGAATTGACACTCATCATTCAAATTTCAAAAAATAGATGTGATTCCACAAAGTGAGGTGCATATTTCCAATGCTTTGCATAAACAACACATTCAAACAATCTATCAAACAATGCTATAGATGTGGTTTTGATCACTTCATGAAGGATTTTTCTAAACCATCTATGACATGTACTTGGAAAATTGAAAGATTTTAGGAGGACTATAGGAAAAAGCATTCAATTAAGGATTTTCCTTAGAACCCTCAAACAATTACTCACACCCCACTGAAAATGGTTAAGATCATAAAAAGTGGTAGTGATTATGAAGGGAAAGTTCCTCTTTAAATAGTAATGTGGGCTCAAGCTAAGGATCATGAGGTTGAATAGTCAAATGATGAACAAAATTCCCATTTAGGGAAAAGAAGAAGAAGAAAATGAACTTGACTTGGAAGCAATATAAGGATTAAACTAGTAAAAGATGGGAGAAGAAAGTAGGAAGCCAAGAGGCATGCACTGAGGTTTTTCAAGAAAAATCAATAGCATCCAAGGAAAAGAACAAACTCAGAAGATGAAAGAAAGTTTTGTGCTAGCAAATCCACTCCCTGAGGACTTAGAAATGATGTTTAAATCTATGAGGCTTGGGTAAAAAGTTTCCTTAATGTAGAAACACCACACTATTATTAAGTTGACACTGAATTAGAAAAAGAAAGGATTATCATGTGCAAAAAACTCATTAAGTTGTCATAAAAAAATAAAATTTAGAATCCAATGTTCCTAGTGAGAAAGCACAAGTAGTTGTACTTCAAAGTTCTATCCTCATTGCAATGATGGATCTATAAATACATTTGTCTCATGAAAAACCTAGCAAAAGAAAAGAGTGAAAAGAAAACCCCATTGAGACTAATATCATGCCAGATTCCATGGACTATTTGGCCCTAGATCCTATTGTTGATGAGTTAGAAAAATGAAACATTGACAAGGAAGAGATTAGATCAATGATCCCTGAAGGAGAGGAGAAGTGGCGAGAGTACTTATGGGATTAGGTGCAAGAATTGAGATGGAAGACAGAGAGGAAAGATGGAGAAGAACCACTGTTTAAAGAGGTTCAAGATTTTGATGAATCTCTATTCATGGATTGTCCCTTGAATGATAGTGTTTCATTAATTGATCTCTCACTACAACCGGAAGAACATGGAGATCTTTGGATTTGCCACAATATATAAGGGAAATGTATGTTGATATATTTAGGTAGTGGTGTGTGAACACTCTTAGTGTTGGTGCAATTAAGCCCAATGCTACACACTTGATCACCTCACATAAAGTTGATGTATTGACATTACACATGGAAGGATTCATATGTCCAAACTCTTGTAACTTTGCTTCTAAATTACAGTTGTAAAAGGTCATTAAACCCACGAGAAGTTAGGAAGCATATAATCTCGTAACTTTTGGTAGTTGAGTCAAGAGAGACTCAATCCTATACTTTAGGATGCACTTTATTGGTAAAGATTTGAATTTGAATTCAAATCCGTGGCTCCAACAAAATCTATAAAAGAGGATATGAAATACCCCGTGCATCTCTAGGTTCAGAGATCATATTCTTGTACTTTCATTGAGAATAGGAGCTTACCTCATAGCTCACTCTTTCCTCACTCATTGAGCAATCAATTTTTGCCAATGATATTTTAATTTTACATGATTTAATTCATACATGATCATTACTTCATACTCTCACATCTCTGTCATACTCCATCAGAACAATGAATTTGTCTGAGCTATTCTCATTGTATAGTGGATCATTTTGGATACATTTCAGGAGATGAATACATGCCAACCTTCATGAGCAAGAATCAACCAACAAGGGAAGAGCAAGAGAGGATGACCACATAGTGTGCAAAGGATGCTCTTGCCAGGTCATATCTATTAAACTCAATCTCTGATTTCTTCTTACCACATGTTAGAAATTGTAAGACCTCCCAAGCGACTTGGGAAGTGCTTTCATCATACTTCTCCTCCAACAAAATAGCTAGGAAGAATCAATTGTGGATGGAATTCACAACCCTCAAGAAACAAACAAAGCAAGGAGTGGTTGATTATGTAACCAAAATGAAAGATATTGCATACCAACTTGCAAGCATTGGAGAAGAGATAGAGGAAGAGCACATAGTGAGGGAGATCATCAATGGAATTAAGGCTGATGAAAAGTGGGAGTCCTTCACCACAGCAATGGATCTCTACATGGATATGCAGATACTTGATCTCAACACCTTGATGGGAAAACTCTTCACCCATGAGATAAAGTATTTCAATGGCGATGCACCACAGTGTGCTCTCCTTCTCGTGGGCTTCACGAAGATATCCTTAGAGTAGAAAATAGAGCTCCTAAGGCCGCACACAATACTCTGTAGAGAGACTGCATAATACACAGAAAAACACAATACACAGGGAGTACGAAGACAAACTTCTTAGGTGTTACAAATGCGGTCAAACTTACAGTTTGTGTCTAACCAGGCCACTATATGTTTTATTAAAGAACATATATAAAGAAGTGTTGGGTGGCCATTTGGCCTTTCACATGGACACTAATGGTAAAAATCTCCCATTAAAGGCCAATATGGCCAAAGTAACTACGAGAGAAAAATAAAGAATGATAAAGAATACCTAAGTGTAAGTATACAAACTATACTTCCCACATGATGGGCATGCTACATAGAATACAAGTGACTGTGTAAGATCATGAATCAAGTAACACCCATAAAGTGATAACAGTGTTGAAGACTATCCTATGGTAGAGCTTTAGTCAAAGCATTTGCAGCATTATCTCGAGTGTGAACTTTCTCAAGAATAATGCACTTAGTGGCTAAGAAATCTCTAATGAAGTGATACCGCACCTCAATGTGCTTGATCTTTGCATGATAGACCGGATTCTTAGCCAAAGAGATGGCACTCTGAGTATCATTTAGCAAACAAGGTACATGCTGAGGTAAAACCATATCAAAAGAAAGATGATAAAGCGACAATGCTTCTTTACATGCCTCACTTGCTGCAACATACTCTGCTTCTGTGGTGGAAACAACTGTACATTCTTGAAGACGAGATCTCCAAGAGATAGCACCTCCGACAAAATGAAAAATGTACCCTGATGTAGACTTATGCACAACCAGCATAGTTAGAATCTATGTAACCAATAATGGATGCTTTTCCTCTACCTAAGCATAGACACTTGTCCATAGTGCCACTCAGATATCTTAAAATCATCTTGACCACTTCACAATGTTTCTTGCCAAGATTAGACATATATCTGCTCACAACTCCCATTGCAAAGGCAATGTTTGGTCTCATAGCTACCATAGATTACATGAGACTACCAATAACAGACTGATGGGGAATTTTGGTCGTGTATTCCTTTTCCTCATCTGATTTGGGGCAATCATCCTTGCTCATTTTCACATATAATGTGTCAATATATTTCATTTCACACAAGGCCATTCCACCATCAACTTGCATAAACTGAATGCCCAAATAGTGATGCAAATGCCCCAAATCAGACATCTCAAATGAGGCATGCAAATCACCCTTGAAATCAGCAATATGCTTCTCAATAGGACCAGTGAGCAGCATGTCGTTAACATACACAACAATGATCAGAAGCACATCATTAGCATGCTTAACATATAAGGTGCTTTCAGTTGGACTCTTCTCAAAACCATGTGCAACCAGATAGGCATGTATCGTCTCATACCAAGCACGTGGTGCTTGCTTTAAACCATATAATGCCTTCTTCAACCTGCACACCTGGTTTTCATGCCCTTTCTGCACAAAGCCACGGGGCTGAAAAACATACACTTCTTCATGCAAGTCACCATTCAGAAATGTTGTTTTAATGTCCAACTGATGTACATTCCAACCATGATGGGCTGCAAGTGCACAAATGCTCCTAACAGTAGTCATACGGCATGTAGGTGCAAAGGTCTCATCAAAATCAATGCCTCTTTCCTGCGCATAACCCTTTGCAATGAGCCTAGCCTTATACCTGTCAACTGTACCATCAGGTTTACGCTTCAGCTTGTATACCCACTTAGTGCCAATGGCCTTCTTGCCAGGAGGCAAGTCACATAAAGACCATGTAACATTCTTCATTATAGCATCATATTCACATTGCATAGCAGCCATCCAATTTTCTGAATTTTGTGCTTCATCAAAAGAAACAGGCTCATTCTCATCACAGAGACTAGACGCAGCCATAGCATAGCAATCTGATGCAAACTAGGCACTATGAGAGCCTGAACGAGTACGATATGACAAAGATGCATCTAATTTGTTGTCACGCAAAGTCTGCACCAGTCATTTTGGCATAGTTTTTGCCTACTCAATATCAGCTCTCTCATCAACAAGTGCATCATGTAAATCTGCATCAGAAATGGAATGATCTGCATCATCATATGAAACCTGCAAAGACTGAGAAGTTGCCTCATTAGGACCAGCACTAGACTGTCCACCTGTAAAAAGAGGCATCAAAGTATCATACATGTCTTTGGAGCTAACAGATGTCTCCTTAGTACATGAAAGCAATGGTTGAATAGCATCTTCCACAAAGACAACATCACGGCTAACCAGAATGCGTTTAGTCTGTGGATGATACATACGATAGCCTTTACTTTCAGAACTCTACCCAACAAAAATACATTTTACTACCTTATCATCCAAATTTTTGTGATGTTGTTCAGGCACTATTGCATATGCCAAACAACCAAAAACACGCAGATGAGCAACAGATAGCTTGCGGTCATGCCAAGCCTCATATGGAGTGATAAACTGTAGCGCTTTAGTGGGACACCTGTTAAGTACATATGCTGCACACATGAGAGCCTCAAGCCAAAAACTATGTGGTAAAGCCTGCGCAATCTCCATGAGTGACGTGTTCTTTCATTCAGCAACTCCATTCTGTTGAGGTGTATACGGCACTGTACACTGGTGTTTTATCCCACGTTCAGCCAAAAATGCATTAAAATCAGAAGACATATATCCCTCCCCCCCTCGATCAGAATGGAGGGTGCCCATTTTACATGCTGACAGATTTTTAGCCAAAACCAAAAACTGTTTAAAGCACATGAACACTTCGGACTTTGCTTTGAGTGGATATACCCATGCATGCCTAGAAAAATCATCAATGAAAGTCACGAAGTAAAGGTAATTTCCAAAAGAGGATGTCTGCATAGGACCATAGACATCACTATGTACAAGCTGCAATTTTTGTGTAGCCCGAACTGAACCATCTTTTGGAAAGAAGGAACGCTGCATTTTTCCCAAAATATAGCCTTCACAAACATGTTTTCCAAGTGCCTCAAGTTTAAGCAAAGAGGACATCATTTCAGATTTATGCAGGTGTAGCAAACTAGCAAAATTCAGATGACTAAAGCATGCATGCCAAAGCTTTGCATCTAACATAGCTTGAGAATCATTTACTGCACATGCCAAATCATTTTCAGATCTTTCATAGTCTATGAGCTTATATGGCCCACGACATAAAATGCCAGAAGCAATAATCACATCGCCATTTGATAGATCATGAATTGTACACCTCTCATCAACAAATTTCACAACCAAGCCAATCTTGGTTAATGCAAAAACTGATAACAAATTTTTCTTGATCCCTGGCACAAACAAAGCATCTGACAAAGTGAAAGAACTACCATCAGTAGTAGTCAAAATGATCTTACCGACTCCCATAACAGGATAAGAGGAGTTGTTGGCACATGTAACAGTATTCCCTGTAGGGGCAGGCTCGAGTGAAGAGAAGAAAATGTGCTGCAAGGTAATATGTTTGGTCGCTCCACTGTCAAAGTACCAAACATCTGATTCTACAGCAGACATGCACTACTCATGAGAAGATGGGTCAAAACTGCAAACAATAGCGAACGCCTATTCTTCTTCCTGCACAAGATTAGCAAACTCCGTTTTTGATGTAGAGGCTTCTGCAACAACCATTCCAGCCTCTTTCTTCTTTGCCTCTTTTGCAGCGAGTTTTGGACAGTTCTTTATGATATGATCATTCCCTTTACAGTACTTACAAAACAATTTTTGCTTTTTTTATTTCTTCTCATCTTTATCTTCCTTCTTCGAATATGCAGAATTAGCAGATTTCTGCTTACTAGTTGAAGAGCTCCATTTTCCTTTGCCCTTCTGACTAGCCAAGAAAGCTTGATCTGCAACTCGCATAATGGACCTGTTTTGCCTGGTCTGATCTTCCTGCAACAGAACAGAGACTAACTCCTCAAATGATAAGGCATTTGGATTGCCTTTCATCATCAACCGAAGAGTAGAAGCAAAACTCTGATATGAATCAGGAAGACCATTCAGAACGGTCTGCACAAGTGAGCTATCTGGTATAACCTCATCAGCATAAATCAATTGTTCCTTCAAGTCTTTGATCTTCGTTAGGAAACTGTCCATAGAATCACCTTCATTCACGTGCTCACTCTCCAACTGTTTTCGGAGGTAAGCAATACGAGCCTCATTCCTAGCTTGGTACAATGTGGTAAGTGTATCCCAAGCATCCTTAATTGTTCTGCAAGAGTGAATGTGAGGAATAATGGCACATTTGACAGACAAAGCTATCAATGCATGTGCCTGGGCATCTCTGCCATCCCAATGAATCTGCTCTGTAGTAGGTTCAGCAGAAGCAGCAGCACGAACAGGAATCTATGGAATATCATCTTCGACACCATCTTCATCAGCTCCAGCACCTGTATTTGCAGTACCTGTCGTTACAGGTGTAACAGGATGTCTTTCAACACCCTGCACAATGTTCCACAATCCTTTTGCAACCAATACATGTCGCATCATATAAGCCCATAATGGGTAGTTGGTACCATCCAACTTATCCTCAACAGCCAATATACAGATTACATCACTGCTTTCAGCCATGCCCAGTGACTAAAATACCTTGATGCAAAAAATTGACTATATCTCAAAAAGTTGAAGAGAACTGCCCAGACGAATTCTGCTAGACCTGTAGCAGGCTTCGAGATGCTTATACTGGAGAACGGAAACTGGTATATACCTTTGGCACAAAAAGTCAAAATAGTCTGCACAACCGCTGCGATAGTGAGTTCAGAGGCCGAAACGAGCTCAGATCATGATTTCGGCACCACACAGCGAAGCTGTTTTTATCTCTGAAACACCCTGAGTATGCTCACCAAATTTTGTGCGAATCTGAGACTGCAAACGGAGGAGTGTCAATGGCACCCTAGATGAAGCGAGGACCTGCTCTGATACCAATTGTTGGAGTTAGACAACTGCGGAAGCACACGAACAACACAAGGAAGAAGAAGCTTGGAGCACAACACACAAGGCTGAATAAATTACTAGAGAATGTACAAAGATAAGTAGCCCATTAGGGCTATGGGCGTATATACAAGGCGGGGGGGAAAAAACCTCCTAAAGAGGGGAAAAAGTACCCCCGTGGTCCTAGTGTGTTCACACACATCACTACCTAAATATATCAATAGATATGATAGAAAAAGAGGATGATGATCAAAGACTTCTTCATTGCAAAGGGAAAATCATGGTGAGATGCTTCTTCATCTAGTTGCACTATTGTAGAGAGCCATGCAAATAAGGACGCTATTGATGATGTTGCTGAAGTTGATGATGATGATGATGACGACGACGATGATGATGATGACGATGATGGTGGTGGTGGTGGTGGTAATGATAATGATGATGATAATGATGATGTAGCAAATATTGATTTTGAACTTTAAAGTATGATTTTGTATGAGTCATGACATGACACAATGCTTTGGTCATATGATTTTCATACATCATGGTTGGATGCTTTCACATTTCAGCTCTCCTTTCATGAAGCTTTGTATTTTGTTTGATGACTCATCTATGAGACTATGAGATTTTGAATCAATGGATCATTATGTTTAATCACTTTGAGACTTCTCTTATCTTGAGCAATGACTAAGTGAGGATTTACATATGTCTACACACACACACTCTTAAGTATGTACACAATACATAAATGATAATACATTGTAATCTGGAGTATGGACTTTGTACGTACTATGATAATCATAAACATATAACATATTTATACACATGTGACACATATATGTGTATCTACGTATATATATTATGATATTATTGTATATAGCTATTATACATAGCATGCACTATATCTATTCCTAATTTTTTATCAAAAATTTAAGTCACGTCAGTTAATGTCAGATACGTTTTTCCGTACCCGTTAGACGTCAACTAAACGTTAGAAGTCAGAAGTCAAAAAAACATTAGGAACAACTATGTCCTCAAATATGAAGAATCTCTTTGAGATTTGTCACATTGAGGGCATAGGATTTGATCTTTGGAAGGAGTGAATTCAGGGAATTCTCTTCCTCAAAGATTGTGATAGGGCGTTGGAAGCAAGAAAGCCGGAAGATAATGTTAGATGATGCGTGGCATAATCTGAATAGAAAGGTTGTCACTTACATAAAAATGGTCGTATTTGATGACGTTCTTTTAGACCTCAAGGGCATTACTACAGCTTCAAAGTTGTGGGCAAGCTTAAGGCCACCTATGAGAACACCACACCTGTTAATCAGGTACATCTGATGAGGAAATCAGTTGGCATGCAGTTGAACGAGTTCAAGAGTGTTGCAAAGCACTTGTCTCATTTTACTGGTACTTTATCACACTTGCAGGACTCAAGGATGCCTCCCTTCAATGATAAGTTGAAAGCTATTTTTCTGTTTATGACACTTCCTGATTCTTGGGAGACCTTGGTGGTCTCATTATCAAACAACCCCAATCTTACTTTTCATGGTATGAGGGGTTCTATATTGAATGAGAAAATCAAGAGAAAAGCAAGTGGTGAAGGAGGTACTTTTGCAAACATGGTTAGAAGCATATCAAAGAAGAAGGGCTCTTATTCACAGAGGAGTAAGAGCAAAAGCAAAGAAAAGGGCAGCTCCAGCAAGAAGCAACGTACTGAATGTGACATGTTCTCAGTGTGGTAGGAAGGGTCATAAGAAACCCGACTGCCAATTCTATAAGGCAGAGCTTGAGAGGAAGAACAATACTGGAGATAAAAGAA
The DNA here is from genome assembly GCA_020310875.1 of Ceratopteris richardii. Classification (NCBI taxonomy): domain Eukaryota; kingdom Viridiplantae; phylum Streptophyta; class Polypodiopsida; order Polypodiales; family Pteridaceae; genus Ceratopteris; species Ceratopteris richardii. The sequence continues at coordinate 145,482,582 of CM035411.1, read as the reverse complement.
AGGACAAGAAAGAAGACAAGACGGATGGACAAGACAGCCAGAAAGAAAAGAAGAATGCCAATGTGGCCTCTAGGTGTTGTTATTGAGGATCTTTTAGATATGGAAGATATTCTACGTGCTACTATATCATATGATGATGCTCATGCACATGATGCCTCTTGTGATGTTCATGTACAAGACATGTTGATCACTAAAAGTGATCTAATTGATGCTTTATTGGTTGTGAATGATGCATTATCCAAGACATGGATTGTTGATTCTAGTGCTTCATTTCATATGACTCCTGTCAAGGAGTGTTTTGTTACTTTTCATGCGAGCAGCCATGGTCATGTATGTCAGGGGAGCACTAGATTGTGCTCTCTGACTACAGTAGACAAGATTTCGGAAATACACTTCTGATTACAAGATCACCCACGAAGGGGAAATGATACAAGAATACGTGACTGATACAAGATGTCCCACAACCGGGGACCAATAGGTATGGAAAACTGGACTAGAGATGATACAGGAGATTCCACAACCCGGGATCATAAGTATGAGACAAGATATCTGGATTACAAGAACTCCCTTCTGGGAGATGAGCTGGATACACGAAAGAACTTGACAAGATCTCGTACTACGAGATTACAAGAGGACAAGATAGAATGTCCAAGAACTAGACTAGAACAAGGAACAGAACAAGAACTAGAACTAGAACTTGAAGAGTACTTACTTGGCGATCACGACTCCTTGAGCTCCCAAGACTGGTATTGGCAAGACTGATTATGAATGTGGCCAACCCCTCCTTATATAGGTTTTCAAGGGCGGTTCCAAGGGCGGTTGCGACTTGATGATGTCATCATGACATCATCGACTCGAAGCATGAGCTCTAGATATCCGAATCAGGCAAGTAGACAGTCGATCTTAGGGTTTTGGCACGTTCCGAACGCAATGGAAGCATTGGTTTCTCCTAATTCTGAACCAATCATGGAATCTAAGGTTCAGGATGATTTCCTTTGTCCATGACATCACCTCCCCCTCAAGCGACTAGTTCCACGAGGAGCGGTCACGTTCTCTGGTCTTGGCTTCATTGGATTTTTCTTATGGAATTCTCGAACCTTGATTGGTGCTCTCTTAAGGTTTTCTGCAGGTTCCCAAGTACGATCACTGATGTCATACCCTTTCCAATGAATAAGGTATTCCAATCTTCCTCGGGATATTCTAGAATCTAGGACATGCTCGACTTCAAATTCTTCATGATCATCAATCTCAATAGATGGAGAATGACTAGATCTCTCCCCCCTCAAGGGTGAAATCTGATATGGTTCTAACATGGATACATGGAAAACTGGATGTATTCTCATAGTACTTGGTAGCTGGAGCTTGAAGGTGACTGGATTAATCTTGGCCAAGATGGTAAATGGACCAAATCTTTGATGATCTAACTTTGCACAAGGTCTTGAGGTTTGCAAATTGTTTTTGAGTAACCATACTTTATCCCCAATTTGATATGATGGATTCTGGACACAATGTTGATCTGCATAGTACTTATATTGTTGTTGAGCTTTATGGATCTCTTCCTTCAATTCTTTGTGAATGTCCATCAGGTACTGGGCCTTGTCTCTGGCAGCTGGGTTCTTGACATGATTTGAGAGATTTATATCCATCCTTGGATGTTGTCCATAGTTTGCAAAGAAGGGAGTTTGCTTAGTAGATGCATGAACACTATTGTTATAGGCAAACTCTGCAAAGGTTAACAACTCAAACCAATCATTTTGGTGATAGTTGCTAGTGCAACGGAGATATTGCTCTAGGACTTGATTCACCCATTCTGTTTGTCCATCAGTCTGTGGATGATTCGCTGTAGAGAGTTTAACTTGAACACCAAGGAGCTTGCAAAGACTGTTCCAAAAGCTGGATATGAACTGTGGACCTCGATCACTGACAATGTCATCTGGCAATCCATGAAGCCTAAATATATATCTGAGAAAAAGTCTAGCAGTGGTTGCACCTGTGATTGCCTTGGTAGTTGGAATGAAGTGTGCCATCTTTGTAAATCTATCCACAATAACAAGAATGGCATCATGCTCATGTGACTTTGGTAGATCTGTGATGAAATCCATAGACAATGAAGCCCATGGCCTTTCTGGAATAGGTAGAGGTTGCAAGAGGCCATGAGGTTTATGTCGGGGTACCTTAGATCTATTGCAAGTATCACAAGTTCGAATGTATTCTTTGACTTCCTTCCACATCTGAGGCCACCAAAAATCCTTGGATATGAGTTCTATGGTATTATTTACTCCAAAATGTCCTGCTGCAAGGTTTTCATGACGTTGTTGAAGTACTTGGATCCTGGGCTTTCCTGGAGGGATATACAATAGGTTCTGATAGAAAAGTAACCCGTCCTTTTCCTGGAATTCATTTACTTCTTGGATTTTTCCTTCTTGAGTTTTTTGCTTAATATTGCAAAACAATTCATCTTGTGGTAGATTCTCACGAATCAAATGATTCAAGGCTAAATCTTTAGGATGGGTTGAAGAGATAACTGCTAGCTGGAGATGCTCAGGTTTGAGTAATACACTCTCTTGTTGATCAAAGGCCTCTTCACCCTTCCTTGGTGCAAGGTAAGATCTTCTGGACAGGGCATCTGACTGACATTGATGACGTCCTGGACGGTATGTGATGACAAAGTCGAATCTGGATAAAAAGTTACTCCATCAAGATTGCCTTCTATTGAGAATCCGAGTGGTCATAAAATACTCTAGGTTCTTGTGATCTGAATACACAATGACTTTATGAGCTTCTCCTTCTAGATGGTGATGCCAGGTATCAAACGCGTCTACTAGGGCAAGAAGTTCTTTATCATGAATTTCATAAATAATTTCTGGAGGGGAAAACTTCCTTGAATGATATGCAACTGGATGTAGGTGTCCATCATCTCCATATTGGGAAAGAATGGCCCCTAGAGCAAAGTCTGATGCATCTGTCTCAAGGAAGAAGGGCTTACTAGAATCAGGATGAACTAGAATTGGAGCGGTAGTGAATGCTGATTTCAAGGTCTGAAAGGCCTTCTCTGCTTCCTCGGTCCATGAGAATTTGGAGTTCCCTGTAAGCTTGGTAAGAGGGGTCACTATCTTGGAGTAATCTCTGATGAATATCCTATAAAAATTGGCAAACCCTAGAAAACATTGTTCATCTCGAACACACGAAGGTGGTTGCCAATCAAGGATTGTCTCGATCTTCTTAGGGTCCATAAATATTCCTTTCTCTGATACAATGTACCCTAAAAACTCTACCTCTGTCTGATGGAAATAGCACTTCTCCAATTTTGCGTATAACCCTTTTTCTCTTAGTTTCTCTAGGACTATCTTCACATGACATTCATGATCTTCTAGATTTTTGGAGAATATCAAGATATCATCAAGATATATTACCACAAAATCATCTAAATACTCTCGAAAGATATCATTCATCATATGTTGAAAGACTGCTGGAGCATTGGTGAGACCGAATGGCATAACTACATATTCAAAGTGTCCATACCTTGTTCGGAATGCTGTCTTCCATTCGTCTCCTTCTCTGATCCTGACAAGATTGTATGCTCCTCAAAGGTCAATCTTAGTGAAGAACTTTGCTTTTCCGAGGCGTTCCAAGAGTTCTGATATAAGTGGTAGAGGATATATGTTCTTTATTGTAACTTTATTCAGACCACGATAGTCCACACACATTCGAAGAGTTCCGTCCTTCTTCTTTACAAATAGGATAGGGGCTCCAGCAGGGGACTTGGAGTGTTTGATAAATCCCTTGGCTAGATTCTCATCAATATTCTTACGTAATTCTTGAAGTTCCTCTGGGGATAGTCTATAGATTGGCCCGAAGGGTGGTTGTGCTCCCTCTTGAAGTTCTATGGCACAATCATAAGGTCTATGTTCGGGGAGCATATCTGCATTCTTTTTTTCAAAGACATCTTCAAACCCTTGGTATTGGTCAGGTAGTTTCATTGAATCATCTTTCTTGGGCTCTTGAGTTGGTATGGCATAGATCATATATGTCGGTTCCTTCCTTACTGCCTGTATGAAGGCTTTGGCTCCAACATATTTTGGGTTCTTCTGGATATCTCGACGGGTGATTTTATTATTCTCCCAATTAATTTCTGGATTATGTTTCTTTAACCACGGCATTCCGATGATAACCATATTTACTGGACTCGATATTACATTGAAACATATGTGTGAATCATGATCACCAAGATGTACTCTTAGTGGTATGGTTTCCATGGTTATATTCCCTGATGCTAGAGGCCGTCCATCTACTACTTCAGCTACTACTGGTCTGTTCTTCGGAAGTACTGGAATTCCATGTTTCTTAACGAGTCCTTCATCAATGAAACATGAGGACGCTCCTGAATCTACCAGAGCTATAAGGGAAAGGGTCTTCTTAGACATGAGTAACTTGACAGGGACAAGACATGTTTCTACGGGTGTGGATGGAATGATGAGACCCTTTCTTATATCATGGTCCGGCTGTATGGTCTCTTTTACAACTGGACTTCCTCGTTTCCCTGCTCTACCAGGGTGGCTGTGAATTTGGAGTTCGTTCTCTTGTTGGGACAATTAACTGCAATGTGGCCAGGGTTTCCACAATACGGGCATAACTTGTTGTCCCTCCTTCTTTGTTTCTCTTGTGGTCTTAGAAGCTGGAACCGAGTTACATCTATCTGCATAGGTTCGGGCATAGACTCATCTCTAGGAGTGGGCTGGAAAGGTTTCCATTGGCGAGGTCTTCCTTCTACTTGTTTTTCTTGTTTCCTTTCAAAAAGGCGGTTATCACATTGAATAGCTTGGTTGATATATTCATTCAATGTCTTCACCTCTGGCATCGTGAGTAGAAGGTCCTTCACATCATCTCGTAAGCCCCATCTAAATTGGCTTATAAAATAATATTCGTGCCAAGTGAGGTCACATATCAACTGCCTAAATTCTGATGCATACGTAGAGGCAGGGCGGTTACCTTGACGTAGCTTCCGAAGTTTTGTTTCCGCCACTCGACTCGTGTCTGCATCTCCAAATGTGGCAATGAGCTCTCTAAGAAACCCCTCATAGTCATGAAGTACTGCCATATCCTTCTCCAAGATTGGGGCGAACCATGATAAAGCTTGACCATAGAGCAAGGTTCCAATAAAACCGACCTTGGATGCATCATCAGGGTATCTATCAGGCTGCATACGGATGTACAATTTGACTTGTTGCAAGAATCCTCGGAACTTTGTGCGATCTCCATCGAACTTTTCTGGCATGCAGATCTTGGGTTCCTTCATAAATGATGTACAAGGCCGTTGATTCACTTGAATACTCCCTTGATTTGCTTGAAGACTCCCGATTCGTTCTTGTAATTCTTGGAGGAGTGCACCTACATGCACTGGATGTCCCATCTCGACTTGTGTCTGTCAATGACTTAGGTCTTCAACTTGTTGTTGGAGACTCTGAAGTGATGCTACAATCTGTTCATAAGCGTTCTCCATGATGCCTAGTCTTGGATAGACGATAGTCTTGCCAAAATGTCAGGGGAGCACTAGATTGTGCTATCTGACTACAGTAGACAAGATTTCGGAAATACACTTCTCATTACAAGATCACCCACGAAGGGGAAATGATACAAGAATACGTGACTGATACAAGATGTCCCACAACCCGGGACCAATAGGTATGGAAAACTGGATTAGAGATGATACACGAGATCCCACAACCCGGGATCGTAAGTATGAGACAAGATATCTGGATTACAAGAACTCCCTTCTGGGAGATGAGCTGGATACACGAAAGAACTTGACAAGATCTCGTACTACGAGATTACAAGAGGACAAGATAGAATGTCCAAGAACTAGACTAGAACAAGGAACAGAACAAGAACTAGAACTGGAACTTGAAGAGTACTTACTTGGCGGTCACGACTCCTTGAGCTCCCAAGACTGGTATTGGCAAGACTGATTATGAATGTGGCCAACCCCTCCTTATATAGGTTTTCAAGGGCAGTTCCAAGGGCGGTTGCGACTTGATGATGTCATCATGACATCATCGACTCGAAGCATGAGCTCTGGATATCCGAATCAGGCAAGTAGACAGTCGATCTTAGGGTTTGGCATGTTCCGAACGCAATGGAAGCATTGGTTTCTCCTAATTCTGAACCAATCATGAGATATAGGGTTCACATGGAATCTAAGATTCAGGATGGTTTCCTTTGTCCATGACAATGTATACCTAGAGAATAATCATGCATGTCCCATAAAAGGTATTGGCACTATGCATCTTTCAGCAGATGGCACAAATGAGTTGGTCCTGCATAATGTGAGATATGTACCGGAATCAAGAAGAGTTTGCTCTCTCTTAGGCAGATGGATATACATGGTTACAATGTTTTATTTGAAAGAGGCTCATGGAAGATGATCAAAGGGTCACGACTGATTGTAAAAGCCACAAAAAGAGAAACTTTGTATTGCTTGCATGGAAAGGCCTTGTCTGTAAAATTCATTGCATTGGCTGAGATTAATTTTCATATGGAATTGTGACATAAAAGACTTGGCCATATGAGCCAAAAGGGTCTAGCTAAACTTTGTAACTTAAAGAAGCTTAATGTTAAAGGCACCAAGCTAGACTTTCGTAATGATTGTCAATATGGAAAGCAAGTGAAAAGTTCTTATTACTCTGGTGTGTCTCATAAGTCTTGTATATTAGATCTTGTTCATTCTGATGTATGTAGCATGCCCACCAAATCTATGGGGGGTGCTTTATATTTTATTTCCTTTGTTGATGATGTTTCTAGGAAAATTTGGGTGCAGCTCCTCAAATCAAAAGATGAAGCATTTGCTGTGTTAAAAGATTTCATGCATTTGTGACTATCCAAACAAGTAGAAATCTGAAATGCTTATGCACGGATAATGGGGGTGAGTTCACAAGTATTGAATTTAAAATTTTCTATGAAAATTTGGGCATAAAGAGGGAGCTTACTGTTCCATACAATCCCTCTTCTAATGGTATGGTTGAAAGGTATAATTGGACTCTTTGTAAGAAGGTGAGATTCATGCTATCCATAACTAATCTCCCTCATGCTTTTTGGGGAGAGGCTCTTAAAATTGCAATACATATATGCAATCGATCCCCTCACATGTCTTTGAAAGGTGACATCCTTGAAGAGGTTTGGTCTGGCAAACTTGCTTCATATGATCACTTACGCATCTTTGGCTGTGAAGCTTTTGTACACATGAGACCTGAGTTGAGGAGTAAACTTGATGCTAAATCCATTAAAGGCCTCTTTATAGGATATGGTGAAGAAGATGAAATGGGTTATAGGATATGGGTACCTCAGCTCAAGAGGGTCATATGCAAATGAGATGTTGCTTTTAATGAGGCAAGGCTACTACAAAACAATGTTGCCTTAAAACATGACCATAAAAAGGTCACATTCCAGCAAGACCAACCACATGTTAGGCCTATTTCAGACCCTCAAGATGTACCACATATGGCTGAAAATATAGAAAATACAGTGGTTTTTGAGCCAAATGATGTTGGACAGCAAGAAGAGGCTCCTAATGGGCATAAGCAGCCACCTATTCATGCTGAAAACAGGGCTGGAAATTATGTACAGCAGCCAGTTGACAATGAAGAAGTTAATGTACCTCTTGATGTAGATCCATTACCGAGTAATGTGGATCATTGGGTAAGGAGATCTACACGTCCTAGGAGCCACTGAATAGATTTGACCCCTCTATACAATATATTATGTTATCAGATGAGGGTGAGCCTCTTACTTATAAAGAGGCAAAGCTATGTAAGCACAAGAAGAAGTGGGAGTTAGCCATGCAAGAAGAGATAAAGGCTTTGCATGCAAATGATACTTGGGATTTGGTTGAGTTGCCCAAAGGAAGGAAGGCCATTCCTAACAAGTGGGTGTACAAAATCAAAACTGTTGATGGCAAACCCAAGTACAAGGCAAGGCTAGTTACTAAGGGATATGCCCAAAAAGAGGGCATTGATTTCCAAGGGGTGTTCTCTCCTGTGGTTAAAATGACCACATTAAGTGTGTTGTTTGCTGTCTCAATTGCCTTGGATTTGGAATTATTCCAAATGGATGTTAAAACAGCCTTTTTGCATGGTGATCTAGATGAAGAGTTGTACATGAAACAACGAGAGGGATATGTCATACCTCGAAAAGAGCATCTAGTATGCAAGCCGAAGAGGAGCTTATATGGGCTGAAACATACCCCCATGCAATGGTATAAGAAGTTTGATGCATTTATGCTCAAACATGGGTTCAAAAGAATCCATGTAGACCAATGTTTGTACACCAAAAAGGATGATACTGTACTATTGGCTGGGAAGAAAAATAGCACACTAAATGCTATAAAACAATAGCTGAACTCTACATTCTCAATGAAAGACCTTGGGGAAGCTGAGCATATTCTTGATATGCGAATAAAAAAGGATAGACAACAGCATACTTTGCATGATTCCCAAGAAAAGTACGTTGAAATGTGCTAGACAGATTTAATGTGGCTGATGCTAAGCCTCTTGGAGTGCCATTGTAGCCACATGTTAAGCTTTCCAAGGATGATTGTCCCAAAGATGATGATGCAACCAATTATATAAGAAGTGTTCCATACACATCAGCTTGTGATTCACTTATGTATGCTATGGTTGACACTCGTCCAGACATTGCTCATGCAGTGGGAGTTGTTAATAGGTTTATGGCTAATCCTGGTAGAGCTCATTGGGAGGCAGGCAAATCTATCTTGAGATATTTGAAAGGAACTAAAATAAATGCCTCAGTTATGGAAAGGGCCCATTAGAGCTGAAGGGATCCTGTTATTCCGACATGGCAGGTGATGTGGATACACAGAAATCCACAAGTGGCTATGTTTTCACTCTTGCAGGTGATGTCATATCATGGTGCAACAAACTGTAAAAGATTGCTCCTTTGTCTACTACTGAGGTATAATATATTTCAATCACTGAGGCTTCCAAGGAAGCAATATGGTTAGCACGTCTTTGCAGTGAGTTTGGTTTGCCTAACAGAGCACCTATCCTTGGTTGTGATAGCCAGAGTGCCATATGTTTGGCAAAGAATGTCATGTTCCATGCACACACCAAACATACTGATGTGTGATATCACTTCATTCGGGAAGTGCTTGAGGATGGCCTTATCGCATTAGTTAAGGTCCATACATCACAGAACCCTGCAAATGTTCTTACTAAGTAATTACCCTAAGCACAACATCTGTTATGTATATAGATTATGGTAGTCACTTAGCTTAAAGGCAATCATTTATGCCTTTAAGTGGGAGGTTGTTTAGGTAAAGCCATATATGACTCCTTTATAGTGTATACATGTATATCGGCCTATTTATAAAGGCTAAGTCACTTATTCTTTATTTTTTAGGCCAAGTTCAATGTGAACTTGGCCAACCCTAAAAGGGTTCTTTATAACATAACTTAATAACACTTTTGGCTAACTCACTTTGAGTGAAGCCTCCCAAAAGCTGATAGATCCTCTCTCTCTTCCGTGCAGTTGCGCCTCCATTTCTACCCAACGCCTCCACTTTTGAGGCACACACACGCGTCCTCTACCCCCTCCAACACATCTCAACTCTAACAGAAAGGAAAAGAGAGAGAGAGGATGTGTGAATGAGTGTGTATATGTGTAGGTTGTGGAAGGACACAAGGGGGAATGTGCAAGGAAGCACAAGTGTATGTGAGAGCAATATGTGCATCTGATTATATGAATGCTTCATGGGTGAATGTATAAGTGTGTGTTGGGGGCCCCAAGGGGGGGGGAGGGGATGATTGTATGTGCGTAAGAGTATAAATATCTGAGTAGGAGGGGAGTAGGGATGTACGAGAGGGAGAGAGGTGGAAGAGTGATAGGACGGGAAGTGAGAAAGGGATAAAAAGGGAGTCTGTGTGAATGAGTATCTGCTTGTGAAGGAAGTGTGAAAGGGAAAGAGGGAAAGGTGGTTGAAAGGGAAGACGAGAGAAAAGGTAAAGGGAAAGGTAGTGTGGGTGTGTAAGTGTGTGAGCTTGAGTAAGCAAAAAAGGGGGGAGAGAGGTTGCAAGAAGTAACCACTGGGGTTGGATATTGATGTTTGCATGTATTTTCCCGTCTCCTCCACAAAATATTGAAGTGAAATTGTGGACGTAGGGCGATAAAAGCTGACCTAGCATCAAAAAGTTCGGGCAACATATCACAATTTATAAGCATCTATTCCTTGGGTTTTAGGACTTATCACACTAAAAGTTCTGGATTGGAATCACAAAGTTCTCTCTAGTTGCTTCATCTTAATCTTTTTGCCTTCAGGCAAAAACCTTTTCTTGAAGTCCTCTTACAAAAACAAACTCAAGTGCAACTCTTTTTGCTCTTCATCATAAAATCAAAAAGTTTTCCCTAGTTGCTCCATCTCACTCTTCTTACCCAGGGATACCCATGCAATAGAGCACTTCCTATGGATGTCTTACAAACATAAATCAAGTGCAAGACTAACACAAAATACTAGACAAGAAACAGTATTTCCTAGGAGCTAATGAAGTCATGTGCTTGGTTTCGACGTCCAGTAATACTCTTGAATATCCAAATCTTGAGAATATGATGCTTTTTCTTGCTCAATCAAGAAGCTTTCATATAACTACATGTATTCCAAAATTTTAGCTCTAACATGCCTTTAAGATCATAAAAGTGTTAAGATGCCTCTCCTTCGTCATGATGTATGAAAACATCCAAAGTGTTAACAAAAAAGCTCTTTTGTTAGTCGATGAAAAAGATTCCAAATATCATGTGTTTCAAAATTTTAGTTCACACTTGCTAGATTAGATACATCATTCTTGTCAAACCTTGGCACTGCTTATCGCTTAGATAAATTTACATAAATATCTTGTCACACGTCATTTTCAATATTATAGCATATTCAAGCCCGTAAAGAGCACCACTATCCATATACTAAAGCACTATGAATTGTTTATTATTTCCAAAAATAAAGAATCTTTCATTAGGGTCATTTCCAGGGAACACAAATGTTTGCACATTCTAGAATTGAATTCTTCATTCCTCAATTCATTGCATGCATGCAAGTGCACAGAGGTCCTAAGACTTAAAACGATCATGTGAAAAAAAACTCTTCATAAGAAGCTATCCAAGATTACATTCTTCAAAATCAAGGAAATACAATAAAATCACTTGCATCTATTAAACATTTAATGTACCTCCTTTTAGCTCTGAAGAAATAACAATCAATGGCATATGATGTACTTTCCCTAATTGTTATTTTGTATAATTCAATCAAGCCGATAAAGGAGATTGGAAGTTACTTTTTGACAAGTAAATCAAAACAGTATACTCCTGAATGCAACTTTATATCCATATACAACTACTAAAGCACTCATAGTATATTTTGTATTTAAAAACCTAAATAGTTTCATGTGAGGCCAAAACTCACCCAAAAGGATGTAGACCATTGTTGTTCTCCATAATCAAAACTATTGGCTTCAAACCTCTTCAGTTCAAAAATGCAATTCACATCATAGGAAGAGGACCATAATATGTGAAGAAACTAGCAAAACAATTGGATGCCAGGTGTGGGACATGAATTTGGGTGCAAGCACATATCCGAAATATAAAAACCACTTGCTTCATAAAACAAAAAGTCAATTCAGATTTTTTCATGTCCCAATCATCATGTTTTCCTCATATTAAAGGATCGCTTTATTCACAGGTTTCACTCGGACATGAATAATTTGGGATCCCCTGCAAAAGGTACAACACATCAAAGGGCCAAAAACAAGTGCCTTCAATAACAGAGCAAAAGAATGTGCAGGCCCTATTGAAGTAACCATTAGAGATATCCACCAATACCTTCTCATTCATATTTTCATATCTTTGGAATCAATTTTGAAAGCAATGGGTGTATTGATTCCGAACTTTCTTCCATGCTTCTCTTTCCATGTCTTTGTTAGGTATTCTGTTTTTATGATTGGCCCTTGAGTCCAATTTTCACCCATAGTTCTCTTTCCATGCTTTTGTAGTCGTTTTCTGCCTTATTGGCCCCTTAGTCAAATTTGCTCATGAGCAGACTTACTCCTTGAGTGAGAGTACATGGCAGTGTAACCAGAATCAGCATACTCTTATATTGTTTCTTTACCATAATTGAGCTGAAATCTTCATCATCCAATCGTATCAGGTCTGCAAAAAAATAGAAATCAGATGCCCTTGATATTTAGGCCTTAAAAGTAGAATTGATCAGCTTCTCTTGGAATGAGATCAACTCTCCTCTCCTTAAGCAAACATTGACTCTTCCACTAATAGTAGTATGTTCTTCCCACAAATTGTGGATTACTTTAAACATCACCATTCTCCCAGGGAATATGAAAATGCTCTTCCTATTTATCTCCTCTATCCCCCTCCCTCTAATCTTTTCTATGTCTTCCACCTCCCTCCTTCCCCTGTCATCCCACTCCTTACCTCCTCTCTCCCCTATCCCTGTTATCGCAACACTTACTGCCTCCTTCCTCTGTTATCTCACTTTATCTCCACCACAATTTTCCCACTCTTTTCTACATTCTACTACTCACTTTGATGCTCACAGTTTCCCCTGTTCATCCAACTTCAGAGATCTGCATGACCACAAAAGGAAGCTAGTTGAATCATCATTGACTGATGGAACCATGTTTATTAAATCAACTGGCATAGGAGACAAGCTGCAGGACCTTGGTTGAAGATATCATTTGCTTACAAAACATAATCTTGCATAAAATAAATTCAAGCCTTCACACAAGAGCATGGGGTGAAACTGAGATGACAAGAGAACTGCCAAAGTTATCTCCTGTCTCTATCCCTCCCTTTCTCTGAGTGCCGAGAACGGCCATCATTTGGTGAGCCTTCTCTATATCTACTGCGTGAACTAGAGACACTATGCCTGGATTCCCTTCTTTCATAATGATGATGCCTGTCATCTGATTCCTTATACTTCTTCGAATCCCTGACATGGTATTCATCTCTATCATCTGATCCACGGTATTCATCCCTGGATTCCTTTCTTTCATAACGATGATGATGCCTGTTATCTGATTCACTATACCTCCTTGAGTCCCTGACATGGTATTCATCTCTATCATCTGATCCACGGTACCTCTTATATTCCTTGCTTTGGTAGTGGTAACTTTTGCTATCATAAGAATCATCTTTGTCCCGCCTACCTGCAGGTGAATCATACGAACTTTTCTTCCCTCTCTGAGAGCTCTTATATTTTGATATATTCCTATCCTCTTCTGCCTCTAATGTTTCCTCAAAAACCATATCGTACCTGTGACATTGATGTTAAAGCAAATATAACAAAACTGCCACGTAATAAGGTAATTTTTAAGGAAAATGTTTCAGCTCACTGTTTTCCAGTTCCACCACGTTGGCCATCGATACTTTTCACTTCATATTTCACATGTTGTTGAGGACCCTGCTCACTCTTACCAGGACAATCCTTTGCAAAATGGCCAGAAGCTCCACATTTGAAACAAGTTTTATCATTTGATCCTGGCACAAAACTACTGCCTGCACATAACAAAGTATAATTTCAAAAACCAAAAACGAAGAGAAAAAGAACAAAAAAACCAACTTTATGCACTTCAAAACCTTTGCCATCATCAATATCCCTCTTTCCAAATCGCCTATAGCGTGTCCACAATCTTGCAACACTCTGGCTAAAATCAACATGAATTCGCCGGTCATCAATCAAAACATTGTCCATCTGCAAAATATCAGAATTAAAAAAGTCATCCCTGAATCAAATTGGCCCCCAAATTATTTCTGGTTAAGTCTTTAGGATGAGATTTGTTCATTTGTCTGCTTTTAATAGTGTTTGAATTTATCTATCATTCTGAAAAATAACAACCAAAACCAGACTTATCTAGCCTGTTGTCTTGATCACCTTAAAATAGGCTGCCTCACAAGCTTCTTGGGTCTCGAATTCTGTAAAATGTGACAAATTGAAATATTTGCAGATAAATGTATAATCAATGTGGTTTTCTACAATCTGTAATCAATGTGGTTCTTTGCAAAATCTTTAACTGGAAGATAAGAATAGCAAACCTATGAAAGCATAACATAAACTATCGCCTGTCTTGTAATCTCTTATAACGTCCGCTCTAACATTAACAAAAAAAGAGGTCTAGTCACAAGGATAGCAATGGAAACCACAAAGATGAAACTTCGACTTTTGCAAACGGAAGACCAGAAGACCCGAAGGCAATAATTAAGCAATGTACTTACGACACAATCTTCCCAAAGCGAGAAAAGATTGTCTCCAGGTCCTCATCCTGTTGAGTTACAATATGAATAACAAACACTCCCAGGGCCAACAACATATCTGAAGAGACAACATCACCTGTGTTACTGGGTTCAATTTGCAAACAAATAGAACATTCTCTGGTGGTTTTATTTCAGCATCTGGAATGTCCCCTATCTATCAACACAATTGAGTGATATGCTGCCAAAAAACTGTACGAAAAATACAGAACATAATCAATAAAATCCAATACCATTTCAAGCACCACTGCCCTTGAATGTGCTTCCTTCCTACGCAAGGACTTGTCAAGCTCCTCGGGAGCCATTTTCTCATCCAACGGTACCCAATCATCCTCAAGTCTGACTTCCTCACCCTATATGCATATGCAAATAGAAATAAGATTCACAAAACAAAAAGAGGCGTTTTCCTTTTTCTTTCTCTTTTGTTTATTTTGGTGGGGAGTGGGGGGGTGTTTCTGGTCTTCAACCTACTCTTCAGTTAGGCTTGAAATTTAAAAGAATAATGTACACACCCAGCAGACTCCCTTTATCCCCCACATTCAGGGCCTAGCGTCAGGCTAATCTGCAGGTATTGAGCCCTGGACCTTCAGTCCATGGGTTCAATGTGTTTACCACTACACCATGTACCCCTGACAATGTGTAATAATGTGTGTCATAATTTCCACGCATGAAACATACAGCAAACAAGTGTGTGTACAGAAGAAACGAGAGTACAAAAAATATTGAAAACAATAATAAATAATAAAACTTCACCCTCATGAATAGGGATGGTTTAAGGATCATCCATCGAATTGGGATGTTGACATAACCTTGATAGCAGGAGAGAAAGGTGCTCATAACACCAAACTCTTCCAAACATACATGCATATGAATGGACCTTATGGCTTATGGGAATCGAAATCAAATGAGTAAGAAATATATAATGCAGAGACAAATCACAACAAAAAATTGTTGAGCATACCCCGATAAGCTACTGTAATGCTATAATTCAAATTTACTTCAAAGTGAATTTTAAGTTTTTTGTTTTAATCAGAAGTATAATATACAATCATTTCATTAATTTCAGAGCATTTCATCTCAAACCAACCTTTTATTGACTCAAGAAAAGACATCAGAACATCTAAGGACGACAAATTCAAAAGAAACAAGTTTACCGGTGCTGGTGGGGGCAAAATAGGTGAACTCTCAGGAATCAACTCTGCAAGTTGGACAGGGTCCTCAAATGGATCATCCAATATATATGTATGCTTTATCCTATCGAGCAAAAGCGATAACCAAATTTCAGACCAAAGCTGCAGGTAGAAGATTGTTCATGTCCAATCAGACAGTGTAGCAAAATATCTACCTTATATTTTTGAAAGGCCGATGTTTATCATCCACAAATGCTTCATTTATTTTCATGAGAACTTCCTCACCCTCTGCAACAAGTCCAAAAACCTGCCATCTCACAAAGCACGATCATCATAGCTACTGAAGCACCCAATTACCCATGGATAATAGTCAAGTATGCATTTGAAAAATCCAGGTAAAAGCAATTATCATCTGTAATAATAGATAAAAGCTATACCGTATGTTTTCCATCAAGATAATCAAGATCAGCTCGAGTTGTTATGTAGAACTGCAAAGTTATTCCATTTCAACTCCACAGGCCATAGAGATAGTCGCAAAATAAAAAGTCTTGGCAGAACATTCAGTGGAAATTCACCTGCGATGCATTCAAGTTCTCCCCAGCACTTGCCATTGCAACTACGCCAATCTTGTCATGTTTCAAATTAGGATGTATTTCATCATTAAAGAACCTTGCCTGATCACCATACAAAAACCTGGTACCATGTTTCAATTTGGCATAATAAAAAGCTTTTTAAATAAAAAACCATTCGAAATAATCACATAATGAAACGGAAATATTAGCAGAGACAAAAATTACTTATAAATAGAGTCTCCACCAGACCCTGTTCCTGTAGGATCCCCAGTTTGCACCAAGAAATCCTTTTGCACCGAATGAAAAAGACAATTATTGTAATACTTAATTCTGCATCCATTGACAGCTTTGATTAGGCTCAACAATCCTTAAAAAGAATTGCATATGCAGGCTACAGTGATCAAAAACATATTATGTTATGCTGAGAATGAGCAAAAGATGTCTATCAGTAAGCCAAATTGAGATGACATCTTTCTGAAAAACTAGTCAAACATTTTCGTATTATTGATAGAACAGAGAGGACAAGTGTTTCTTATAAAAGACAAAAAGAATTAAACAAATGCTAGAAGTTCATAAAGTATGTCGTACTTGCAGAGTTTTAAGAAGTTTTTAGTGGTCAAAGGGCACTGATCAGTGTATAGATCAATGACAATCTCTCCAAGACTAGTGCTGAGAAGTACTGCCATAATACCTACAACATAAACAAAAAAAACAGATCAGCATGATTTTACTTTTGAAGTGCACTGTCCTTACCTGAGGAGTACTGCCATAATACCTACAACATAAACAAAAAAACCAGATCAGCATGATTTAACTTTTGAAGTGCACTGTCCTTACTTAAATGGTACGTAAGAGAATGCTAAAAGGGGTACCAAAACTTAGGTCCTTGCATACTAAGAAGAATCACTAGTGAAAAGCCGGAATCCCAGAAGACATCAGTGGCTGGGAACAGTGGTAAGGGCTGTCTCTATGATAGTCATAGTTTACATTTTTTTTACTCTCTTCACAACTCGTCATGCTCTCTATTGACATCAAAAGTATGCCCCTGCACAGCCTCATGGAATGTACAAGCCATACATGTATATTTTACTATCTCTGTCCACAAGATCCTAGGCGTTCTCAAAAGCTTCTAGATATTTCAAAAAGTCATGTCTATGCCATACCATAATAATTATCAATAGATTTAGATGTGACAATTTTTCAAAAAAAAAAAAGCCCTGAAGAGAGCAGTATGCAGACATGCCCTCTTGCTTATCCAATGCATTGCCTAGCAAGAGAAACATCTCCTCTCCCAATTTGTAATTGGCATGTGTTAACTGTCCCATGAACCCCCTTCCTTCACATATACTACTGTGATTCGCAAATTCAAACTTATATCAAGTTACAAAAAAGTACAGAACAAGCATGAATACATTACAAAACGTAACAATAACAAATCTCAATAACAAAAGAATAAAATAAAGTGGGTATGGGGGGCATCACACGCGTGCATGTGTTTGTGTATGTATGTATGTATTGTGTGCATTTGTCAGTTTAGATCGCAATTTTTAGGGTCTGAATAAAAACCATAAAAATCGCTCACAATTTGAATCGCAAGTAGAAATTTTTTAATCGTCAGGTGTGCTTTTTTTCCCAGGCTTCATTTCTATAGAGATATCTGAAAGAGGTGCAATATACTACTAAAATTTTCACCATGGACTTCTCAAGCTTAAAAAGTATCTACATGTTCTCAAAAAATTCTAGAGTTTTTGGCTCACTCTCAAATTCACTAGACTCTACAAAGATGGATTAGACAAGCAAGGTTAAGTCACATTCTCTTTTTGATGCAAGAAAACTCTTAATTGATCCAGGTTTTCCAATATTCTTGCTGTATTTGAAGTGCATAAGCCAAGATTCTTATGTCTTCTGCTCAAGTTCAATTTCCCTGCTTGATTTGAATGTAAAACTTGTCCACTCTACCAATCTTGAGATTGAAAATTCACTAAATGAGATAAAAGTCAAAGCACAATAATTTTCCATCCCAACCCTTAAAGTTAATTGGTATCCACTTCTCACAATAGATTGAACCACCAAAAAATAATTGGAAGTTGATCGATCAAGTCTCTCAATTGCTCTACTCCTATCCTAAAGAAATTGACCATGAAGTGAGTTTAGATCTCAATTTTTAAGGTCAGAATAAAAACCGTATAAATCACTCACGATTTAAATCGTAGGTAGAAATTTTTTTATCGTCCGGTGTGATTTTTTTCCCGGGCTTCATTAGATATCTGAAAGAGGTCCAGGAATTTCTTTAGTATTTGGCTCACTCTCAAATTCACTAGACTCTACAAAGATGGATTAGACATAAGCTGGGTTAAGTCACACTCTCTTTTTGATGCAAGAAAACTCTTAATTGATCCAAGTTTTCCAATATTCCTGCTGTATTTGAAGTGCTTATGTCTTCTACTCAGCTTCAAACTCCCTGCTTGATTTGAATGTAAAACTTGTCCACTCTACCAATCTTGAGATTGAAAATTCACTAAATGGGATAAAAATCAAAACACAATAATTTTCCATCCTAAACCTTATGGTTGATTGGCATCCACTTTTCACAATGGATTGAACCATCAAAAAATAATCGGAAGTCGATCAATCAAGTCTCTCGATTGGTCTACTCCTATCCTAAAAAAATTGATCAAGTGACTCATATGAAGGATTTTGACCCAAAAGGCAACACCAAGGAATCATTTCATAATAGGCCTTAGAGAAATTGCCTCCTGCTAGAGCTAACAAGCAATTACTTGTTATTATCCTTGAGAAATGATCTTGTTTTAGTCTTAAGCACACTTGAGAGTTGGTGAGAAATTGCCCTACATGAGAGATTGTCAAGGATGGGATGATGTGGAATCTCATGCTCACAATATGCAATCACCCAAGTAATAAGGAACTACTGTAGGTAGTGAAAAATTACCCTCATGCCCTTATGGGAGGGAAATTGTTGAGCTTTTTGATGAGTGGGAAATTTTCTAAGAGGTGAAAAATCACCTCGTTTAAGTCCTTCGAAACAATCACGAGGCGAGATGAACTTTGAAGCAATGGTCTTCTTTATAGCAAGATCAATCTCCATTATATATCAATCATGCAAAAATGTGTATATATATATATATATATATATATATATATATATATATACTTTTTGTGAAAAAAATAAAGAAATAAAAAAACTCCCTAAGTGGATAAAAAACCTCGATTTTTATTGCTCGATTTAAATCACACGGTCAGACTTGTGAGATAAATTATATGATGACGAATGGGGTGGATGATGGCGTGCCACTCTGCTCTCTGCCTGCAAGTATATACTTGTGAATATCTGACTTACACATGAATACCCTTCTGAATAGCATCACGTGCACATTCTAAAAAGTTCTACAGACACCTTTCAAGATCAGCATGACCCCATAAATTTCTATTAAAATTCTCCCAAATCTGAAAAAAAGAATGCATCAATCTCTGAACAACCCCAGAATCAAAGAGAATTTCTCCCAACTGTCACAGAGAGGAGGTCTATCTGAAGTTGTACAAGTGCAGGTTAAAATGGAGAAACATTTGGAATCAGGTAACTATAGTGCACCAACTGAACATCATTCACAGACTCAGCCTTGAGTTGACATGGACAACTTCAATGCATAATGGGTGAACACACCTGCAAATTACTTTTTGAACCTCCAGATAAGTCCCTTGTCAATTTATATGCATTGTTTCTTTCTTTTTGCATCATATTGCATATAGGACATGCAAATTTTGCATAGTACCTAGAGTAGACGTGTAGTTAAGACGTGGACGCGAATTGTACGGTGCATGTATTCTTCTTTGCAGGGACAGGTAAGTATTTTTCTTACAGGTTAGCGAGGAGAGAAATATAAATTTGTCATGGTGTGTAATCCCCTTCCGGTCTATTTGTAGTTAGATTGTGCCTGTCGACACTATTCTTGCGGAAATTGCTTGTCGATTACTTGATATAATTTTTCCAATTTTTAAAATTACGTCGTTATGCTCTAGAAATTTTTAGAGATTAAGTATGCATATGCATTTAAGAATTCAAAACATACTAAAAGTTTTTTTGTTTCTTTATTTTTCCATTGAGCAAAGGCTTGTGATTTGATTCTTTTCAATTGCCACTGATTTACTTAGGTTTACATAGAACGTACTATTCGAAAATAAAAAAATATATATAAAAACAAAAAATCTAAAAACATTCATTGATCATCACCATCACTTAGTATGCACACAGAACCATCATCCCCTTCTAAGAGGGAGACACTCATGGAGGAGCACCCCGCAGATCCCATTCAAACCATGAGTAATCGAATTACCAATTTAGAGAGCACTCTTCGTGATATCTTGGCACACGTCAATGGGTCCAAGAAAGAGGAAGAGGTGCATGATCCTGATTTGCCAGGGATGGACGTAGATGCTCCATATGAGCATCCAACTCCAGAAGTACTTAGAGATAGCAACCTAGTCAGAGAGGTCAAATCGAAGCTTAAGGATCTTAAGCTGCCTAGATATCATGGTTCGACTAGCATATAGCCTTATGGATGTTGCCCATAGGTGGTGGCGTAAGATAGATCGGAATAAGAAAGAGCCCCAGACTTGGGATCAGTTTAAAATCTTGTTTTACAATAATTTTGTACCCCCGATGAGTGGTCTAAAGCACTAGACACCTGGTTCCTTATTAGTCAGAAGAATCAGACAATTCAGGAGTATTTGGATGAGCATAGAGAGGTACTTCTTAAAGCGCTTGATACTAGTAACTATCATAGAGTTTCTCCAAGTCCACAGGTTTATCTTGGGACTTAGGGAAACTATTAGACCCTTGGTGAGGAAGGCGAGATACAAGTCCTTGGGACAGGCCATGGAAATAGCTTCAGTTTATGAGGATGGAGATAGGGGCACAGCTTCCAAAGGTCAGCCGACCCTTCCACACATCTACTCCTGGCTCGATCAATGCATAGCCTTCTAGAGAGGCTAAGCAGGTGCATATGATCAAGACAATTGCAGGAGGTAAGAGAAAAGTGTTTGCTCTGGCGGAGAGGCTTTATAATAAGTCCATACTTACCCCTCATAAAAAAGAGAAGGCAATGAAAGAAGGATTATGCTATGGGTGTTTAGGACAGCACCTGTTCAAAGACTGTCCTAAGAAAAAGAAAATAGCCGCCACCATAGTCATAAATCCTACTTAGGAAGGGAGTGATAATGAGGATGAATTTGGAGATCCTCCATCACCCCTATCATCTCCCTTAGTGGCTATGACGATCACAAAGAAGGTCCTGACTGTGCCAGACGTTGTGCCCTCACCAGTGGCACAAAAAGGATATCAGTTTCCCGACACAAAACTCATTGTCATGAGGGGAGTTGTGGAAGGACAGCCTATCAAGGTACTCTTTGACACTGGATCGACACATAACGTAATTAGTTCCCGCCTAGTCAAGAGGTTACATCTAGAAACTGTGCTGTCAGAGTATGCCTACACAATAGAGTTAGCCGATGGGAAGGGAAAAGAGACATGGGATCAACGCGTATAGCTTTTGAAAGCAAAAAAATTGACCAGTGCACAATGCAACTTGCTAGTGCATGAACAGGAGTTGTATGCAATGGTGCATGCACTTAAAGTCTTTGGAGACACTATCTCTATGGTGCAGACTTTAAGGTATACACAGGTCACCATACACTTAAGTATTTTTGTATTGGTGGCCTTGATTAGCTTGAGATGTCCACACTTATGTTCAGCAATGCTTTGCGTGTCAAGTCAACAAAGCAAAAAGGGTAAAGACACCGGGTCTTTTACATCCTTTACAGATTCTAGCTCATAACTGGGATAGTATATCCATGGACTTCATAGTCAAGTTACCGCGGACCCAAAGGACGGGGGGTACTATCCTAGTTGTGGTAGATAGATTGAGCAAAATGGCTCATTTCATACCCATATAGGAGACGATAGAAACTCCAAAGGTAGAGGAGTTATTTATCCAACATGTCTTCACATTGCAAGGGTTACCGACATCCATGGTTTCACATAGGGATGTCAAATTCACACGATACTTTTGGAAGTTTATATTTGACAAACTGAAGGTGTCATTAAAGATTAGCAATGGTGATCATCATGAGATAGATGGTTCGACCGAGAGGGTCAACCAAATTCTAGCGGACATGTTGAGGGCATATGTGTTTGAGAGACACACAGACTGGGATAGTTATTTGCCACTAGTTGAGTTTGCTTATAACAATAGGCCTCACAAGGTGACAGGTATGTCTCCTTTTAAGATGAACTATGGCATGAATCCTAATGCTCCCAGTACCATAAGCACGCCAAAGAAATGTTCTAGTGCTTCGGAGTTCTTAGCGAACCTCCAAGCAAATTTAGAAATAGCTAAATCCAATATGCAGCAAGCCGCTAATAAGGCAAAAGAGTATGCTCAAAGGAAGACATCTCCTAGATCCTTTTAGGAAGGAGACATAGTCTTTCTTCAGGTACTAGCTAGATCTACTTCACTCTCCACAGGGAAGTGTAGTAAGCTTTCACCTAGGTTTTGTGGACCTTGCAAGATAGTTAAAAAGCTAAGTGAAGTTGCATGCCAATTAAAGCTTCCTCCAGATGCAGAGTTCATCAAGTGTTTCATGTCAGCAAACTTCGAAAGTATATTTCTAGGGAGGATAATCTAATAGAGGGTATTGTTTCTTTGAAGGAACGTGATAGCAAAGATCATTCTTCATACAGGATACTAGATCGAAGACAGAAACAATTGAGGAATCGTGTCATCCAGTAGTATCTAGTAGCATGGAGAGGATTACCACTTACAGACTCTACTTGGGAATCAGAAGCTCTAGTTCGCAAGTACATTCCCTCATTGATCATTTAGGACAATGATCTTTAGAAGGGGGAGAGAGTGTCAAACATTAATCCACAGGGATCATGACATTGATCCATAGGGATCAGTCCATGTGTGTGAGGGACAAGGGCCAGGTAGCCAAGGTCCCAAGATCGGGGGATATCCTAAGGTACTTGGTAGTAATGGGGATAAGTGTTGCATAATGGCCACATGTTGATACTAGATTATTCCACAACATTGCTATTTTTAGAGTACAAGAGGGTATATATGGATGGGAGGAGAGAAACACACATCAATCAAGCAGTTTCTGACAAATGTCATTGATCACTATCTCATTTATGGTGTGAATTGCAATATGGATATGAGGTTCATGAATCATGATTTATCATTCATTCAAGTTCTATGATGTACGCCGTACGGTATCATGTGTCACAACGATCAGGGCTCATCAATGTAATTATGTAATGAAGAGGGTTTCTAGAGTAGGTATTTTATGTATTTTTGGCACTAGAATGTATACATGAGTTGAATAGGGATTGTGCATACCTCAAATAGAAGAGAAAATAAAAATCTCTCTTGATGAATAAAAACCTCCATTTTTATTTTTATTTTTTTTAGCCTCTATGATTTAAACGATTTAAATCCCAATCTAAATCTACGATTAAAATCTCTACTTTGTACTATGCGGCGATGGGAGGATGTGACGGCAACGGGAAGGCACTGTTGGGGATTCGGGACAAGAAGGAGTTTGAGGGTTTGTAGGAGAAAAAGAGATGATGAAAATGGAATAACAGTGAGAACTTCTGCAAAGAAATACTCTTGGAAACCTTGAACATTAATTATCCTTCCACAATTACAATGACTGCGCACAGTCCAATCAATGACTGAATACCACTTCAGAGAGTATCAATTACTGAAGACCAATTATCTCAAGTCCTCTAGCGGCGGCCTCTCGTGCACCAATCCTTCACTTGCTTCCCGCTTCCCTTGTGCACACCTTGCACTAAGCTTCCACCAAGCTAAGGAATTGGTCACTGCGCAGCACGCAATAGCCCTTGGAACTTTTGGAATCCAGCCTGCCTTCTCTCTTCTCTGCACACTTTCCTCTTGGCACCTCTTGCCCTCTTGAATGTCGTCGCGCACTGGAGGCTCTTCTTGCTTCCTTTCTTGCTTCTCTGAAACTCCCTCTTGCTCCCAACTCTCAATCTCCAAGAATAGCCTTTGTCCTTCCTTTTGTTTTAGAGTCCGCCGGTTCGCGCACTCTAACTACAATACAATCTTGGTGTCCTTTCAATGTCCCAAGATTGTCTTTTTGAACTGGTCCTCAACGATTCGCTACTTTGTCTTGTAGTGACTTTAGAACAAGAGTGACTTTTAAAATAAAATTTTGATTGGGCGGCCTATTTCCACCTTTTCGTACGCTGCCTTCCACCTTCACTTTTCCTTTTAATTCTTTTTCCTTTTTCACCTTAAGATTTAGATTCAACCTTTGAACCTTAAGAGGAAAAAATACCTTGTACCTTTAGTTTCAACCGGCTAGGGCTCTACAGATGCCCACCACCTAAAGATCTCTCCGTCCCGGAGAGACAACAGCGATACCAACTGAGAGATTGCAAAGACACATAGATGAGAATGACGCAGGCAAGAGAAAAATAAAGGATGTGTATCTTATTGAGAAAAAAAAAGTGTAATGCACCCGACCAGAATGAGAGAATCAAAATTATGAGGTAATTATTCGCAAAGGGATACTGGAATCTACGAGCAATATTTTATGACTGGGATGAGCAAGTTATTGAGACTGAGGAATTTAATTTATTGTGGGGGGTGATTGAGGTTGTCAGCAGAGGTGGATGGAGAAGGGGGCAAAGGAGCAGAAGCTTGTTCGATCGTAAGCTGTAGCGAACTCAGGTCTAGGGATAATAGGAGGGGTAGGCATGGATGGAGAATTTGTAGATACAGGAGGGAAAGGGGAAGAAGATTGGGTAGTGAAGGAGTGGACGTGAGGGGTGGGAGTCATGAATGGAGAGGAGGTGGCTGTAGGCGGGATAGGTGAAGAAGATTGGGGAGGGAAGGAGGGCACATCAGGGGGATGAGTTAAGAACGGAGAAGTGGTAGAGGCAGGAGGGATAGTTGGAGAAGAATGGGGAGGGATGGAGGTTACATCAGGGGGGTTAGTTATGAATGGAGAGGTGGTAGATGCAGGAGGGAGGGGTGAAGAAGATTGTGGAGGGCAGGAAGTTACATCAGGTGGCGCGGAGGTGGGTGTCGAGGCGGAAGCTGAGTCAATAGAGATTAGAGGGGGGGAGGGAGAAGGAGCAATGGAAGTTCCAGGTTGGGAGGGGAGATAAGCAGCATTGTGTGCAGAATGTGCCGGAATCTGATAGAGCCAAGATAAGAAGGGTGCAGAATAGATGGAAAATGCATGAGAGCCTCTAGAGATAGCCTGGCGTAGGCGACGGGAGCGCAACATCAAGGAACTATAAATGAGGTGTGCGTAAGGGTAGGGGCGGCTATGGAGAAAGCAAAAGAGCGGATCAGCGATACGAATATCAGACCACGGAAGGGAAGATGTTTGGCTGCGTAGTAAGAAGAAAAAGATGAACGCATTGAGAAGGGTGGTCATGCGGAGCGAAAACCTAGCATTACTTTGAAAATGTGTGTTACAAAAGGCAATAGTGGCTGAGGCGGACAGTCCAGAGTATAGGAAAGGGGGAGCACGAAAATCTATTAGGGGAGACCCAATACTTGCGGCAATGTCTGGGATGAAGAGAGTGCCAGTTCGAAAATGAGGGAAGAGGCGGATGGCTTCATAAACCTGGGTAAAATTGGCGGGGTTGAAGAAAACATTAGCTAAGCCCCACAAGCCCGCCTGTTGAAGATCCTCAATAGAAAACATTTGACGAAGTGCAATGGTAGGAATGGAGAGGTACATCCGGATTTGCAGGTTTAAGTCAGGTGGGAGAAACAGGCGCATATAATCCCCTGTTGGCGAAGATGGGTGGGATGAATGAGATATAGATGGGGAAGGAGAAGGAGGGTGCGGGAGGGGAGGTGGGGAATACAGGTAGCTCGAATCTGAGTCTATGGAATAAAGGGGAAGATCCAGGGTCGGTGGGGGTTGAGTCGCTTGAACAGATGGATCTGCCGATGAAGGAGGAGGGGGATTGGGATGGGCAGAAGCAATTGTTGAGGCAGGAGCAGAACTATCACCCGGAGCGGGGTCCGCCATGGATGAAAATCGATAGATTGAAGTGGAGGGAGGGGGTAGAGGGTGTGATGATTGGATGGAGTTGGGAGGAAGAGGGGGGCGTACGGTGGAGAGGGAGAGGGGTGGTTGAGTATTGGAGAGGGGGGGGGCTGGGGTGTGCTGCGCCGAGGGGGGCCGTGAGGGGGGGGCGTGGGTTGGAGAGGGGGTGTGTTGAGGGTATTGGAGAGGGGGGGGCTGGGGGGTGCTGCGCCGAGGGGGGCGGGAGGGGGGGGCGGGCGTGGATTTGAGAGGGGGGGTATTGAGAGAATTGGAGAGGGGGGGGCTAGGGGGTGCTGCGCCGAGGGGGGGGAAGGGGGGGCGGCGTGGGGTTGAGAGGGGGGGTATTGAGGGGTGATGAAGAGGGGGGGGCTGGGGGGTGCTGCGCCGAGGGGGGGCGGGCGTGGGTTGAGAGGGGGGGGTATTGAGGGGTGATGAAGAGGGGAGGGCTGGGGGGTGCTGCGCCGAGGGGGGGCGGGCGTGGGTTGAGAGGGGGGGTTATTGAGGGGTGATGAAGAGGGGGGGGCTGGGGTGTGCTGCGCCGAGGGGGGGCGGGCGTGGGTTGAGAGGGGGGGGGTATTGAGGGGTGATGAAGAGGGGGGGGCTGGGGGGTGCTGCGCCGAGGGGGGTTGTGAGGGGGGGGGCGTGGGTTGGAGAGGGGGGGTGTTGAGGTAATTGGAGAGGGGGGGGGGGGCTGGGGGGTGCTGCGCCGAGGGGGGTCGTGAGGGGGGGGCGGGCGTGGATTGGAGAGGGGGGGTGTTGAGGTAAGTGGAGGGGGGGGCTGGGGGGTGCTGCGCCGAGGGGGGGCGGGCGTGGGTTGAGAGGGGGGGGTATTGAGGGGTGATGAAGAGGGGAGGGCTGGGGGGTGCTGCGCCGAGGGGGGTCGTGAGGGGGGGGCGTGGGTTGGAGAGGGGGGGTGTTGAGGTAATTGGAGAGGGGGGGGGCTGGGGGGTGCTGCGCCGAGGGGGGTCGTGAGGGGGGGGCGTGGGTTGGAGAGGGGGGGGTGTTGAGGTAAGTGGAGGGGGGGGGCTGGGGGGTGCTGCGCCGAGGGGGGGGGGGGAAGGGGGGGGGGGCGGGCGTGGGGTTGAGAGGGGGGGGTATTGAGGGGTGATGAAGAGGGGGGGGCTGGGGTGTGCTGCGCCGAGGGGGGTCGTGAGGGGGGGGCGGGCGTGGATTTGAGAGGGGGGGTGTTGAGGTAAGTGGAGGGGGGGGCTGGGGGGTGCTGCGCCGAGGGGGGGCGGGCGTGGGTTGAGAGGGGGGGGTATTGAGGGGTGATGAAGAGGGGAGGACTGGGGGGTGCTGCGCCGAGGGGGGGGCGGGCGTGGGTTGAGAGGGGGGGTTATTGAGGGGTGATGAAGAGGGGGGGGCTGGGGTGTGCTGCGCCGAGGGGGGGCGGGCGTGGGTTGAGAGGGGGGGGGTATTGAGGGGTGATGAAGAGGGGGGGCTGGGGGGTGCTGCGCCGAGGGGGGTTGTGAGGGGGGGGCGTGGGTTGGAGAGGGGGGGTGTTGAGGGAATTGGAGAGGGGGGGGGGGGCTGGGGGGTGCTGCGCCGAGGGGGGTCGTGAGGGGGGGGCGGGCGTGGATTTGAGAGGGGGGGTGTTGAGGTAAGTGGAGGGGGGGGGCTGGGGGGTGCTGCGCCGAGGGGGGTCGTGAGGGGGGGGCGGGCGTGGATTTGAGAGGGGGGGTGTTGAGGTAAGTGGAGGGGGGGGGGCTGGGGGGTGCTGCGCCGAGGGGGGTCGTGAGGGGGGGGCGTGGGTTGGAGAGGGGGGGTGTTGAGGTAATTGGAGAGGGGGGGGGCTGGAGGGTGCTGCGCCGAGGGGGGGGGAAAGGGGGGGCGGGCGTGGGGTTGAGAGGGGGGGGTATTGAGGGGTGATGAAGAGGGGGGGGCTGGGGGGTGCTGCGCCGAGGGGGGGGGGAAGGGGGGTGCTGCGCCGAGGGGGGTTGTGAGGGGGGGGGCGTGGGTTGGAGAGGGGGGGATGTAGAGGATTGGTTGTTTCCGTCGGGGGTTTGGGTTGTGGAGATTGTTGAGGGGGATTGAGGGTGAGGGGGTGTGAAAAGCTCTCCTCTTTCTTCCTTAGCACAACTTGACACTGAAAATAAGACGGATTCCTGAGGATGGTGAAGCAAGAATGAAAAAAGAGGCCATATTATATAGCTGGTTCAAATGAGGGAGCACCTCTCAAGAAGGAGCGGACTAGCATAAAAAGGTGATCAAAAGAGAGGAGATGACAATGTTAATCTCATCCATCCGAGAGACAAACAAAGGAAAGGGCAAAAATGAAAGTTACTTAGCAAAACTATGAGCCATTCAAGTGATGAATTTCTTTTTTGAAGTGATGAATTTCTTGAATTTTTTGATGGAGAAGAAAACTTGCGCCAAAATTTTCATTTTCCATGATAAAGAAAAGAAACGAATTTTTTTTTTTATTTTCATAAAAAAAAAAAACTACGCCCAAAATTTTGATTATTACTACTTATTAAAACAATGCAAAACCAACAAAATAAAGGAAAATGCAATGTTTATGATGCTTGATAATAAGCCTTGAGTCTGGAAATGTTAACTAAAGGTAGGGTGCTGCCATCGAGTGTTTCCAATTGCACTGCCCCCCACTGCAGCATCTTCGAAATGCGAAAAGGGCCTTCCCAGTGAGGGATCCATTTCCCTTTGTTTTGATTAGAAATTTGTGGTCTGTGCAGCAGTGCTAAATCTCCAGGCTTCAATTTGTTTTGCCATAGGTTTCTGTCATGAGTCTCCTTCCTGTGTAATTGCTGCTTCTCTAACTGTTTGGATGCTAGAATTCTCGATTCTTCTAGTTTATGCAAAGCAGTAAGCCTTGCTGAAACTTCCATCCCCTTTTTCTCTAGTCTTTCCGTTCTTATAGAGCCTCTGATAAATTCAAATGGTTCAATAGGAACCAATCCATAAACTAATTGAAAGGGGGAATACCCAGTCTCTTTATAGGCCAGTCTGTATGCCCATAATGTACCCAGATAGGCTCTTCCCCAAGAGGTCGGCTGCAACATGCATTCTTTTCGTAACATTGAAATTAATACTTTGTTTGTTGACTCGGCTTGTCCATTAGCTCGTGGGTAGTATGCACAAGAAGTCCTGTGTAAAATGCGATACCTGTTGGAAATTTCCTGCAATATTTTGTTAACAAAATGAGTACCCTGATCGGTACAGATTTCCAGCGGGCATCCAAATCTACAAATGATGTTACAATACACAAAGTCAGCCACTGTTTGTGCAGAGCAATCTGTTGATGCAATAGCTTCAGCCCATTTTGTTGCGTAGTCCGTGGCTATCAGTAAGTACTTTTCCTTCTTTGGAAGTGCCGGAGGGTATATAGGCCCAACAAAGTCTAATCCCCACTTCTCAAAGGGCTGCCAAGAAGTGGAAACTACCAAAGGGTGATGTCTTTGCTTGGTGGGTTTAGGTCCACACCTCTGGCACACATCACATGTTTTTCTCCAATTATCTGCATCCCTAAAGAGTGTAGGCCACCATAGGCCAGCATCTAGTATTCTCTGGCTCATGATATGCCCTGGAAGGTGCCCACCACCTGTTCCTTCATGTGCAAAGTGCAGTATTTCCCTCACTTCATCTTCCTCTAAGCATTTCCTCATCCTGTCATCCTTGCCCTGTCTGTAGAGTTTGCCTTCAATGAAAGTATATGGTCTACTTTTGATAAGTAGCCTCTTTCTTAGTACAGCATTAGCACTTTCTGGATACAATCCCGTATTAATGAACTGCTTGATCTCATCATACCATCCTTTAGGTTGTATAGCAAACAAGTGTGCATCAGGGAAATCATCATTGATACCACTGGTTTGATCCCTCCTATTGATTCTGGATAAGTGATCTGCCATCACATTTTCTCTTCCTGGCTTATGGATTACCGAGAAATCGAACTCTTGGAATAACAGTAACCACCTCCATATTCTACCAGTAGCATGTGGTTTGTTGAGTAAGTACTTGAGAGGTTGGTGATCTGATATAATAATAAATTTTACCCCCAATAAGTAGTGGCGGAATTTTTGAACTGCAAAGACCATTGCTAGTGCTTCCCTTTCGGTAGTACTGTAATTTCTTTCAGCTTTGGTCAAGATTCTACTGGCATATTGAATTGGCCTGTCCATTTTAAATTCTTCACTGGGTTGAGTTAGAACTGCTCCCACTGCATATGCACTGGCATCGACATGTATATGAAAGATTTTTGACCACTCCGGGGTGACCAAGATAGGAGCACACACTAGCCGTGACCTTAATGTCTGATATGCTTTTTCCTCCTCTTCTTCCCATTTGAAAGGTACCTCTTTACCTGTGAGTCTAGTCAGAGGTCTAGCTATCTCTGCATACATTTTTATAAACCTTCTATGATAACCGGTATGCCCCAAAAAACTCTGGATCTCTTTAGGAGTTTTGGGTTTAGGTAACTTTAATATAGAGAGAATTTTGTCAGGATCTGGGGCCATACCTTTAGCGGATACCACATGTCCTAAGAGGGTTCCTTCTGTCACAAGGAAGTGACATTTATTTGGGTTGAGCTTTAACTTGGTTTCTCTGCATCTTTGGAAAATATTCTGCAGCTGTCTCAGGTGCTGGTCCAAACAATCTAGATGAGTTTCTTTGTGAGATCCTGAAAATGAAGAGAAATCATCCATGAAGATTCTAAGTGATTCCAGCAATAAGGGGCCAAAAATGAGATTGACCGTTCTGTTAAAGGTGGCTGGAGCATTTCTTAGCCCAAATGGCATTTTTACATACACATACGTTCCCCACGGTGTGATAAAAGCAGTCTTTTCACGATCCTCTGGGTGTATTGATATTTGATTATAGCCACTGAAGCCATCCATAAAACTATATAGTGCATGCCCCGCCACTTCTTCAATGACTTGTTCTGCAAAAGGCATAGGGAACCCGTCTGGAATGGTCACTTTGTTGAGAGCTCTAAAGTCCACACAAATCCTGATTTTATTAGTATTCTTCTTTGGTACTATAACCATAGGTGAGAGCCACTCTGAGTGTTCCACAGGAATGATGATTCCTGCATCTTCCATCTTTTGGATTTCCACATAGACAGCTTCTGCATACTTTGGATTGAGTCTATAACTCCTTCCTCTGATGGGTCTGGCTCCCTCAACCAGAGGAATTCTGTGCTCTCCGTAAGATGCAGGCACTCCTTCTAAGTCTTTATAATGCCAGGCAAAAACATCTGCATACTGGGTTAAGAATGATTTTACCTTTTCCAGAAGATTTGGGTGGCTCCACAACCAAGTGGCCACTAGAACTGGTTGATTATTGTTTTGGGTGCATAAATGTACTTCTTGAACCGGATTTCTTGTTACCAGATTATCTTCTTGTGCATCTGCTTCCTTGTCTTCTTCTACTAGCTTTTCGTGCATTGCTTCATAAGCAGGTGTATTTTGAACTTCGATGTTTTCCTCCTTGTCCTGCATCCATCCTGCAGGGATTTCTTGAATTGGGAAAGAACATTCAACCTCAGAATTTTTTACCTTGCTTTTAGCTTGGGAAACTTCGTTATCTGATGCTGACACATCCTCCTCCAATGTGTATTTGATGGGTATCTTCCTGCCCCTTCTGTGGTCGGTGATGGGCTCTCCCAATCCATCAACCTGGACCTTTCCTTTGTCTTCATCATAGCCTCCAATTGTACCAGGATGATCAAGAAAAATTCCAAAACAAGAAGAAGAGTTGCCGGCATGAAGCCAACTTAAAATATCCTCTTCTTCCTCAAAATCTATTTGGGGTTGATCCTCCGCTTCTGTTTCCATGCAAATGCTCACTGTTTGCATCATACTAGTGTTTCCCTGATTGTCTGGGCCTTCTTCTAAATGAATTTGTGTCAGCTCCTGCCCTTTCTTTTGTACCCACATGGTGTCCTTGCCCCAATCATGAATGACACTGGCATGCCTCAGCCAAGGTCTTCCAATTAAGAGGGGAAATCCTCCTTCAACTTGGGGCAATCTTAAAACCACAAAATCCAGGATAAATAGATTACCTTGTACTTCGAGTGGAACTTTTGGGATTACCCCTAAGGGCCTTACTTTGCTTTGATCTGCCAAAGTGACCGTAAAATTTGCAGGTCTTGAAGGTTGGAGTCCAATCCTTTTCATGGTATGTTCAGGCATCAAATTAATGCCAGAACCACCATCTACAATAACACCTTGAAATTCATGGCCCTTGATTGATATTGTGAGCCGAGGGCTTTTATAATCTGTGAGGGGTGCTTCCCCCCTGATTATCCCTTGATGTAAGATAGCCGTCTTAGCTACTAAGCTTGTCGTAGAAGCTTCATCAATTATCTGTAATAATTCTGACCTGAATTTCCCATCCATCTTTATTAAATCAAGAATACTAACCTCCTTTTTCATGGATTTGAGCAGTCTGGAGGCTTCTGATTCCTTAAGAGCTTGGGCTCCATTTGACTTACCCAACTCCTCATGAGCCCTGCTGAATGCCTGTCCAATGGCATCACTGGTACCTGTGCAATTTTCCTTTTTCCTTGTTTCTGTAATTGTGGTGGCTAAGTCTTCGGACACACCTTTTTCTCTGTGTACTCCATTAATCAATGATTCTTGACCCACGTCCACTGGAGCCTTCCCCTTGCTTCTTGTCTGCACAGTAAAAGAGTCAATTTCCTCTAACTGCACCACCCTGGTAGATGGTGACGGCACCTTAACTTGATTTGCCATTTCTTCTTCCTGCACTGAAATCATTTGGATATGGGGCCCTGATGGAGAGGCTTGATTCTTAGGGCAACAATTTGTATAATGGTCTCTGGCCTCAGGGCAGTTCCTGCAAGGAGGTGCATTCTCTGGTAGGGTGCACCTACTTTGGTAGTGCCCACATTCTCCACACCTGAAGCAAATAATTGGCCTTCTAGGCCCATTTGCAAGGTTAGTTCTTAATCTAGGATTATAGTTATTACCTTGGTTTGTTGCTGCTGCCATTACATTTGCTGGTGGCAAGAGCCCGCCTTGTGTCCAGTATGTCGTTGTCTGTATTCCCCTTGATTGGCATTCATGGGCCTCATGCCCAATCTTTTTGCATAATTGGCAAGTCACATTTAGCAAAGGACATTCACTTACTATATGTCCTTGCTTACTGCACATGGAGCACCATAGTCCGTTCTTTATGCCGCCTCCTTTTAGTTCTTGCAACTCCTGCCTCAGCTGAGCGAGTTCCTCTGCTTGGGCTTCCTCTTCCTTTTGTAGCTTGAGGGCTTCAATCTCTCTTCTCAGCTGGGCTACAGTAGTCTCCTCCTCTGTATAGGGCTTATTCCTCTTCAAGCCTTCCAATTCCCTTCTTAACTGGCTCACTGGGTCCTCCAGTTCTGTACCATATGATAGTTGGGAAGACGATGTACCATACTGGTGCCTTATTTGTTCCAAGCGGGTGGCTGTGTTGATGAATTCCTCAACAGAGGCCGTAGGTAGCACCAACTCTTTTATTTTGCACTGGGTGACCACAGGCAAAGGTTTGGCTAACCACTTCTTGACAAAGAAGTCGTGTGGTGGATCCGGTAATTTGGCCATTAATGCTTTTGCCCTGGTCACGAATTCGGGGAACTTCTCTCCTGGACCCAACTTCAAGTTTTCCAATTCTTCTATAATGATTTCAGCCGTGTTGCCCTGCTGAAATTGATTCTTAAAGGCCTCTTTCATCATATCCCAAGAGGTAAAGTGATTTTCGGCGAACTGACTGAACCACTTGTCTGCCAGACCTTCCAATGTGGCGGGGAAGAGTATCAAGAAAGCATCTTCCATACCCATTAGTCCCCTAGTCTTACATAATGAAAGAAATCGTCGAATGTGCTCATCTGGGTCCTCATGGGCTAAACCTCTGAAGGAGGGGAATTTTATGTTTAACCTTGAGAGCAAGATTTCTAGGTCCACCTGTCCAGCCATGCTTCCTACCGATGAAGTTGACGAGAGTGGACTTGATGATCTTCGGTTCGTCTTTCTTCTTGTCTGCTTGCACTTGATTCTCAAGGTTTGTGACCGGGTCGCGGTCATGAGCTATTCATAGTGTAATTAAAATGAGATCTTGATAGAAGGATGTACCTTTTGGCCCACTGGAGTAATGTTGTCGACACTGGGATGTTGTCCCTCAATGGCAATATATAGTCTCCTATGCTCAAAGCTCCTTGGAGGTCCCACCGTGCGTGCCAAATTTGTTGGGGATTCGGGACAAGAAGGAGTTTGAGGGTTTGTAGGAGAAAAAGAGATGATGAAAATGGAATAACAGTGAGAACTTCTGCAAAGAAATACTCTTGGAAACCTTGAACATTAATTATCCTTCCACAATTACAATGACTGCGCACAGTCCAATCAATGACTGAATACCACTTCAGAGAGTATCAATTACTGAAGACCAATTATCTCAAGTCCTCTAGCGGCGGCCTCTCGTGCACCAATCCTTCACTTGCTTCCCGCTTCCCTTGTGCACACCTTGCACTAAGCTTCCACCAAGCTAAGGAATTGGTCACTGCGCAGCACGCAATAGCCCTTGGAACTTTTGGAATCCAGCCTGCCTTCTCTCTTCTCTGCACACTTTCCTCTTGGCACCTCTTGCCCTCTTGAATGTCGTCGCGCACTGGAGGCTCTTCTTGCTTCCTTTCTTGCTTCTCTGAAACTCCCTCTTGCTCCCAACTCTCAATCTCCAAGAATAGCCTTTGTCCTTCCTTTTGTTTTAGAGTCCGCCGGTTCGCGCACTCTAACTACAATACAATCTTGGTGTCCTTTCAATGTCCCAAGATTGTCTTTTTGAACTGGTCCTCAACGATTCGCTACTTTGTCTTGTAGTGACTTTAGAACAAGAGTGACTTTTAAAATAAAATTTTGATTGGGCGGCCTATTTCCACCTTTTCGTACGCTGCCTTCCACCTTCACTTTTCCTTTTAATTCTTTTTCCTTTTTCACCTTAAGATTTAGATTCAACCTTTGAACCTTAAGAGGAAAAAATACCTTGTACCTTTAGTTTCAACCGGCTAGGGCTCTACAGGCACGATAATGGCAAGATAGTGAGACGGTAGCAAACGGGCGTGTCGAAGGCAGGAGATAGCGACGGCGGCAAACAGGCACATCGACGACGGCACGCTGACGTGCCGACAGCGAGTGATAGCGATGGCGCTAAACGGGCCAACTGACAATGAGGGGTAATTAGAGGAGGAAAAAGAGGGGAGGAAGGGAGGGTAGCACCCATGGCTTAAAATTGACGGGCTTGGCAATATTTATTATGAAAGGAAAAAATTCCCAATATGACATATTTCTACTAGAAGCTAGTTGTCAGGTATCTTTTAGGGGAGACAAGTTTAGGGATGAAATGAAACATTGCTCACTGATTCGGCATCTTTAACCTTGATAGTCACTAGGTTGTAAGCATTGAGCAAACAAGGGTCAGTTCTAAAGTGCAAACATGCTCGGGGCACAGTCCATCGCAAAGCAGACATGTATGATGTAAGCATTAAGTATGTGATGAGCATATGCATATAGATTCAAAGAGCATTTTGCCTTTACTTCCAGTGGTAACATAAGTATTGACAAAAGTGAAAATCAAAATAGCATACAAAGAGCATTTTGCCTTTGTGGCCAGTAGTAACATAAGTATTGACATAAGTATTCAAAGAGCATACAGTCCAGACTCCATGGAAGAGTATACATATATGATGTACGCACAGAATACATGATAAGCATATGTATACAGATTCAAAGAACATTTTGCCTCTGCTGCCAGTCAAAATAAGTACTGACAGAAGTTGTTTTACATATGTGAACACGGCATAACCACTGGACATATGTAGCAGGTTCACAAGTAGATTCTGAACAAAGATGACTTGTTGTACATATCAAGGCATGTAATGTCTACTAGAAAAATAGGATTATCTACAAAAAACTGAGTATATGTATATGCATGTAATCAGTTCATATTCGGAAATATGCTAGCTCTTGACATTGGAATTCTATACACTTGTTTATGGTAGGAGCTACAATAGCTCATGGATATGTACAGATTTTATCACTGCTTTGCTATCTCTAATATGTGCAGGTATTACATACTTTTAATGCTTAATGGCCTATTTTTTTAAAAATGCTTAATGGCCTCCTTTTAATGCTTGCCTACTTCATGATGCCAATGCAAAAAATGCTTCAGAAACAAAAAATAGCATGCTCCGATTATTTGTGCAGTTGTCAAGGATTTGCATCCAATCCTCATTTCAAAGCCAATGTGATTTCCAAAATTTCTCTTGTTAGTGAGATTAAACGTTAAAAAAAAGGATGCTTCAGGTCCCAAAAAGGAATTTTCTTATAAGCACAATAGACTTTGAATGTAAAAGTTATTATTAACCGAGTATCCACGAGAAAACAGTTAGTTTCTTTCCAATATAGGGCAAATTGCAATTCATAATTCGTTTTATGTTGATAGAGCTACAACATTTGCATATCATATGGAAACAGTGCCTAAAAACTCCTGTATACTGGTTAATAATTTTCTCATATCTATAACCTGGATTTTATCAACATCTTTATACCCGATGAACATGAAGAATCATGCACCCTTGGCTAATTCAAAGGGACTTTCGTACCATAGTTAGAGAATTAAAAAAGGGACTTAATCTACAAACCAGATCAGGGACTTAATCTACAAACTTTGTCACTAGATCAGGGCAAACTTTGTCACCAGATAGGTCTATCGAGTAAGTATGCAGCAGTTGTGCTAAAAACATAGCTAGAGCTATTCAGACAAAAGAATTTTCAACACTTTGATATTCTGTACAGAACGGAATGGGTGGTCTTCAGTCTACAGTGTGCATCCAGTATGGAAAGATGCAGCAATTCTTTATATATAACTCAAAAAGTGCTACCATCGCATAACATTGGAATCGACAGATCCTTTTTGGTGAAGAAACATGAGGTTAATTTTTTACAACACCAATTTTTGAGTGACAAAGACAACTGCTACATATTGTCGTCAATTCTTTGAACTTCGCTGCTGTTTATTCCTTTTTGGGACCCGACGCATCCTTTTCTAGATATTAAATGTAGCATTTATCGTGGCAATAGCTGCAACATGATAAGCATAAAAATACAATGAGGATCAGACTCGCAAACCAGAATGATTGAATAGATATAGATAGGCATAGGCATATTATGCATATCAGAGAAAAGAAGTAGAATACATTTGTTGAAAAAACAAAAGCGCACTCATGTACTC
This sequence comes from Ceratopteris richardii, assembly GCA_020310875.1. Taxonomy (NCBI): domain Eukaryota; kingdom Viridiplantae; phylum Streptophyta; class Polypodiopsida; order Polypodiales; family Pteridaceae; genus Ceratopteris; species Ceratopteris richardii. The sequence goes on along the minus strand of CM035411.1, from coordinate 145,445,213 downwards.
GAAGATGAAATGAACTTGAAAAACAAAAACATAGGACCACTCATTCATAATCATTCTTCTTAAGTGTATATCCTTTCGGAGAAGGAAAAAGAGAAAGCAAGTAATGGGGATACATGTAATCTGTTGCATGCATATGCCATAGACACTAACCTTGGAGGTCTTTGATTGTAAACTGCAGCGTTGCCTAAGGCTTTCGCGAGTTGTGAGCTCTGGAGGCTTGCCACATCAAGTTCGATTGAAGACAAAATGAGCCATGACAATTGTAGCTACTCGTGACAGTTGTAGCTACTTGTGACTCGGCTGAAAGGGGAGAGTGATGCCTGCTGTCCACATGTAGAAGGGGAAAGTGAATCCCGACACCTTCTAACCAATATAACCAGAGAATATTTCCAAGAGCTAACCATGTTTTGCAAATCACAAAACTATAACCTATTAACCAGGTTTCAAACGTTTACCGGTACTCCAGGTGACATGCATCAAATGGCCTTGGTCGAGACTCGAGAGTGTGGACCATGTCTTGCCACTAAGTTCACATTATAAGGTACAACTTACAAGTTATATGTATATTTCACATTATACATATGTACTCATAAGCTATAGTACATATGAAAATGATGGGTGATTTGCTTACATGTACTTGTCAGATGATAGATAAATTTACATTCAACTTATTAGTTGACATGTAATTTGTAAACTTCATAAGCTCCCGTAATTTGACGGGGAAAAAAAATCTACCTATTTTTGACAATTTTAGGCCTTGGTAGCACCCGTGGAGAAGGTGGGAGGGAGGACGAGCACGTATGCTTGGTGAGGAGAGGGCTAAGCCACAAGGGGCCCGGGACATTGATGGCACCGCCAACACTGGTGTGACAGCCAACCCGACCAAAGGCTTCCCCTAGGCTCGCACTTTGATACCACTTAGGATGTCAATTGTTTTTGCTCAAGGTCAATCTCATGGAGTCACTCAAGGCCATCATCAAACTCTCCTTCATGGACCAACATTTGATGAGTTACTTTGGCAAAGGAACAAATAAGGTGCTACTAGATCATAATGGCCAATCAAACATGGTGGACTTCCCTCAAATAAACCCGCGAAGGGAGGAGCCCGAACCCAAAGAAAAACATAGGCACATGCACAAACATAACCATAAACCACAATGGAACCCCAAACTGCTACTTCGAACCATGCCACCAAACCAATATTGGCAAAGCAATTCCATAAGGAAGTTTATCAAGGCGGAATCACACATCTTTACATGATCCACACCACCGAACTGGTGGCAGAGCAAGCTTAGCTAGATGAATCGAAGATTGGACACCCGAGTTTTCACTTTCTTCTTGAAGAGTATGCAGATGTCCTCACACAAAATCTACCTCCCAGTCTCTTGACCCCTCACCAACACTCAACACTGCATCAAGACGGTGCCAAGCCAGGCTCCTCCATCGCGAGCTCCATACAAAATGAACAACCTGGATCCGAGGGAGCTCAAGCGGAAACTGAATGAACTAGAAGAGCAAGGGTACATCCGACTAAGCAATTCACCTTACGAAGCCCCGATATTGTTTGTGATGGAGGACAATTCACTTTGCCTATGCATAGATTATCGGGTCCTCAACAAAATGACAATCAAAAGCAAGTACCTGGTGGAAATCATGGAGGAACTTCTAGATTACCTTGGCAAGGACCGCTACTTCATGCACATCAACTCATATCAGGATACCATCAAATTCAAGTCGCCCAGAGCACATCGAGAATATGGCATTCTACATGCGTTATGGAAGTTATGAATGGCTCGCCATGCCCTTCGGTCTAACGGGCACCCTTATCACCTTCTGTCGAGAAATGAACGATGATTTTTGAGACATGTTGGATCTTTTCCTCATCATCTACATCGATGATTTGCTCATCTACAGTTGGACCCTAGAAGAACACTACGAACATGTTCACACGGTCCTCCAACTACTTCGAGAGCGACCCCTTGCAAGTCGAGCAAGTGTGAGTTCACCCTCAAGAAGATCAAATTGTTGGGGCTCATCATCTCTGAACTTGTGTTACACATAGACCCCAAGAAGGTGGAAGTAGTGATCAAATGGAAGCCCCCTACTTTAGTCAAGGAAGTGTAGGAATTTATCGAATTTTGTCTGTTTCCCTGCCCGTTCATTCATGGATTCAGAAAGATCCAAGCCCCCGTTCTCAAATTAATCGAAGGGATGGATACATTTTGTTGGGACATAGCAAAGGAACGAGCATTTGAGGAGCTGAAAGTAGTAATGTGCAATGCTTCGTTCCTCAAATTACCATAATTCAACAAACTGTCCAAGGTCCATATTGTTGCTTCGAGAGTGGCAATCAGAAGAGGCCAAGCCCAGTTTACAAAGAAGCAAGGAAATAATAACCAAGTATGTGAATCGGAAATGAAACCCTGCAGAAGATTTCAATGTTGAGGTCTTAGTTCTTGTGAGCCAAGGAACATCAAGCTCCCTAAAAACTTCATGCCAAAGTTTAACCATCGACACTATAGCCCGTACAAAGTGGCGAAATTTCAATGAAGTATCTTACCAACTCGAACTACCCGATAACGTGTAGTCTGAAAATGCATTCCATGTCAGTTTACTCACGCAATTCAAGCCTGACACCAAATATGGATGCAAAGTTCTCGAATTCCAAGACAATGATAACTAGTTCAAACCGGAGGCCATTGTGCGAAGAAGTCCTCGAAGCATAGTTGTTTCGGACAGTTTTTCGCTTGACACTTGAGGATCAACTCCTACTATCACGGAACTATGGGGGTAGTTTTGGGAAAGATACCGCCATGCTCCGATCTAGTCATTTGTCACCTGTGTCTTGGTGGGAGAAATATGGCTGATCTGCACCTGAGTTGGTAAGTAGTAAGTACAAACTTCTAAGTTTCATTTAAATTTTAATTCATAATTTTGAACTCATAATTCAAGCAAATAATGCATACTTTTTATGGAACATGCAGAGATCAGTTGCCATCCGCATTCTTTCACAGGACTGTAGCGCTAGTCCATGTGAAAGAAATTGGAGCACTTGGGCCCTCTTCCACATAAAGAAGAGGAATCGCTTATCTACTTCACAGTTAGAGCGGCTATATTGCCACTGCAACTTGTGCCTTTTGGAGAGCGGAGGTCAAACAGCATATGTGCAACGGGTCAACATTGACCACATTCGAGCCCCAGCATCCGACTCGCTCCCAGAGACGTACTCGATCACGAGCTGTAGCATTTGCACGGGCCTCTACTAGTTCTGCTCCACATGGTATGAGGATGAGGATGAGCCTGATGAGGATGAGTTTTCATCAGATACCGAGTCAGATTTTGATGATTGACTCTTTTTTTTTCTTTTCCTTTTTTTTTCTTTTTTTTTTTTAATGGAGGTTCGGCCGAGGCCTACTCCCCCGGACTTTAACTTTGAAATTGAAACTGTACAAGGAAGGGGATAGTACCCATGGGACCCCCTTATCCCACAAGAACAGGGGTTTACATGATTGGGTTAAACGGCTGTCAACACTACCGCAGGGATAGACAAACGGTGGCACTCAGCCACAATGCAACATCTTTCCAGATTACATGTCCCTTACATGTTGCTGCCAAGGATTGAACCCTCGCCCTCGCCTCAAGAGGCGAGAGGCCCAACCACTAGGCCAGCGAACTGGGACAATGATGATTGACTCTTGGACTTACTTATATTTGTATATTTATTTGGACATGTCACATGAGTCATGACATTGGATATGTATTTATGACATTTAGAAGATAGTATGATTGTCTTGACTCTTGACTTTTGTTTTGACTCTTTAAGATGACTCATGTACCTAGATTTTGCATTATAATTGATTATTGTATTTTGTGGCATGTGCTCATTGCTCACTTCCAAGTTCCATCTCGATTCTTGTCACTTGAGTATTTAAGTTTTAATGGTGATTCATGAATTTATTGAGTATTCTTATGAAATTTGAAATGTGATCTATTTAGTAGTGCTTGACTTAAAACTTAAAAGTTAATGTGCATTCACATTGTCATCAAATTTCTAAGTTGAAATGCAGGTCAGGTGTCGACGTCAAATGATCTATATATGAAATGTTTAAACGTTAATATATAATACTTATAAGTGTTTTTTGCATATATTAAAGCATTTATAAGAGGATTTATACAGTTAGGGTATCGAAAATCTAAAAAAATAATAAAAATTTGATTAAAAAAAATCAATTATAGGCAAATTTATCGCAACTTTAGGTTCGCAACTTCTTCACGTTGCTAACACATTGCTAACACGTTGCCTACGACATTGCCATCCCGTCACTAACCACAGTGGCAGCCCATGAGGGCACAATTGGAATTCAGGATTGAGTAATATGACATATGTTGTTAAAATACATATGTACAAAGTACAATACTCATTTTATCATTATGCATCAATTTTAGTGCATGTTTATTGTTAATAGACATTATGCATATATGATGCACATTGCATCACACATAATGCATGAAACATCTTTATGCGTTTGTGAACTTTGAATAATTAATTTATTTCCTTATGGTGACTTGTAGATGCCAAAGAGATTGAGACAAGAATGGGACTATGTAGATATGTTGAAGGCCTTGGCCAAATGAAAACATAGATGCAAATGCAAATTTTGTGATCATGTATGCCATGGAAGAGCTGACAAGATACAGGAACATGTCCTTGGTTTGAAAGGATATGGTATTACTAAATGTATTAGTGCTTCCCAAGAGGCTAAAGATATGTGCGAGAAATTGCAAGCAAAGGGAAGAAATGAATGTGATGATGTTTCTTATGAACATATGCATTTCAATTAGGATTCTATTGTCTTTGGCCCAACAGATGTGATACTCACACTTGTGATACTCACACTTATACAAGTGCTAGTCAAAGTGATCTGCATGCGTTAGGGTCATGTGAATCCTATGAAATGAATGCAAGCAAAAGAAAACGGGACTCTTCATGGGCATTACAAAAGGCTTGGGAGTCCAAAGCACTTTCGGATGCAACCTTGCATAGGTTCTTTTTTATTGAGGATATACCATTTTGGAGAATTAAGAGTTCTTACTTCCAAGAATTTGTGACTTAACATTGGAAGGGTTGGTCCTTCATACAAAGTTCCTTCATATAACCATTTGCATGATCCGCATTTGCAAGAGGTAGTCAAATATATTGGGAATGATATGCTCAAATTGTGTAAGAAGTGGAAAACATATGGTTGCACTATATGTTGTGATCGTTGGTCAGATACCAAAAATCGGCCAATCACTAATATTGTGTTATTATACATTTATGGAACAATGTTCCTAAAATCAATTGATACCTCTGGTCAAATCAAAATAGGTGAATATATTTTTGAGATTCTCAAAGATGCCATTATGGATGTTGGACCACAAAATGTGGTCCGAGTAGGTATAGATAATGAAGCTAATTGTGTGAGAGCTAATTGTGTGAGAGTTGGATGCTTGATTGAGAAGCAATGGTCACATATTTTTTATACTCATTGCACTTGCCATTGCATTGATCTCCTCTTTGAAGATATTGGTGAACTTCCATGGGTGAATCCAATATTGGCTCAGGCTATAAAAATTCACTTTTGTTACTATGAACCCTACTGTTCACGTTTGTAAACTGGGCTTGGCCTCTTCTGATTGCCACTCTCGAAGCAACAATATGGACAATTCAGCCACTAAAATACACTTAATTTATTACTCATTCAAACTCAAACATATTTGAAGAATGAGAAAATCTCGTAACATCTTTGCAACGAGTTTCTTTCTTTCAATGACCAATGATTCAACCCTCGTTAGTTCCTCATTTGATTCATATGAATTCCATCCTTGATTCACATGAATCGCATCCTTTATCTTCTAAGATAAAGATTAATTTGACCCACATTTCAAAACACTTAAAGAGAGAGAGAGAGAGAGAGAGAGAGAGAGAAGGTTAGCCCAGGTCTCTAGCTCGGGGGATATTCTAAGGTACCTAAGGGGTGATGGGAATGAGTGTGCATGATTCCACATGTCTACACTAGAGCATCATGGGTGAAAGAGGATATAATGGATGGGAGAGAGTCGCACATACAACATCTTGAGTCTTTATTTTTGAATGGCTTTTGGAGAGAAAATAGTCTTCAATTGAATAAAGTCCTTCAATTTTGTAATTAGAGCAAGTTCGAGGCACATTTGGGTGTGACAGTTTTTGGGATCGACTCCTTGAAGTGTCTCCATCGTTGTTTTCGAGGAGAGGTGTCGTTAATAGAAGTCGCAAAACTTTTCTTCATCAAAAAGGGATAGCAAGAACCCCTTGGAGAGCTCAACAATCTCCCCAAGGAGGCCCACGCATGTGCAGATGCTCTTAGCCTGCCTATCCGCCCACATGTGTAGCATCTCAATGGAGTGTTCCATAGCCTCCATCTCAAGCTACATGAAAGAGTTTTTTGTTCTCTTCTTGGATATATCGGTAAAATTTGTATTGAGGAGCTTGTATATAGGATATCTACAAGTGTAGTTGCTAGTGACGGGATTTTGACTTTTGACTTTTGACGGGATTCGGACCTCGACGAGTCTTCCAAAACGTTTTTGACGTATACGGATGTGATCTTTTTCTAAACATAAATTTGAAGGGAAAAAATTACATATTTTCATAAAAAGAGTAGGAATAAATGATTCATCCATAAAGAAAACACGTTCCATGTATGAAATGATTGAAACCCAAAAAAGAGTACTTTTCATTAGGGACTAGTCATAAAATCCATACCAATCATAGCTATATACTCATAAGTCATAGTATGTGATGAAACACAATAGATATAAGTTGTGGGGTGCGTGTTTGAGCATGTGTTCTATACTCACTAATAGGCACTGACGACGTTAATGGGGATGTCATAGTATTGTGTCCATACTATGCATAGTGGAGTAGATATGCTATATAGTCTTGTGGTTGACTACCATGAGCTTTGCACTTCCATTTGAAAATTGAGGGTGATATGCTATATAGTCTTATGGTTGACTACCATGAGCTTATAGTTGCATTTCCATATGAGGGTGAATTTGGAGTTTTTCCGGATTCATTTTGGTATATATGATTGTTTTATTAGCGGACATGTAGTTTTCACTTGTGGATTCTTCGTCCGAGTTGCAATGAGCTTATAGGTGTGTATAACCTATCAACTATGCATTTTCTGTAATTCTTCCTATCTTTTGTTTGCATTTTGTGCTAGGCTTCATTATGGCTGAGTTTGCCCATCACTTCCGAAAGCGATAGAAACTAAGCTCGTAGAGCTTCTTGTGAGCTCATGCCTGTGGTGTGTGCATGTTGTGAGGTGCGTGTGTGAGCATGTATTCATTTGTAGTTCTATACCCACTATTAGGCATTGATGATGTTAATGATGATGTCATAGTATTGAGTCGATACCATGCATAGTGGAGTTGAAATGCTATATAGTTTTATGGTTGACTACCATGAGCTTATAGTTGCACTTCCATTTGAGGGTGAATTGGAGGTTTGCTTGGAGTCATTCTAGTATATGTGTATATCATATGACAAAATGATCAAACATCCCTAGATCCGATCTCCTCATCTCCATCATCGTCCTCATCTCCATTATCATCCTCCTGATCATCATCATCATCGTGAAGAGAAGCACATAAAGGATCTACATGCAGTTCTAACAATCTCTCTCATCTAACAATCTCTCTCATCTAACAATCTCTTTCAGTGATGTCACTAGTAGATGTAAGGGAAATTCCTCACCTTCATGGTTTTCTTGCCACAATAGAAGTCTATCATCATCCCTTTCCTTCTCACTCATGTCCAATGTGACTTCCTTTTTCTCAAAGCCTCTTTCTTTAAGTTTACTTGCAAGACGTAAATTTGTATGAATGTACACTAATTTTTCAATGTTCTTTGGTAACAATCTAGTCCTTCTTTTGGTGTGTGTATCAAAGAAAAAGTGTGCCAATTTCTTTCATAAGAGGAGCACAACTCCCTTGTGAAAGAATGTGAAGTGCTAGCTTTTGTAAATTAGGCATATGTGTGCCAAACATTTTCCACCAATTGATTGCATATTGCATTCTTTTCTCATCTTTTGCAATGGGACGACTAAATGTGCTTGCCAGAGATTTGTACACATTCAATTCAGCACATAAGATACTTTGCTTGTCAATGTCATCATTTGTGCACCTCTCATGAGATCCATCCATCCAGTATTAACTTCCCCATCATTTTCTGGACTTTTTTATGTCTATATGGGATGAATCACATATGCTGCCCCATGTAATGAAGAATGCATCATGTTCTATCTTTTTATGCATAAATTCTTCACACCCTTAAGTATAAAAGAGTGAATTCCTTCCATATTTCCAATATTCTCAATTATTCTATGAGTCTTTTCATAAATTAAGCCCATTGTGCTCCCTTCTCTATGAGCCAAGCATAAGATCTTTAATATGGGAGCACAAATATGGACGATTTTCTTGCAACTTCCTCCAAAAAATGGGCTCAGTATAATAGTAGGTATACTTGCCTTTTTTGTTCTAGAGACTCATTTCATAGTGTAATCAATAGAAACAATCATGGCACATAATCCATTGTACACCCTTTCATCAGTCAAATTTGAGAGCATGATGAACATATAATCGAATGTTGTTTGGGTTGGTTTAACTAACTCTTTCTTATTGAATTTTCTATATATAGCATGAACAGTAGGGTTCATAGTAACAAAAGTGAATTTTTATAGCCTGAGCCAATATTGGATTCACCCATGGAAGTTCACCAATATCTTCAAAGAGGAGATCAATGCAATGGCAAGTGCAATGAGTATAAAAAATATGTGACCATTGCTTCTCAATCAAGCATCCAACTCTCACACAATTAGCTCTCACACAATTAGCTTCATTATCTATACCTACTCGGACCACATTTTGTGGTCCAACATCCATAATGGCATCTTTGAGAATCTCAAAAATATATTCACCTATTTTGATTTGACCAGAGGTATCAATTGATTTTAGGAACATAGTTCCATAAATGTATAATAACACAATATTAGTGATTGGCCGATTTTTGGTATCTGACCAACGATCACAACATATAGTGCAACCATATGTTTTCCACTTCTTACACAATTTGAGCATATCATTCCCAATATATTTGACTACCTCTTGCAAATGCGGATCATGCAAATGGTTATATGAAGGAACTTTGTATGAAGGACCAACCCTTCCAATGTTAAGTCACAAATTCTTGGAAGTAAGAACTCTTAATTCTCCAAAATGGTATATCCTCAATAAAAAAGAACCTATGCAAGGTTGCATCCGAAAGTGCTTTGGACTCCCAAGCCTTTTGTAATGCCCCTGAAGAGTCCCGTTTTCTTTTGCTTTTGCTTGCATTCATTTCATAGGATTCACATGACCCTAATGCATGCAGATCACTTTGACTAGCACTTGTATAAGTGTGAGTATCACAAGTGTGAGTATCACATCTGTTGGGCCAAAGACAATAGAATCCTAATTGAAATGCATATGTTCATAAGAAACATCATCACATTCATTTCTTCCCTTTGCTTGCAATTTCTCGCACATATCTTTAGCCTCTTGGGAAGCACTAATACATTTAGTAATACCATATCCTTTCAAACCAAGGACATGTTCCTGTATCTTGTCAGCTCTTCCATGGCATACATGATCACAAAATTTGCATTTGCATCTATGTTTTCATTTGGCCAAGGCCTTCAACATATCTACATAGTCCCATTCTTGTCTCAATCTCTTTGGCATCTACAAGTCACCATAAGGAAATAAATTAATTATTCAAAGTTCACAAACGCATAAAGATGTTTCATGCATTATGTGTGATGCAATGTGCATCATATATGCATAATGTCTATTAACAATAAACATGCACTAAAATTGATGCATAATGATAAAATGAGTATTGTACTTTGTACATATGTATTTTAACAACATATGTCATATTACTCAATCCTGAATTCCAATTGTGCCCTCATGGGCCGCCAGTGTGGTTAGTGACGGGATGGCAATGTCGTAGGCAACGTGTTAGAAACGTGTTAGCAACGTGAAGAAGTTGCGAACCTAAAGTTGCGATAAATTTGCCTATAATTGATTTTTTTAAATCAAATTTTTATTATTTTTTTAGATTTTCGATACCCTAACTGTATAAATCCTCTTATAAATGCTTTAATATATGCAAAAAACACTTATAAGTATTATATATTAACATTTAAACATTTCATATATAGATCATTTGACGTCGACACCTGACCTGCATTTCAACTTAGAAATTTGATGACAATGTGAATGCACATTAACTTTTAAGTTTTAAGTCAAGCACTACTAAATAGATCACATTTCAAATTTCATAAGAATACTCAATAAATTCATGAATCACCATTAAAACTTAAATACTCAAGTGACAAGAATCGAGATGGAACTTGGAAGTGAGCAATGAGCACATGCCACAAAATACAATAATCAATTATAATGCAAAATCTAGGTACATGAGTCATCTTAAAGAGTCAAAACAAAAGTCAAGAGTCAAGACAATCATACTATCTTCTAAATGTCATAAATACATATCCAATGTCATGACTCATGTGACATGTCCAAATAAATATACAAATATAAGTAAGTCCAAGAGTCAATCATCATTGTCCCAGTTCGCTGGCCTAGTGGTTGGGCCTCTCGCCTCTTGAGGCGAGGGCGAGGGTTCAATCCTTGGCAGCAACATGTAAGGGACATGTAATCTGGAAAGATGTTGCATTGTGGCTGAGTGCCACCGTTTGTCTATCCCTGCGGTAGTGTTGACAGCCGTTTAACCCAATCATGTAAACCCCTGTTCTTGTGGGATAAGGGGGGTCCCATGGGTACTATCCCCTTCCTTGTACAGTTTCAATTTCAAAGTTAAAGTCCGGGGGAGTAGGCCTCGGCCGAACCTCCATTAAAAAAAAAAAAGAAAAAAAAAGGAAAAGAAAAAAAAAGAGTCAATCATCAAAATCTGACTCAGTATCTGATGAAAACTCATCCTCATCAGGCTCATCCTCATCCTCATACCATGTGGAGCAGAACTAGTAGAGGCCCGTGCAAATGCTACAGCTCGTGATCGAGTACGTCTCTGGGAGCGAGTCGGATGCTGGGGCTCGAATGTGGTCAATGTTGACCCGTCGCACATATGCTGTTTGACCTCCGCTCTCCAAAAGGCACAAGTTGCAGTGGCAATATAGCCGCTCTAACTGTGAAGTAGATAAGCGATTCCTCTTCTTTATGTGGAAGAGGGCCCAAGTGCTCCAATTTCTTTCACATGGACTAGCGCTACAGTCCTGTGAAAGAACGCGGATGGCAACTGATCTCTGCATGTTCCATAAAAAGTATGCATTATTTGCTTGAATTATGAGTTCAAAATTATGAATTAAAATTTAAATGAAACTTAGAAGTTTGTACTTACTACTTACCAACTCAGGTGCAGATAAGCCATATTTCTCCCACCAAGACAGAGGTGACAAATGACTAGACCGGAGCATGGCGGTATCTTTCCCAAAACTACCCCCATAGTTCCGCGATAGTAGGAGTAGATCCTCAAGTGTCAAGCGCATATCAACATCATCAGGATATAGTCTACCTATGTATGAAGTCCATGCACTGTCAAGCTCATGATCCAACATCTGCTTCTCAGATCTCCATAAGGGGTGTAGAATGTGAGCCATGCGATGAATCGGTCGATGGAACCAACCCCATTGATCCCTCCATATAGATCTAATCTCATCAAGCCTATTTATTCAAGAGTCAAGAATCAAGAATCAATGTGAATGCATGTGACATATCATTGGTAATATAAATAAGAATAATAAAATTTGAATGTAGCATTATCAAAATGCATATGGCATACTGTCTGAAGAAATAGAAGTGCATCGAGCAAGGGACTCCCCAACGCGGTCCATATACTCGTAGACGAGGCCTATAGTACTCCCCTCCATGTCAACAATGCGTAGCATGGAGTATAGAGGCTCCATCACTCCCACCAAAGCCTCTACCTCTCTCCAAAATCTGTCACTCAAACATGTAATGCATATATGACTCCGCTTTCCTGCATGTATGGCCACTCCATGCAAGCCACTCCTGAGAAACAACTATCTGCATAAGTGATTGCCTCACTTGAAGCAATCTCTGCATCACAATGCACATATAAGCAAATCTGGTCTTTGCAGGCCTAAGAAGCTCCAACTCACTATATGATTCGAAAATGGAAGGCAACTTTGGCCTCTTCGTGAACAGGGTGACCACTCTCTGACATGTGGAAAAAATCTCATGTATCCAAGGGACCTTCCCAACATCCTCAATCAATAAGTCTATGCTATGAGCTGCACATGGAGTCCATACAATGGATGGGAACTCCTGCTCCAACATCCTCCCCATGGAAACACAATTACTTCCGTTGTCTGTTATGACTTGGACAACATTCTCCACTCCAATCTCCAAGACTGCCTGTTTGATATGTCCAAATTGTACTCCCCTGTGATGGATAGGCTTGGAGTAGATGCATCAATGGCACGTAGGAACATGGTACCTTTGCAACAATGAACAAGTATATTATATACATTCCATTTCCTAATATCTATCCATCCATCATACATCAAAGTGCAGCCATATTTCTTCCAGGTCTGCCATAGGCTCTAATTGCTTTTGCACAATTTCTTTTGTTCTTCTCAGTTCACTTCCTCTTAGCTCTTCATAAGAAGGCCCTTCCCACTCAACCCCAAGCCTACTCACCAGTTTCATGGCCTCTTTCCATGCGGGAGTGCACACCACATTAAAACTTAAACCACATTTAATGAAGAGCCTCATAAGACCTTGGGTGGCCTCCTGCTTCCCTTGCTTTTGCAAACTAGCCCATATGGATGATGCATGTAGGCTTCCACGACCTGTAGGAATGTTCTGAGTCTCCCGTGGTCTCTTTTGCTGAAGCTCTGATGCATGTGCTACCTCCTCTGTCTCCAAGTCCTCAACAAGAGGGGCTGAAGGAAACTCCCCTTGAGATGCTTGGGATGAATGTCCTTGAGGAATAGAGCTCTGTGCACTACTATGTGTTTGTGTTGAATCTTGATGCTCAAACCCCTCTTCTCATTTCCCGTGCTGCAACCCAAAGCTCTTCCTTCATCTTCTCTGGCATTGGTTTAGAGCAAGGACCAACACCTATACCTCCAAAACGTGCTAAATGTGCTTTTATTCTATCTGCCCCTCATGTCCTTTGTACCCACACAAATTACAGGTCCATCTCTCACTACCTCCTATTCCAAACTTTCCTTGGCTCGTGACATATTGCCAACAATCTTGTTTAGCTCTAGGCATGATGGATGACTGCACTCTCTCTATAATCTGAAGGTGACAGGTGCCACATGTCACAGGTGATAGGTCTCTCTCTCGCTGAGCTCTCTCTCTCTCTCTCTCTCTCTCTCTCTCTCTCTCTCTTTTGCAGCCTGCTGAGTGCTCCATAGTCCACTGCTTTGAGTGCTTAGTGCTCAGTGCTCACTGCCCTGGGCTGGAATGAAATGAAAAAGGGCCCTCCAGTGGGTCGTTTTCGGCCCGCTGGGAGGGCCCTATTTTTTTAAATTGTACACAACGTGTTGCGAATGCGTACGCAACGTGTTGCGAATGCGTACGCAACGCGACGTTGCGTGCGTACGTTGCGAAGGTTCGTAACGTGTTGCGTATGCAACACTACTCATGGCATATGCATCATATAGCATAAATGATAAATCTCTACAATAGATAAATTTGAGATTCAATAAATACCTTAAACCTTGAAGATGAACGATGGATAGGTTAGTAGAGGATATTCCCTTTTGGAAGGTGATAAGTCCATACTTCATTTACTTTGTCCAAGCTATTGGGAGGGAAGGGCCATCTTGTAAGCCCCCATCATACCAACAATTGAGAGCAAAGGAGTTGCATTCAAAAGTAAGGACCATAGAAAGAGGTTTGTAACATATCCGTGACAAATGGAAAACTTTTGGATGTAGCATTTTGTGTGATGGTTGGCGTGACACTAGAAATAGACCAATCATCAATATAGTGGTATGATGGTATCATGCATTTATGGTACAATGTTTTTGAAATCAGTAGACACCTCTTGTGAGATTAAATCAGGAGAATCGATTTTTGAAAGATGGCATTTTGGATGTTGGGGTAGAGAATGTAGTCCAAGTTGGGATGGACAATGCATCTAATTGCATAAGGGCTGGTTACTTAGTGGAAGAACAATGGCCCCATATTTTTTTCACTCGATGCACTTGTCATTGCTTGGTTCTTCTAGTTGAAGACATTGGAAAGCTTGCATGGGTGAATCCCATCTTGGACAATGCAACAAAGATTGCTACATTTATCACCATGAAACCAAGTGTGCTTGCATTGTTTAGAAAATTCAACAAAACGGATTTGGTGAAACCTGCTCCTACGAGATTTGCATATGCATTTATAATGCTTTCTAGTCTGCTTGATGAGCGTATACAATGGGTTACGCTCTTTGACGGCATATCTCGAATATATGAGGAAAAGAGTTGCAAAAAGTCAAAAGGCCGAAGAAGTATATGCAATTGTATTGAGTCCATTCTTTTGGAGAAATGTGAAAGAGATTGTTATCCTATGTTCTCCTATCTTGAAAATTTTACGTCTTGCTGATAGGGAAGGGGCAACAATGGGATTGATTTATAGCTCACTAATAGAATGATTGAGAAGATCTCATCTTTAGATTGCGTTGATTCTACTTGGCTAGAAGAAGGAAGAATTTATGTATTGAGAGACGGGACATGTTGCACAATGCTCTACATGTTTTTTTGATCTTCATCCCATTTGGAGCGAAAAATCACCACAAATGGATACAGAGGTGTATAGTGGATGGATGGATGTTTTGGAGAGACACACACATAGTGATTTTAAAAAACAAGCTCAATTATGTGATGAGCTAGATGTATTTCAGTCTATCTCAGGTGCATTTTTACGTCCTCTTGTTAAAGATAAGGATAGAATGCATTATGCTGTGAGATGTTGGAGCAATTTGGACCATGTATGTCCAATTTACAAAAGTTAGCTCTTCGTGTTCTTTCACAAGGGTCTTGTGCTTTCGCTTGTGAAAGAAATTGGACTATATTTTCACTCATACATATTACAAAGAGGAGAAATAGGCTAATGCCTAAGAATGTTGAAAAATTAGTGTATATTCACACAAATCTACGCCTCATATCCAAGATCAATGAAAGAGGGTTCCAAAATTAGAAGTGACACATGACGCGATCGAGAAAGAAGAAGATGATCAGAGGCTTCTTTTGTTTTGCAGAAGGAAAATGATGGGGAGATAGTTCATTCACTGCTCATACTATTATGGAGACTCGAGAGTCATGAGCAATCTATTGAGGATGATGATGATGCTTTGGTTTTGATGATGATGATGATGATGGCTCTAGCCTCTAGCATGTGACATATTTTATTTCGTCATGATTTTTGATACTAGACCAACCACCACAGTCTACTTACTTCTTAGACTTGAGTTTGGTCTTTATTTTATTCAATACTCATCATCTTTTGTCTTTCTATTAATGTCTATATGTTATCATGATATTTCTACTCTAATTTTTAACTTGTGTGAGTGCGTATTGTCGGGCATGTTTTTCCTAACTCGGTAGATGTCGGCTAAACGTCAGAAGTCAAAAGTCAAAAACTGTCAGAAACAACTATGCTTCGAGGACTTCTTCGCACAATGGCCTCCGGTTTGAACTAGTTATCATTGTCTTGGAATTCGAGAACTTTGCATCCATATTTGGTGTCAGGCTTGAATTGCGTGAGTAAACTGACATGGAATGCATTTTCAGACTACACGTTATCGGGTAGTTCGAGTTGGTAAGATACTTCATTAAAATTTCGCCACTTTGTACGGGCCATAGTGTCGATGGTTAAACTTTGGCATGAAGTTTTTAGGGAGCTTGATGTTCCTTGGCTCACAAGAACTAAGACCTCAACATTGAAATCTTCTGCAGGGTTTCATTTCCGATTCACATACTTGGTTATTATTTCCTTGCTTCTTTGTAAACTGGGCTTGGCCTCTTCTGATTGCCACTCTCGAAGCAACAATATGGACCTTGGACAGTTTGTTGAATTATGGTAATTTGAGGAACGAAGCATTGCACATTACTACTTTCAGCTCCTCAAATGCTCGTTCCTCTGCTATGTCCCAACAAAATGTATCCATCCCTTCGATTAATTTGAGAACGGGGGCTTGGATCTTACTGAATCCATGAATGAACGGGCAGGGAAACAGACAAAATTCGATAAATTCCTGCACTTCCTTGACTAAAGTAGGGGGCTTCCATTTGATCACTACTTCCACCTTCTTGGGGTCTATGTGTAACACAAGTTCAGAGATGATGAGCCCCAACAATTTGATCTTCTTGAGGGTGAACTCACACTTGCTCGACTTGCAAGGGGTCGCTCTCGAAGTAGTTGGAGGACCGTGTGAACATGTTCGTAGTGTTCTTCTAGGGTCCAACTGTAGATGAGCAAATCATCGATGTAGATGATGAGGAAAAGATCCAACATGTCTCGAAAATCATCGTTCATTTCTCGACAGAAGGTGATAAGGGTGCCCGTTAGACCGAAGGGCATGGCGAGCCATTCATAACTTCCATAACGCATGTAGAATGCCATATTCTCGATGTGCTCTGGGCGACTTGAATTTGATGGTATCCTGATATGAGTTGATGTGCATGAAGTAGCGGTCCTTGCCAAGGTAATCTAGAAGTTCCTCCATGATTGCCACCAGGTACTTGCTTTTGATTGTCATTTTGTTGAGGACCCGATAATCTATGCATAGGCAAAGTGAATTGTCCTTCATCACAAACAATATCGAGGCTTCGTAAGGTGAATTGCTTAGTCGGATGTACCCTTGCTCTTCTAGTTCATTCAGTTTCCGCTTGAGCTCCCTCGGATCTAGGTTGTTCATTTTGTATGGAGCTCGCGATGGAGGAGCCTGGCTTGGCACCGTCTTGATGCAGTGTTGAGTGTTGGTGAGGGGTCAAGAGAGACATAGTCTTTCTTTAGGTACTAGCTAGATCTACTTCACTCTCCACAAGGAAGTGTAGTAAGCTTTCACCTAGGTTTTGTGGACCTTGCAAGATAGTTAAAAAGCTAAGTGAAGTTGCATGCCAATTAAAGCTTCCTCCAGATGCAGAGTTCATCAAGTGTTTCATGTCAGCAAACTTCGAAAGTATATTTCTAGGGAGGATAATCTAATAGAGGGTATTGTTTCTTTGCAGGAACGTGATAGCAAAGATCATTCTTCATACAGGATACTAGATCGAAGACAGAAACAATTGAGGAATCGTGTCATCCAGTAGTATCTAGTAGCATGGAGAGGATTACCACTTACAGACTCTACTTGGGAATCAGAAGCTCTAGTTCGCAAGTACATTCCCTCATTGATCATTTAGGACAATGATCTTTAGAAGGGGGAGAGAGTGTCAAACATTAATCCACAGGGATCATGACATTGATCCATAGGGATCAGTCCATGTGTGTGAGGGACAAGGGCCAGATAGCCAAGGTCCCAAGCTCGGGGAATATCCTAAGGTACTTGGTAGTAATGGGGATAAGTGTTGCATAATGGCCACATGTTGATACTAGATTATTCCACAACATTGCTATTTTTAGAGTACAAGAGGGTATATATGGATGGGAGGAGAGAAACACACATCAATCAAGCAGTTTCTGACAAATGTCATTGATCACTATCTCATTTATGGTGTGAATTGCAATATGGATATGAGGTTCATGAATCATGATTTATCATTCATTCAAGTTCTATGATGTACGCCGTACGGTATCATGTGTCACAACGATCAGGGCTCATCAATGTAATTATGTAATGAAGAGGGTTTCTAGAGTAGGTATTTTATGTATTTTTGGCACTAGAATGTATACATGAGTTGAATAGGGATTGTGCATACCTCAAATAGAAGAGAAAATAAAAATCTCTCTTGATGAATAAAAACCTCCATTTTTATTTTTATTTTTTTTAGCCTCTATGATTTAAATGATTTAAATCCCAATCTAAATCTACGATTAAAATCTCTACTTTGTACTATGCGGCGATGGGAGGATGTGACGGCAACAGGAAGGCACGATAATGGCAAGATAGTGAGACGGTAGCAAACGGGCGTGTCGAAGGCAGGAGATAGCGACGGCGGCAAACAGGCACATCGACGACGGCACGCTGACGTGCCGACGGCGAGTGATAGCGATGGTGCTAAACGGGCCAACTGACAATGAGGGGTAATTAGAGGAGGAAAAAGAGGGGAGGAAGGGAGGGTAGCACCCATGGCCTAAAATTGACGGGCTTGGCAATATTTATTATGAAAGGAAAAAATTCCCAATATGACATATTTCTTCTAGAAGCTAGTTGTCAGGTATCTTTTAGGGGAGACAAGTTTAGGGATGAAATGAAACATTGCTCACTGATTCGGCATCTTTAACCTTGATAGTCACTAGGTTGTAAGCATTGAGCAAACAAGGGTCAGTTCTAAAGTGCAAACATGCTCGGGGCACAGTCCATCGCAAAGCAGACATGTATGATGTAAGCATTAAGTATGTGATGAGCATATGCATATAGATTCAAAGAGCATTTTGCCTTTACTTCCAGTGGTAACATAAGTATTGACAAAAGTGAAAATCAAAATAGCATACAAAGAGCATTTTGCCTTTGCGGCCAGTAGTAACATAAGTATTGACATAAGTATTCAAAGAGCATACAGTCCAGACTCCATGGAAGAGTATACATATATGATGTACGCACAGAATACATGATAAGCATATGTATACAGATTCAAAGAACATTTTGCCTCTGCTGCCAGTCAAAATAAGTACTCACAGAAGTTGTTTTACATATGTGAACACGGCATAACCACTGGACATATGTAGCAGGTTCACAAGTAGATTCTGAACAAAGATGACTTGTTGTACATATCAAGGCATGTAATGTCTACTAGAAAAATAGGATTATCTACAAAAAACTGAGTATATGTATATGCATGTAATCAGTTCATATTCGGAAATATGCTAGCTCTTGACATTGGAATTCTATACACTTGTTTATGGTAGGAGCTACAATAGCTCATGGATATGTACAGATTTTATCACTGCTTTGCTATCTCTAATATGTGCAGGTATTACATACTTTTAATGCTTAATGGCCTATTTTTTTAAAAATGCTTAATGGCCTCCTTTTAATGCTTGCCTACTTCATGATGCCAATGCAAAAAATGCTTCAGAAACAAAAAATAGCATGCTCCGATTATTTGTACAGTTGTCAAGGATTTGCATCCAATCCTCATTTCAAAGCCAATGTAATTTCCAAAATTGCTCTTGTTAGTGAGATTAAACGTTAAAAAAAAGGATGCTTCAGGTCCCAAAAAGGAATTTTCTTATAAGCACAATAGACTTTGAATGTAAAAGTTATTATTAACCGAGTATCCACGAGAAAACCGTTAGTTTCTTTCCAATATAGGGCAAATTGCAATTCATAATTCGTTTTATGTTGATAGAGCTACAACATTTGCATATCATATGGAAACAGTGCCTAAAAACTCCTGTATACTGGTTAATAATTTTCTCATATCTATAACCTGGATTTTATCAACATCTTTATACCCGATGAACATGAAGAATCATGCACCCTTGGCTAATTCAAAGGGACTTTCGTACCATAGTTAGAGAATTAAAAAAGGGACTTAATCTACAAACCAGATCAGGGACTTAATCTACAAACTTTGTCACTAAATCAGGGCAAACTTTGTCACCAGATAGGTCTATCAAGTAAGTATGCAGCAGTTGTGCTAAAAACATAGCTAGAGCTATTCAGACAAAAGAATTTTCAACACTTTGATATTCTGTACAGAACGGAATGGGTGGTCTTCAGTCTACAGTGTGCATCCAATATGGAAAGATGCAGCAATTCTTTATATATAACTCAAAAAGTGCTACCATCGCATAACATTGGAATCGACAGATCCTTTTTGGTGAAGAAAGATGAGGTTAATTTTTTACAACACCAATTTTTGAGTGACAAAGACAACTGCTACATATTGTCGTCAATTCTTTGAACTTCGCTGCTGTTTATTCCTTTTTGGGACCCGACGCATCCTTTTCTAGATATTAAATGTAGCATTTATCGTGGCAATAGCTGCAACATGATAAGCATAAAAATACAATGAGGATCAGACTCGCAAACCAGAATGATTGAATAGCTATAGATAGGCATAGGCATATTATGCATATCAGAGAAAAGAAGTAGAATACATTTGTTGAAAAAACAAAAGCGCACTCATGTACTCGAAGATGAAATGAACTTGAAAAACAAAAACATAGGACCACTCATTCATAATCATTCTTCTTAAGTGTATATCCTTTCGGAGAAGGAAAAAGAGAAAGCAAGTAATGGGGATACATGTAATCTGTTGCATGCATATGCCATAGACACTAACCTTGGAGGTCTTTGATTGTAAACTGCAGCGTTGCCTAAGGCTTTCGCGAGTTGTGAGCTCTGGAGGCTTGCCACATCAAGTTCGATTGAAGACAAAATGAGCCATGACAATTGTAGCTACTCGTGACAGTTGTAGCTACTTGTGACTCGGCTGAAAGGGGAGAGTGATGCCTGCTGTCCACATGTAGAAGGGGAAAGTGAATCCCGACACCTTCTAACCAATATAACCAGAGAATATTTCCAAGAGCTAACCATGTTTTGCAAATCACAAAACTATAACCTATTAACCAGGTTTCAAACGTTTACCGGTACTCCAGGTGACATGCATCAAATGGCCTTGGTCGAGACTCGAGAGTGTGGACCATGACTTGCCACTAAGTTCACATTATAAGGTACAACTTACAAGTTATATGTATATTTCACATTATACATATGTACTCATAAGCTATAGTACATATGAAAATGATGGGTGATTTGCTTACATGTACTTGTCAGATGATAGATAAATTTACATTCAACTTATTAGTTGACATGTAATTTGTAAACTTCATAAGCTCCCGTAATTTGACGGGGAAAAAAAAATCTACCTATTTTTGATAATTTTAGGCCTTGGTAGCACCCGTGGAGAAGGTGGGAGGGAGGACGAGCACGTATGCTTGGTGAGGAGAGGGCTAAGCCACGAGGGGCCCGGGACATTGATGGCACCGCCAACACTGGTGTGACAGCCAACCCGACCAAAGGCTTCCCCTAGGCTCGCACTTTGATACCACTTAGGATGTCAATTGTTTTTGCTCAAGGTCAATCTCATGGAGTCACTCAAGGCCATCATCAAACTCTCCTTCATGGACCAACATTTGATGAGTTACTTTGGCAAAGGAACAAATAAGGTGCTACTAGATCATAATGGCCAATCAAACATGGTGGACTTCCATCAAATAAACCCGCGAAGGGAGGAGCCCGAACCCAAAGAAAAACATAGGCACATGCACAAACATAACCATAAACCACAATGGAACCCCAAACTGCTACTTCGAACCATGCCACCAAACCAATATTGGCAAAGCAATTCCATAAGGAAGTTTATCAAGGCGGAATCACACATCTTTACATGATCCACACCACCGAACTGGTGGCAGAGCAAGCTTAGCTAGATGAATCGAAGATTGGACACCCGAGTTTTCACTTTCTTCTTGAAGAGTATGCAGATGTCCTCACACAAAATCTACCTCCCAGTCTCTTGACCCCTCACCAACACTCAACACTGCATCAAGACGGTGCCAAGCCAGGCTCCTCCATCGCGAGCTCCATACAAAATGAACAACCTGGATCCGAGGGAGCTCAAGCGGAAACTGAATGAACTAGAAGAGCAAGGGTACATCCGACTAAGCAATTCACCTTACGAAGCCCCGATATTGTTTGTGATGAAGGACAATTCACTTTGCCTATGCATAGATTATCGGGTCCTCAACAAAATGACAATCAAAAGCAAGTACCTGGTGGCAATCATGGAGGAACTTCTAGATTACCTTGGCAAGGACCGCTACTTCATGCACATCAACTCATATCAGGATACCATCAAATTCAAGTCGCCCAGAGCACATCGAGAATATGGCATTCTACATGCGTTATGGAAGTTATGAATGGCTCGCCATGCCCTTCGGTCTAACGGGCACCCTTATCACCTTCTGTCGAGAAATGAACGATGATTTTCGAGACATGTTGGATCTTTTCCTCATCATCTACATCGATGATTTGCTCATCTACAGTTGGACCCTAGAAGAATACTACGAACATGTTCACACGGTCCTCCAACTACTTCGAGAGCGACCCCTTGCAAGTCGAGCAAGTGTGAGTTCACCCTCAAGAAGATCAAATTGTTGGGGCTCATCATCTCTGAACTTGTGTTACACATAGACCCCAAGAAGGTGGAAGTAGTGATCAAATGGAAGCCCCCTACTTTAGTCAAGGAAGTGCAGGAATTTATCGAATTTTGTCCGTTTCCCTACCCGTTCATTCATGGATTCAGTAAGATCCAAGCCCCCGTTCTCAAATTAATCGAAGGGATGGATACATTTTGTTGGGACATAGCAAAGGAACGAGCATTTGAGGAGCTGAAAGTAGTAATGTGCAATGCTTCATTCCTCAAATTACCATAATTCAACAAACTGTCCAAGGTCCATATTGTTGCTTCGAGAGTGGCAATCAGAAGAGGCCAAGCCCAGTTTACAAAGAAGCAAGGAAATAATAACCAAGTATGTGAATCGGAAATGAAACCCTGCAGAAGATTTCAATGTTGAGGTCTTAGTTCTTGTGAGCCAAGGAACATCAAGCTCCCTAAAAACTTCATGCCAAAGTTTAACCATCGACACTATGGCCCGTACAAAGTGGCGAAATTTCAATGAAGTATCTTACCAACTCGAACTACCCGATAACGTGTAGTCTGAAAATGCATTCCATGTCAGTTTACTCACGCAATTCAAGCCTGACACCAAATATGGATGCAAAGTTCTCGAATTCCAAGACAATGATAACTAGTTCAAACCGGAGGCCATTGTGCGAAGAAGTCCTCGAAGCATAGTTGTTTCTGACAGTTTTTGACTTTTGACTTCTGACGTTTAGCCGACATCTACCGAGTTAGGAAAAACATGCGCGACAATACCTGATGCCACAAAATACGCACTCACACAAGTTAAAAATTAGAGTAGAAATATCATGATAACATATAGACATTAATAGAAAGACAAAAGATGATGAGTATTGAATAAAATAAAGACCAAACTCAAGTCTAAGAAGTAAGTAGACTGTGGTGGTTGGTCTAGTATCAAAAATCATGACGAAATAAAATATGTCACATGCTAGAGGCTAGAGACATCATCATTATCATCATCAAAACCAAAGCATCATCATCATCCTCAATAGAATGCTCATGACTCTCGAGTCTCCATAATAGTATGAGCAGTGAATGAACTATCTCCCCATCATTTTCCTTCTGCAAAACAAAAGAAGCCTCTGATCATCTTCTTCTTTCTCGATCGCGTCATGTGTCACTTCTAATTTTGGAACCCTCTTTCATTGATCTTGGATATGAGGCGTAGATTTGTGTGAATATACACTAATTTTTCAACATTCTTAGGCATTAGCCTATTTCTCCTCTTTGTAATATGTATGAGTGAAAATATAGTCCAATTTCTTTCACAAGCGAAAGCACAAGACCCTTGTGAAAGAACACGAAGAGCTAACTTTTGTAAATTGGACATACATGGTCCAAATTGCTCCAACATCTCACAACATAATGCATTCTATCCGTATCTTTAACAAGAGGATGTAAAAATGCACCTGAGATAGACTGAAATACATCTAGCTCATCACATAATTGACCTTGTTTTTTAACATCACTATGTGTGTGTCTCTCCAAAACATCCATCCATCCACTATACACCTCTGTATCCATTTGTGGTGATTTTTCGCTCCAAATGGGATGAAGATCAAAAAAACATGTAGAGCACTGTGCAACATGTCCCGTCTCTCAATACATAAATTCTTCCTTCTTCTAGCCAAGTAGAATCAACGCAATCCAAAGATGAGATCTTCTCAATCATTCTATTAGTGAGCTATAAATCAATCCCATTGTTGCCCCTTCCCTATCAGCAAGACGTAAAATTTTCAAGATAGGAGAACATAGGATAACAATCTCTTTCACATTTCTCCAAAAGAATGGACTCAATACAATTGCATATACTTCTTCGGCCTTTTGACTTTTTGCAACTCTTTTCATCATATATTCGAGATATGCGGTCAAAGAGCGTAACCCATTGTATACGCTCATCAAGCAAACTAGAAAGCATTATAAATGCATATGCAAATCTCGTAGGAGCAGGTTTCACCAAATCCGTTTTGTTGAATTTTCTAAACAATGCAAGCACACTTGGTTTCATGGTGATAAATGTAGCAATCTTTGTTGCATTGTCCAAGACGGGATTCACCCATGCAAGCTTTCCAATGTCTTCAACTAGAAGAACCAAGCAATGACAAGTGCATGGAGTGAAAAAAATATGGGGCCATTGTTCTTCCACTAAGTAACCAGCCCTTATGCAATTAGATGCATTGTCCATCCCAACTTGGACTACATTCTCTACCCCAACATCCAAAATGCCATCTTTCAAAAATCGATTCTCCTGATTTAATCTCACAAGAGGTGTCTACTGATTTCAAAAACATTGTACCATAAATGCATGATACAATCATACCACTATATTGATGATTGGTCTATTTCTAGTGTCACGCCAACCATCACACAAAATGCTACATCCAAAAGTTTTCCATTTTTCACGGATATGTTACAAACCTCTTTCTATGGTCCTTACTTTTGAATGCAACTCCTTTGCTCTCAATTGTTGGTATGATGGGGGCTTACAAGATGGCCCTTCCCTCCCAATAGCTTGGACAAAGTAAATGAAGTATGGACTTATCACCTTCCAAAAGGGAATATCCTCTGCTAACCTATCCATCGTTCATCTTCAAGGTTTAAGGTATTTATTGAATCTCAAGTTTATCTATTGTAGAGATTTATCATTTATGCTATATGATGCATATGCCATGAGTAGTGTTGCATACGCAACACGTTACGAACCTTCGCAACGTACGCAACGCAACGTCGCGTTGCGTACGCATTCGCAACACATTGTGTACGCATTCGCAACACATTGTGTACGCATTCGCAACACATTGCGTACAATTTAAAAAAATAGGGCCCTCCCAGCGGGCCGAAAACGACCCACTGGAGGGCCCTTTTTCATTTCATTCCAGCCCAGGGCAGTGAGCACTGAGCACTGAGCACTCAGAGCAGTGGACTATGGAGCACTCAGCAGGCTGCAAAAGAGAGAGAGAGAGAGAGAGAGAGAGAGAGAGAGAGAGAGAGAGAGAGAGAGAGAGCTCAGCGAGAGAGAGACCTATCACCTGTGACATGTGGCACCTGTCACCTTCAGATTATAGAGAGAGTGCAGTCAACCATCATGCCTAGAGCTAAACAAGATTGTTGGCAATATGTCACGAGCCAAGGAAAGTTTGGAATAGGAGGTAGTGAGAGATGGACCTGTAATTTGTGTGGGTACAAAGGACAGGAGGGGGAGATAGAATAAAAGCACATTTAGCACGTTTTGGAGGTATAGGTGTTGGTCCTTGCTCTAAACCAATGCCAGAGAAGATGAAGGAAGAGCTTTGGGTTGCAGCACGGGAAATGAGAAGAGGGGTTAGAGCATCAAGATTCAACACAAACATATAGTAGTGCACAGAGCTCTATTCCTCAAGGACATTCATCCCAAGCATCTCAAGGGGAGTTTCCTTCAGCCCCTCTTGTTGAGGACTTGGAGACAGAGGAGGTAGCACATGCATCAGAGCTTCAACAAAAGAGACCACGGGAGACTCAGAACATTCCTACAGGTCGTGGAAGCCTACATGCATCATCCATATGGGCTAGTTTGCAAAAGCAAGGGAAGCAGGAGGCCACCCAAGGTCTTATGAGGCTCTTCATTAAATGTGGTTTAAGTTTTAATGTGGTGTGCACTCCCGCATGGAAAGAGGCCATGAAACTGGTGAGTAGGCTTGGGGTTGAGTGGGAAGGGCCTTCTTATGAAGAGCTAAGAGGAAGTGAACTGAGAAGAACAAAAGAAATTGTGCAAAAGCAATTGGAGCCTATGGCAGACCTGGAAGAAATATGGCTGCACTTTGATGTATGATGGATGGATAGATATTAGGAAACGGAATGTATATAATATACTTGTTCATTGTTGCAAAGGTACCATGTTCCTACGTGCCATTGATGCATCTACTCCAAGCCTATCCATCACAGGGGAGTACAATTTGGACATATCAAACAGGCAGTCTTGGAGATTGGAGTGGAGAATGTTGTCCAAGTCATAACGGACAATGGAAGTAATTGTGTTTCCATGGGGAGGATGTTGGAGCAGGAGTTCCCATCCATTGTATGGACTCCATGTGCAGCTCATAGCATAGACTTATTGATTGAGGATGTTGGGAAGGTCCCTTGGATACATGAGATTTTTTCCACATGTCAGAGAGTGGTCACCCTGTTCACGAAGAGGCCAAAGTTGCCTTCCATTTTCGAATCATACAGTGAGTTGGAGCTTCTTAGGCCTGCAAAGACCAGATTTGCTTATATGTGCATTGTGATGCAGAGCAGAGATTGCTTCAAGTGAGGCAATCACTTATGCAGACAATTGTTTCTCAGGAGTGGCTTGCATGGAGTGGCCATACATGCAGGAAAGCGGAGTCAATATGCATTACATGTTTGAGTGACAGATTTTGGAGAGAGGTAGAGGCTTTGGTGGGAGTGATGGAGCCTCTATACTCCATGCTACGCATTGTTGACATGGAGGGGAGTACTATAGGCCTCGTCTACGAGTATATGGACCGCGTTGGGGAGTCCCTTGCTCGATGCACTTCTATTTCTTCAGACAGTATGCCATATGCATTTTGATAATGCTACATTCAAATTTTATTATTCTTATTTATATTACCAATGATATGTCACATGCATTCACATTGATTCTTGATTCTTGACTCTTGGATAAATAGGCTTGATGAGATTAGATCTATATGGAGGGATCGATGGGGTTGGTTCCATCGACCGATTCATCACATGGCTCACATTCTACACCCCTTATGGAGATCTGAGAAGCAGATGTTGGATCATGAGCTTGATAGTGCATGGACTTCATACATAGGTAGACTATATCCTGATGATGTTGATATGCGCTTGACACTTGAGGATCAACTCCTACTATCGCGGAACTATGGGGGTAGTTTTGGGAAAGATACCGCCATGCTCCGGTCTAGTCATTTGTCACCTGTGTCTTGGTGGGAGAAATATGGCTTATCTGCACCTGAGTTGGTAAGTAGTAAGTACAAACTTCTAAGTTTCATTTAAATTTTAATTCATAATTTTGAACTCATAATTCAAGCAAATAATGCATACTTTTTATGGAACATGCAGAGATCAGTTGCCATCCGCGTTCTTTCACAGGACTGTAGCGCTAGTCCATGTGAAAGAAATTGGAGCACTTGGGCCCTCTTCCACATAAAGAAGAGGAATCGCTTATCTACTTCACAGTTAGAGCGGCTATATTGCCACTGCAACTTGTGCCTTTTGAAGAGCGGAGGTCAAACAGCATATGTGCGACGGGTCAACATTGACCACATTCGAGCCCCAGCATCCGACTCGCTCCCAGAGACGTACTCGATCACGAGCTGTAGCATTTGCACGGGCCTCTACTAGTTCTGCTCCACATGGTATGAGGATGAGGATGAGCCTGATGAGGATGAGTTTTCATCAGATACTGAGTCAGATTTTGATGATTGACTCTTTTTTTTTCTTTTCCT
The DNA here is from genome assembly GCA_020310875.1 of Ceratopteris richardii. Lineage (NCBI taxonomy): Eukaryota > Viridiplantae > Streptophyta > Polypodiopsida > Polypodiales > Pteridaceae > Ceratopteris > Ceratopteris richardii. Next base: position 145,417,249 of record CM035411.1, on the reverse strand, counting down.
TTTTTTTTCTTTTTTTTTTTAATGGAGGTTCGGCCGAGGCCTACTCCCCCGGACTTTAACTTTGAAATTGAAACTGTACAAGGAAGGGGATAGTACCCATGGGACCCCCCTTATCCCACAAGAACAGGGGTTTACATGATTGGGTTAAACGGCTGTCAACACTATCGCAGGGATAGACAAACGGTGGCACTCAGCCATAATGCAACATCTTTCCAGATTACATGTCCCTTACATGTTGCTGCCAAGGATTGAACCCTCGCCCTCGCCTCAAGAGGCGAGAGGCCCAACCACTAGGCCAGCGAACTGGGACAATGATGATTGACTCTTGGACTAACTTATATTTGTATATTTATTTGGACATGTCACATGAGTCATGACATTGAATATGTATTTATGACATTTAGAAGATAGTATGATTGTCTTGACTCTTGACTTTTGTTTTGACTCTTTAAGATGACTCATGTACCTAGATTTTGCATTATAATTGATTATTGTATTTTGTGGCATGTGCTCATTGCTCACTTCCAAGTTCCATCTCGATTCTTGTCACTTGAGTATTTAAGTTTTAACGGTGATTCATGAATTTATTGAGTATTCTTATGAAATTTGAAATGTGATCTATTTAGTAGTGCTTGACTTAAAACTTAAAAGTTAATGTGCATTCACATTGTCATCAAATTTCTAAGTTGAAATGCAGGTCAGGTGTCGACGTCAAATGATCTATATATGAAATGTTTAAACGTTAATATATAATACTTATAAGTGTTTTTTGCATATATTAAAGCATTTATAAGAGGATTTATACAGTTAGGGTATCGAAAATCTAAAACAATAATAAAAATTTGATTAAAAAAATCAATTATAGGCAAATTTATCGCAACTTTAGGTTCGCAACTTCTTCACGTTGCTAACACGTTGCTAACACGTTGCCTACGACATTGCCATCCCGTCACTAACCACACTAGCGGCCCATGAGGGCACAATTGGAATTCAAGATGGAGTAATATGACATATGTTGTTAAAATACATATGTACAAAGTACAATACTCATTTTATCATTATGCATCAATTTTAGTGCATGTTTATTGTTAATAGACATTATGCATATATGATGTACATTGCATCACACATAATGCATGAAACATCTTTATGCGTTTGTGAACTTTGAATAATTAATTTATTTCCTTATTGTGACTTGTAGATGCCAAAGAGATTGAGACAAGAATGGGACTATGTAGATATGTTGAAGGCCTTGGCCAAATGAAAACATAGATGCAAATGCAAATTTTGTGATCATGTATGCCATGGAAGAGCTGACAAGATACAGGAACATGTCCTTGGTTTGAAAGGATATGGTATTACTAAATGTATTAGTGCTTCCCAAGAGGCTAAAGATATGTGCGAGAAATTGCAAGCAAAGGGAAGAAATGAATGTGATGATGTTTCTTATGAACATATGCATTTCAATTAGGATTCTATTGTCTTTGGCCCAACAGATGTGATACTCACACTTGTGATACTCACACTTATGCAAGTGCTAGTCAAAGTGATCTGCATGCATTAGGGTCATGTGAATCCTATGAAATGAATGCAAGCAAAAGAAAACGGGACTCTTCAGGGGCATTACAAAAGGCTTGGGAGTCCAAAGCACTTTCGGATGCAACCTTGCATAGGTTCTTTTTTATTGAGGATATACCATTTTGGAGAATTAAGAGTTCTTACTTCCAAGAATTTGTGACTTAACATTGGAAGGGTTGGTCCTTCATACAAAGTTCCTTCATATAACCATTTGCATGATCCGCATTTGCAAGAGGTGGTCAAATATATTGGGAATGATATGCTCAAATTGTGTAAGAAGTGGAAAACATATGGTTGCACTATATGTTGTGATCGTTGGTCAGATACCAAAAATCGGCCAATCACTAATATTGTGTTATTATACATTTATGGAACTATGTTCCTAAAATCAATTGATACCTCTGGTCAAATCAAAATAGGTGAATATATTTTTGAGATTCTCAAAGATGCCATTATGGATGTTGGACCACAAAATGTGGTCCGAGTAGGTATAGATAATGAAGCTAATTGTGTGAGAGCTAATTGTGTGAGAGTTGGATGCTTGATTGAGAAGCAATGGTCACATATTTTTTATACTCATTGCACTTGCCATTGCATTGATCTCCTCTTTGAAGATATTGGTGAACTTCCATGGGTGAATCCAATATTGGCTCAGGCTATAAAAATTCACTTTTGTTACTATGAACCCTACTGTTCATGCTATATATAGAAAATTCAATAAGAAAGAGTTAGTTAAACCAACCCAAACAACATTCGATTATATGTTCATCATGCTCTCAAATTTGACTGATGAAAGGGTGTACAATGGATTATGTGCCATGATTGTTTCTATTGATTACACTATGAAATGAGTCTCTAGAACAAAAAAGGCAAGTATACCTACTATTATACTGAGCCCATTTTTTGGAGGAAGTTGCAAGAAAATCGTCCATATTTGTGCTCCCATATTAAAGATCTTATGCTTGGCTCATAGAGAAGGGAGCACAATGGGCTTAATTTATGAAAAGACTCATAGAATAATTGAGAATATTGGAAATATGGAAGGAATTCACTCTTTTAGACTTAAGGGTGTGAAGAATTTATGCATAAAAAGATAGAACATGATACATTCTTCATTACATGGGGCAGCATATGTGATTCATCCCATATAGACAGAAAAAAGTCTAGAAAATGATGGGGAAGTTAATAATGGATGGATGGATCTCATGAGAGGTGCACAAATGATGACATTGACAAGCAAAGTATCTTATGTGCTGAATTGAATGTGTACAAATCTCTGGCAAGCACATTTAGTCGTCCCATTGCAAAAGATGAGAAAAGAATGCAATATGCAATCAATTGGTCGAAAATGTTTGGCACACATATGCCTAATTTACAAAAGCTAGCACTACACATTCTTTCACAAGGGAGTTGTGCTCCTCTTATGAAAGAAATTGGCACACTTTTTCTTTGATACACACACCAAAAGAAGGACTAGATTGTTACCAAAGAACATTGAAAAATTAGTGTACATTCATACAAATTTACGTCTTGCAAGTAAACTTAAAGAAAGAGGCTTTGAGAAAAAGGAAGTCACATTGGACATGAGTGAGAAGGAAAGGGATGATGATAGACTTCTATTGTGGCAAGAAAACCATGAAGGTGAGGAATTTCCCTTACATCTACTAGTGACATCACTGAAAGAGATTGTTAGATGAGAGAGATTGTTAGATCTGCATGTAGATCCTTTATGTGCTTCTCTTCACGATGATGATGATGATCAGGAGGATGATAATGGAGATGAGGACGATGATGGAGATGAGGAGATCGGATCTAGGGATGTTTGATCATTTTGTCATATGATATACACATATACTAGAATGACTCCAAGCAAACCTCCAATTCACCCTCAAATGGAAGTGCAACTATAAGCTCATGGTAGTCAACCATAAAACTATATAGCATTTCAGCTCCACTATGCATGGTATCGACTCAATACTATGACATCCTCATTAACATCATCAATGCCTAATAGTGGGTATAGAACTACAAATGAATACATGCTCACACACGCACCTCACAACATGCACACACCACAGGCATGAGCTCACAAGAAGCTCTACGAGCTTAGTTTCTATCGCTTTCGGAAGTGATGGGCAAACTCAGCCATAATGAAGCCTAGCACAAAATGCAAACAAAAGATAGGAAGAATTACAGAAAATGCATAGTTGATAGGTTATACACACCTATAAGCTCATTGCAACTCGGACGAAGAATCCACAAGTGAAAACTACATGTCCGCTAATAAAACAATCATATATACCAAAATGAATCCGGAAAAACTCCAAATTCACCCTCATATGGAAATGCAACTATAAGCTCATGGTAGTCAACCATAAGACTATATAGCATATCACCCTCAATTTTCAAATGGAAGTGCAAAGCTCATGGTAGTCAACCACAAGACTATATAGCATATCTACTCCACTATGCATAGTATGGATACAATACTATGACATCCCCATTAACGTCGTCAGTGCCTATTAGTGAGTATAGAATACATGCTCAAACACGCACCCCACAACTTATATCTATTGTGTTTCATCACATACTATGACTTATGAGTATATAGCTATGATTGGTATGGATTTTATGACTAGTCCCTAATGAAAAGTACTCTTTTTTGGGTTTCAATCATTTCATACATGGAACGTGTTTTCTTTATGGATGAATCATTTATTCCTACTCTTTTTATGAAAATATGTAATTTTTTCCCTTCAAATTTATGTTTAGAAAAAGATCACATCCGTATACGTCAAAAACGTTTTGGAAGACTCGTCGAGGTCCGAATCCCGTCAAAAGTCAAAAGTCAAAATCCCGTCACTAGCAACTACACTTGTAGATATCCTATATACAAGCTCCTCAATACAAATTTTACCGATATATCCAAGAAGAGAACAAAAAACTCTTTCATGTAGCTTGAGATGGAGGCTATGGAACACTCCATTGAGATGCTACACGTGTGGGCGGATAGACAGGCTAAGAGCATCTGCACATGCGTGGGCCTCCTTGGGGAGATTGTTGAGCTCTCCAAGGGGTTCTTGCTATCCCTTTTTGATGAAGAAAAGTTTTGCGACTTCTATTAACGACACCTCTCCTCGAAAACAACGATGGAGACACTTCAAGGAGTCGATCCCAAAAACTATCACACCCAAATGTGCCTCGAACTTGCTCTAATTACAAAATTGAAGGACTTTATTCAATTGAAGACTATTTTCTCTCCAAAAGCCATTCAAAAATAAAGACTCAAGATGTTGTATGTGCGACTCTCTCCCATCCATTATATCCTCTTTCACCCATGATGCTCTAGTGTAGACATGTGGAATCATGCACACTCATTCCCATCACCCCTTAGGTACCTTAGAATATCCCCCGAGCTAGAGACCTGGGCTAACCTTCTCTCTCTCTCTCTAAGTGTTTTGAAATGTGGGTCAAATTAATCTTTATCTTAGAAGATAAAGGATGCGATTCATGTGAATCAAGGATGGAATTCATATGAATCAAATGAGGAACTAACGAGGGTTGAATCATTGGTCATTGAAAGAAAGAAACTCGTTGCAAAGATGTTACGAGATTTTCTCATTCTTCAAATATGTTTGAGTTTGAATGAGTAATAAATTAAGTGTATTTTAGTGGCTGAATTGTCTTTGCATGAAATGATTCGTCTGGACTCTGTGTGTGTGTGTGTGTGTGTGTGTGCGCGCATAAACGTCTCCAATTACCTGATGAGGGTTCCTTGCAGTACTAATTGTTGAAGCCTGAGAGTGAAAAGCGACGTGCAGAGTACACAAGGGCGGTTTATATCAGGCCGAGGGGCAACACAAATCGATCATCGCGAAAGAGACGAGAGGGTCTTCATGCGTTCCAAAATTCGGAGTATTAACATTTTCTTAAAAGCTATATAATGACATGGTTGAAGGAGAGGTACATCTCATCTTTCTCGTGCTTGAGACTACACTTCTAATAATTCACTTCTAGTACAAAATTTGTTCAATTAAGACTTGTACAAAATTGGTTCAAGTAGTAGTCTTAAGAAGAAAAAGGTATTAAACTTTTGTGAAAGACAAAAAACAATTAAACAGGTACAAGGCAAGGTTAGTGGCAAAGGGATTTGCCCAAACTCATGGAGTAGATTATGAAGAAACAATTTCTCTTTTGGCAAAGATGCCAACAATCTTAAGTCTTGCTGCTTCTAAAAATTGGAATTTATATCAGTTAGATGTCAAGATGCATTCTTAAATGGGTGGATATCAGAAGAGGTGTATATGGAACAACCACCAGGGTTTGAAGATGATGATAAAACAAGTTATGTATGCAAGCTTAGGAAGGCACTCTATGGTCTCAAGCAAGCACCTAGAGCTTGGAACCATAGACTTGTTACTTATTTGCAGGACTAAAGCTTTGTGGCAAGCAAGGCAGATTCTTCTTTATTTGTTAAGAAGAATAAATCAAAAGTTATCTACTTATGTGTCTATGTAGATGACATCATTTTACAGGAAATGATTATGATGGCATCAAGCAAGTCAAGGCCCAATTAATGAAGGAATTCAAAATCAGTGATCTAGGTTTATTAACCTACTTTCTTGGCTTAGAGCTTGTGTACATAGATTCAGGTATATTCGTCACTCAAAGGAAGTGCATACATGATATGTTGGTAAAGTTTAAGATGGAGAATACTAAAGTTGTAGGTATTCCTATGGAGCTCAATCATAAGCTAAGTTCACATGAAGTTGAACTACTTGATGAAGTTACGGGTTATCAACAACTTGTGGGAAGTCTTAATTATGCTACTTTAACAAGAGTAAACATTGCCTATGCAGTAAGTACATTGAGTCAGTTTATGCATGCACCAAGGAAGCCTCATATGGAAGCTGCAAAGAGGGTGCTCAAGTATCTAAAGGGTAAAATGAATAAAGGGTTGTTCTATCCTTTCACTTCTGACATAGATATAAAGATGTATTCTGATGCAGATTGGGTTGGCTCAAAGGATGATAGGAGGAGCATTTAGGTTATCTATCCTTTGCAGGTTCAAAGCTTATATCTTAGTCATCTAAGAAGCAACCAACTATGGTCTTATCTTCCACAGAAGCAGAATATAGAGCTTTGGTAGTTGCAACTCAGGAAGCTATGTGGCTCAAGCAACTATATGCATATTTGGAGATACATTCCTACACTCCAATAATCTTTGGAGATAACACTAGTTCACTTCATTTGGCTGATAATCCTATATACCATGCAAGGACTAAGCACATTGAAGTGCACTATCATTATGTAAGGGAAAAATCACTACAACATATCGGGCGTATACCGAGGCTTCTATCGAGGAAAATGAACGGGCGCAATTTTGCCTCGACGTCGGTGTAAGGGTCGGTGTAGGCGTCGGAACGAAAGCGTTGGTATAAGCATCGGTATAAGCGTCGGTATAAGCGTCGGTATATGCGTCGGTATATGCGCCGGTATATGCGTCGGTAACTGGTTTCTGCTGCACTGCCTCCTGGGTGTACCGACGGTTATTCCGATGACACTACTAGGAGTACCGTCGCTTATACCGACGACCAAACCTGCAAAATTTTTTTGGGCAGAGTGTGTTGTCTCTTGCTACAGCAACATTCCCATACTATTGTGTAGCAAAAGACAATCCACTCTGCCTAAGAAAAACCCAAGTACATGTAACATGTATGACAGGCAACAAAAAAATGATTTGATAAAGCAAAACATACTGTCAAATACAAAAGACATGAGCAAAATGAATCATGAATCGTGTACAAAGAGATGGGGCACATTGACATGATATTTATAAACAACTATAACACATGTATATGTGTGTCTGCCTATACATATACATGTGTATGTGTATATGTGTTATGTGTGTATATTTGTATATGTGTAAATATTTATCTCCATGTGTAAAAACCCTAAAACCCTAATCCTAAAGACCTAGACCTAAAACAGGTGTATGTGTGTATTCTTGTGTATATATATGTGTAGGTGAATATATATATGTGTATGTGTGTGTATGCATATGTGTATCTATGTAAAAATCCTAAAACCTTAATTTTGAAGACCTAGAACTAAAACATGTATATGTGTGTATGTGTGTATGCATGTGTATATATATATGTGTATGTGTATATGTATTATGTGTTTATATCTATATATGTGTGTATGCATGTGTGTATATATGTAAAAGCCAAAAACCCTAACCCTAAAACATGCATATGTGTGTATGTATATGTCACATGTGTGTATGTATGCATGTGTGTGCGTGTGACTCTCTCTCTCTCTATGTGTATGTATGTCTGTATGTATGTATGTATGTGTTTCTGTCTGTATGTATGCATGTGTGTGTATGTATGTATGTATGTATGTGTATGTGTATGTGTATGTGCATATGTATATGTGTGCATGTGTGTATGTATTATGTGTGTATATGTGTAAAAATAAAAAACCCTAATCCTAAAACCCTAACCCTAAAACATGTATATGTGTGTTTGTGGGGATGTATATGTGATGCGTGTGTATGTGTATGTGTATGTGTATGTGTATGTGTATGTGTATGTGTATGTGTATGTGTATGTGTATGTGTATGTGTATGTGTATGTGTATGTGTATGTGTATGTGTATGTGTATGTGTATGTGTATGTGTATGTGTATGTGTATGTGTATGTGTATGTGCATATGTATATGTGTGCATGTGTGTATGTATTATGTGTGTATATGTGTAAAAGTAAAAAACCCTAATCCTAAAACCCTAACCCTAAAACATGTATATGCGTGTTTGTGTGGATGTATATGTGATGCGTGTGTATGTGTATGTGTATGTGTATGTGTATGTGTATGTGTATGTGTATGTGTGTGTGTATGTGTATGTGTGTGTGCATATGTATATGTGTGCATGTGTGTATGTATTATGTGTGTATATGTGTCCCTCTTTCCCTCTCTCTCTTATTCTCTCTCTCTCTCTCTATATATATATATATCTCTATCTCTCTCTCTCTCTATCTTTATTTATAATAAAGAACAAAACAATCACTTACATCGATGTAATTCTTTTGAACGCTCTCGTCAAAGCCCAATTGACATCGTCTCTTGTGAAATTCCAAAGAATCAATGCCAAAAATCTCCTGCAAAACAAAAGAAAAGAGAAATTCAAAAACCCTAATCCTAAAACCCTAATCCTAAAACCCTAACCCTAAAACATGTATATGTGTGTATGTATATGTGATGTGTGTGTATGTGTATGTGCATGTATGCATGTGTGTATACATATGTGAGTGTGTATATATATGTGCATGTATGTAATATGCATGTGTGTATGTATGTATGTGTGTGTGTACATGCATATGTGTGTGTATGTATGTATGCATATGCATGTGTGTATGCACATATGTGTGTGCATACATATGTGAGTGTGTATTTATATGTGTGTGTGTATGTAATATGCATGTGTGTATGTATGTATGTGTGCGTACATGCAAATATGTGTGTATGTATCTCTCTCTTTTTTTCATCTCTCTCTCTATCTCACTCTATATCAATCGAAAACAAAACAATCACTTACATCACTGTAATTGTTTGGCGCATTGTCGTCAAAGTCCACTTAATGTTTTCCTTCGTCGAATTCCAAAGAATTGATGCCAAAAATCTCCTGCAAAACAAAAGAAAAGAGAAATTCATAAACCCTAATCCTAAAAGCGTAACCCCAAAACATTTATATGTGTGTATGTGTGTATGTATATGTGATGTGTGTGTATGTGTATGTGCATGTATGCATGTGTGTGTATACATATGTGAGTGTGTAAACATATGTGAGTGTGTACATATATGTGTGTATATGTAATATGCATGTGTGTATGTATGTGTGTGTGTACATGCATATGTGTGTGTATGTATGTATGCATATGCATGTGTGTATGCACATATGTGTGTGTATAAATATGTGAGTGTGTATGTATGTATGTGTGTGTGTATATGCAAATATGTGTGTATGTATGTATGCATATGCATGTGTGTATGTATACATGTGTGTGTGTACATGTGTGTATGTATATGTGTGTATACATGTATGTATGTATGTGAGTATGAGAATGAATATGTGTGTGTATGTATATGCATGTGTGCATCTAATATGCATGTGTGTTACTATGTAATATGCATGTTTGTATGTAATATGCATGTATGTATGTATATGTGTGTATGCATGTGAGTATGTAATATGTATGTGTATGTATATGCATGTGTGTATGTAATATGTATGTGAGTATGTGTATGCATATGTGTGTGTATGTATGTATGCATCTCTCTCTCTCTATCTCATTCTCTTTCTATTTCATCTCTCTCTCTCTCTTTCATCTCTCTCTCTTTCTCCTCTCTCTATCTTTCTCTTTCATCTCTTTCTCTCTCTCTCTCTCTCTCTTTCTTTCTCTCTCTCTTTATGTTTCTCTAGATCTCTCTCTTTCTCTCATCTCTCTCTCTATCTTACTCTATATCAATCAAAAACAAAACAATCACTTACATCGATGTAATTGTTTGGAGCATTGTCTTCAAGGTCCACTTAATGTTGCCCTTCGTTGAATTCCAAAGATTTGATGCCAAAAAGCTCTTGCAAAATGAAAGAGAAGAGAAATTAGAAAAGGGAAAACACAAAGAAAGAGAAAGGGTGCTACAGTATGCGTAATTCTTACCAAAATTTCAGACCTAGAGAAACAGAGATGTAGAGAAAGAGAGAGAGAGAGAGAGAGAGAGAGAGAGAGAAAGAGGGAGAGAAAGAGAGAGAAAGAGAGAGATGTGTGTACCGAATAGGTTCAGAATGTAGTTCGCGCGCGCAAACTCGACAAAAGCAAACTTTCGTTCAAAATGCAAAACTGTCGAGTTTTTGCTCTCGGGCCCGGTTAAAACATTGCCTCGGTATAAGCGTCGGTATGAGCGTCGGTATAAGTGTCGGTATAAGCGTCGGTACTTTACAGTAAATTACCGACGCCTATACCGGTGCTCATACCGACGCCGTGTATACCGACGATTAAATGAGCGTCGGTATTGCATCCGTGGTTTTTCAAGCATTTTCAACGGTCATACCGACGCCCGAGGCATGACCGTCGGTATGGGCAACGTCGGTATGCCCCTCATATGTTGTAGTGAATTGCTCAGCAAGGATATTCAACTATCATATGTATCAACTCATTTACAATGTGCACATATACTCACAAAGGCATTGTATGGAACAAAGATGAACATGTTAAAATTGATGATTGGTTTGCAGGAAATGAAAGAGAAATGAAGACCAAGCATGTTAGGCTTGAGGGGGAGCTGTTGATGCAATTAAAACCAAGCCCACATACTTAGTTGAGTAGCTCATGCTTGATTAATTGGTGTAGCCTATGCAAGGCTTCATATGTTCAACTTCTTGTAAAATTACTTCACATTTACCATTGTAAAAGTGGATTGTGTCCACGTGGAGTTAGGAAGCTCTAAATCAAAAATCATTTTGGTAGTTGAGTGATGATGAAATCTATCCTATACTTTAGCATTCACTTTTAGGTAGATGTTTGAATTTTAATTCAATCTTTGGCTCCAAGTATAATTATAAAAAGAGGATCTAAAAGACATGTGTGCATCTCGAGCCCATGAGATCATTCTGAAGGATATTCATTATGAAGTGGGAGCTCATCTCATAGCTCACTCACCTCTCACACATTTAGAAATGTTTTATTGCCAATGACATTGTATTTTTACATGTTTAATACATATATGATCATTACATTCTCATGTCACTTCTCTGTCATAACTCTATCAGAACAATGATCTTCTCATACCTTGTTCTCATTGTGTGGTTGATCATTTGCCATGATTTAAAGCATGGTAGATTCATCATAGTGTCTACTAAAATCCTACAAAGTTTTATTAGCAATGCTTCTCGGGATCTTCAAATATTAACTCATCTTACTCACTAGTCTGTTGACTGTCATAGCCCGTAAATGTCGGGTGATAGTATGATTTGCTAAACATCTTTCTCTGCATGTAGTCCATCATTTTTTATGAAACTAATCATGGTTTTTAGCTTATTAAGTTAATTAGAGTTCCCCAAAAGGAATTAAGTCAATTGTTGTTGTGCTCCAGAATTGTTCAAAACACTGGACATGTGTATGAACTAAAATAGCAAGTTTTTGACCTTGCACTATCTTCCAACCTATTTGTTTTGATCCGTCAAGTAGTGGATCATCTTCCAAGCAATATTTCTGATTATTTATGTTCATTAGCTAGCTAAAGAGGCCCACTACACTCTCCAGCCATCATTCAAGCATATGTGAAGTAGGATCTAGCTACATCATCTCTTGTGACTATCCAACATCTCCTCCAACACCTTTGAGGATGTGACTTCCCTCCTACCTCCTCTCTCTTAGTAAGTGTAGATCTATCATAAATGAATCCACCATTATGAGTCTATCCTCTTGGTCCTTATCACATACTCTTCTAGGACCCTTCATAAACCCAAAAGGGATTATTGGTTGAATACCATACACTAGTTCAATTGGGCTTCTAATAGTGGTGGCCTTGAAAGATGTCTTATAGTCCCACAACATACCTTGATAGGCCTATCCCCATGAGGTAGTTCCTCAATATATATTCTTCTCACAACAAGGTAGGCAAGACCTTATTGGTACTCTCCGCCTGCCCATTGGCCCTCATATAGTATGCATAAGACTTCTTTTGAAAGATACCAAATCTCATAAAAACTTCATTTAGCAATTTGTTTACAAAGTGTGTGCTTTGGTTTGTGATTGTCTTCAATGGACTTCCAAATTAACATAATTTTTCTCATAAAGGAATTTGGTCTCATTATGGTTAAATCCTTCATGGTAGCCACCTTAGGCCATTTAGCGGCATAATCTATGGCAATATGTAGATAATTTTCTCCCCTGGGGGAGACCAAAAAATAGATAGGTCCCACAAAATCCATAAACCAATGTTCAAAGGGCCACCACACATGGCCACTACCAAGGAGAAATTCATGTGCTTGGTAGCTTTGGAACACACCTATGGAAAGCATCACAAGCTTCCGCCTATCGAGTGGCATCCCTAAACAAACAAAGCCACCAAAACCCACTATCAAGAATCTTATGTACCATAATATGGCCCAAAAAATGTCCTCCTCCAAACCATTCATGAACTTCCTTCAATATTTATTGTACTTAGTTTGGCATCAAACACTTCCTAAGAATCCCATCCATTATAGTTTATATAGATTGTTATTCATAATTACAATATCCCTGCTCTTAAGGAGAAGACATCATTTTTCAAGAACAAAAAAATTGTGTTAGGAAGTTTACCTCACTAAGAAATTGGTACAATTTTTCATACCACTTGGGTACTACTCATACATTAAACAAGAATGCATCATGGAATTCATCCTTCACTTGGCATCCTTATCTTCTTCCCTTGGAGCAACATGTGAGAGGTGATCTTCCATGACACGACTCTTCCATGGCTTGAGTACTAATTGAAATTTGAACTCATGGACAACAAGGACCATCACGATATCTTTCATTTGATGTGTGGCTTGTTTAATAAGTACTTCAGTGCTTGGTGATCTAAGATCACTCATAGAAGCTAGTGAGGGAACTTCTTCAAAGCAAAAACAATGATTGATGCCTCTATTTCCATGGTGCTATAATTCTTATTTGCCACTAGAGATCTTGCACTCACATTTCTACTCCTTCCACTATCCCTATGGATTTTATTGTGCTTTTATTTTTCAAGGATACTATGAAATTTGCATGCCTTGTTGAGTGCAACCCAATAGTCTTCATTGTGTATCCTTACATGAGGTTTACTCTAGATCCACCATCAATAATCACCCTCGGAAACTTCCTTTTGGAGATGTCCACAATAAGCATGGGGGTTTGATAATTCATCACTGGTGGTATTGCTAAGTACACTTGGGGTTCAAATGGTGGAAAATCGGGATGCTCACTACTGAAGATTTATGGATTCTTGGATAAATGCTTAATTATCTATACTATATCACTTTTGAATCTTACATCTACCTCTAGAAGGTCATAGGTACTCATATGGTGGAAGGAGTTTTTAGGGACCTCCTTGGCACTTACCATAGCCTTGGTCAAGCGAAATGGTAAAATGTCCTACTACATCACTTTTGAATCTTATTTCTGCATTTAGAATGCCCTATGATCATAGTGTGCATCCTATAGTATATTAGGGATCCCCTAACCAAGGGTCCATCCTTGGGAAACATCCTGCCACGACCTCCTACTATATGAATGCCAATATCATAAACAAAAATAGCAACACTGAGAATGAAGATACAAAAAATTCTAATAATTTTGAGAGACCTATCATTTGTTTCAAGTGCAGTGGGTATGGAAAAATCCATAGCAAGTGTTCCCTTGTGGAAGATGCTCCAATTGTAGGCGTTCTTCAAAGGTGTGAGATCACTAGACCCAAGACTCACCTTGAAGGCAAGCCCAATCAAAGGCATCCGCTTGCAAGTGATAATGATAGCCCTTCAAAAATATGGGTAGGAGGTCTCATCACCATCAACAAGGGTGCTCCAATTAGAAGAGGTAAAGGAGGTTCAAGGAGTGAAAAAAAAAGGCACACAAGTAAGCCCTTACCAAGAAGACTCAATCTAAGAAACCAAAGAAAATGAACGGGAGAGGGTGAGAGAAGGGGAAGATTTCCATAGGTTGAGTCTTCTTAGTGACCAAAGTAGAGCTAAATACCACATGAAAAAACTAGATGTGTGCCCCAATTCTATTGCAATCTGTGCACCACATAGTACTTTGCACTTCATGAGCTCATATCTCAGCTAGGCCACCGACTTCTCATGTTCCATAGGTTTGTGTCTCACTTCTCATAGTCTCGAATTATTGCCAAAGTTGTGAGATGGGGTCATCTACTAAGAATCCACCTTTGTGTCCAAATTGAATCCTTATTTGCTTGATGTGACTCGTAAAGTGGACTCTTTGAGGGTGGATTTTGGTTGGGGGAGTTCTCTTAACTCTTGTGGTGTTGTGAGGGAAAGATCCTTCTCACGCCATTTCTTTATCAATAACTTCTCAATCATGTTAGGGAGTTTATCCATCAAGGCTTTTTCATAAAGAATCTCTCTAAGCGTTTCACTTGCATGGAGCTCAAGGCTCTCAATCTCATCGTGTGCATTCTGTTGAATTTGCTAGTTAAAAGGCTTGCAAGAAAGAGGTGCACAGAAGAAATGGTTTTCTTCAAATTTGTTGACTCCCTTGTGAGCCAAACCTTTGATGGTAGTGTGGAAGAGCACCCTTAAGGCATCATGTCTTCTGCCCAATCCCTAGATTTTGCAAAGGGCCAAAAAACTATGGACATAATTATTCAGACCTTTGACAACCGCCCCATGGAAGGTGGGGAAATGGATCTTGATACATGAAAATAGAGAGGAGAGCTCCTCATTGTTAGCCATATTACCAACAGAGGAGTGAGCATCTGGTGAAGGGGGATAACTGAGTTTACTATGGTAGTGTGAGGAAGGAGCTCACATGGGGCTCAAAGAAAAGTTTCATCTGTGCATCTTAGTCATATGGGAAAATTTTTACCGTTCGTGTCCATGTGAAAGGCCAAATGGCCACTGGACACTTCTTTGTATATGTTCTTTAATAAAACATATAGTGGTCTGGTCAGTCACAGACTTTAAGTTCGACCGCATTTGTAAGACCTAAGAAGTATGTCTTCGTGCTCCCTGTGTACTGTGTGTTTTTGGGTATTCTGTAGTTTCTATGTGGAGTACCGTGTGCGGCCTTAGGAGCTCGGTTTTCTACTCCGAGGATATCATCGTGGAGTTTGTGAGAAGGGGAGTGCACTGTGGTGCATCACCATCAAAATACTTCGGCAAAAGCTTTGTTATTTTTGTGCGAGCGAAGCGAGCACCCCCCTCGCTTTTTCCAAAGCTTACGACCAAGGCGGTGACCAAGGCATAGACCTTGGCATACCTTGTCCTCCGAGTCACCGAAGTCACCATGGCTGTGCGCGAGGGAGGACCTCAATGATCAAGGAATCTAGAGGTTCCCGGTACTTCTCGGGAGGTCACTCATCCCAGTATTGTTCCCCCCAGAGCTCACTTAACTATGGCAATCTCTTGCCACTAAGCTACACTCTTGTGGTGTCTGAAGAAGGGAAAAGACTAAGATTGACATTACCTTGACCATATTTTGGTTCCTCAAAGCTTCATTCTTTGCTTTCAAAGCCTATTTTTGAAGAATTTTTGGGGTGTCTTTTGGAGCCGTTTTGGAGTACTTCCGCACATAGTTCTCTTCACACAGGTCCAAAAACATCAAGAAGAGTGCTCTTTGTACTTCTTTGACATTAAATATCAACCTTTGGGGCTGTGTTTTGAGCCACACTCGTAAAACTATAGGTTTCTTGAAAGATTTCAGTTTTGGTGGGAGCAGCCACTGCAAATTTATGCAGGTTTTTTGAGCCAAAAACATTAGAGTTGACAGACACTTGCAGGTGCTATTGTCTGGTTTTTGGGCTGTGCATTCAACCTTTTAGTGTCATTTTACTGCATATATTGAGCACATACACATTATGTGTGCTTCTGTGGATACCGCTTATGTATGTCCATGTGGTCATTGATATAGTGGTTATGTTCTTTGCATAAAGCCTTTTACATTTGATAAAGAGGGTCATAGTGAGGTTTTCTTAATTGGGAGACACCCAGATGTTGGGATCTCTTCGGTGATGCAGATGGAAGACTTACCCAACTTCGCCATAAGAGATGTATGATAGTTGTTCATAGGTGCTCGATAAGCCTAGTTGGCTTCTATTGAGTAACTGATTATATGCAATGGAGTTAGTGATTCACTATGCATGCAAACATGTCAGTACTTGTAGTTTTATGATATTTTGACACTGGTCATATGCTCATTTTGCAAAGGATACCCTGACAAAATTTTCCCAGATTTTTGGTTTTGCCAATTATACAGTGGTCGATTTACTCCTTGATACACTTATTCATTGGTATTTGGACTCTTCTAGCTCCATTATCATTCCATTCAGTTCTCTACCATCATGGCATCAGAGGCCTCAGGCGCATCTGGTGGATCAGGGTCTAGCGCTAGTGTTTCGAGGAGGAGTTATAACTTACACGGAAAAAACCATTTTGAGATCCAAAAATTTGATGGCACAAACTTTGCTCTATGGAAGAATCAGATTAAAGATGTGCTGATTCAAAGGAGGCAATGGAAGCCAGTAAATGGAATTTCAAAGAAGCTTATTGACATGGATGAAGATGATTAGGATGAGTTAGATGAAATGGCCTAGTCTACCATTTGCTTACACCTGGCAGATAATGTTTACTTTATAGTATTAGACTGTGAAAGTGCGGAGGAGCTTTGGAAGAAGTTATGCAATACATATGAAAAAGAGACGGCATCAAATAAAGTCTATCTGATGAGAAAATTATATGACCTTCATGTGAAGACAAATAGTGTTGCTGCTCATCTAAATGAGTTTGATGCTATATTCTCTCAATTACGGGCTCAGAAAATGGATATGGATAATGAAATGAAAGCAGTATTGATGTTATGCACCTTGCCTTCATCATGAGATACATTTTGCATAGCTATTAGCAATAGTGCACCTGGTGGTAAACTCGTCTATGATAACATGTGTGGAGCACTCTTGAGTGAGGAGATTCATAGAAAATATATGGTTGGCACTCAGAGTGGAGGTGCATATAATGTTCGTGATTCTTACCAAGGAAAGAATCAACAACATGGCAGGAGCAAGAACAAGGAAAAGAATGGTCAATGGAATAAGAGTAGAAGTAAATCAAGGAAGAGGGATATTGAATGCCATTATTGTCATAATAAAGGACACATGAAGAAAGATTGTTATGCATTAAAGAATGCTAAAGGTAAAGGACATAATGTTGATGGGCATGTTAAACAGTTACCTGCACCATCTACTTTGACTGTGAATATTGAAGAAATTAATGTTATTTCTGATGATGCTGATGTGTTAACACTTGATAGTACTGTGCCAACCGAAGCTCTTATGGCTGATTCTCTTTCCCAGACCTGGTTGTTAGATTCTTGTGCTTCTTTCCATGTGACACCACATAGAGAATGGTTCTCTAATTATGCAGCAACGTCTCTTGGTACCGTGAGACTTGGTGATTCTTACCAATGTGATGTTCTGGGGATTGGAGATGTGGTTGTGCAGCTCATTGATGGTTCAAAATTTACTATGCATAATGTATGCCATGTACCTTAGTTATCACGCAGTTTGATGTCAGTTGGTCAACTTGATGACCTTGGTTACAAGGTGGTCTTCTATGCTCAGTCCTTTCGCATATCAAAGGGAAATATGGTTATTGCAAAAGGAAGCAAAGTTGGTTCACTTTATCCTTTATTCGTATCACAAAAAGGAAACTTGTTAGCTGTTACGGAATAGCCTATGGCTTGTATTCGGCATGGTCGTTTGGGCCATATATCTCGTAGTGGAATGGAACATGTTTCTCGTTCTGGCTACTTACATATGTTATCTTTCTTCGATTTTTCATTTTGTAAGCATTGTCAATATGGAAAGAAAACTAGAAATGTGCATAGAATGCACATTGTCTCTTCAATTCAGCCTTTAGATCTCGTTCATACAAATGTGTGTGGTCCTATGCCGACTAGGTCCTTAGGTGGTTCTCTTTATTTTATCACTTTCATAGATGATGCTACTAGAAAAGTTTGGGTATATCCTATCAAATCGAAGGATGAGGTATTCCCTACTTTCAAAAAATGGCTTGCTTCAGTTGAGACTGAAAAAGGAACTAAGCTTAAGGATTTACATTCAGATAACGGGGGTGAGTATACCTCACATGAATTCAGCCTGTTTTGTCAGTCTAGAGGGATTCATAGAGAGTTTACAGCTCCTTATACCTTAGTATAGAATATTGTAGCTGAGAGGATGAATAAAACTATTCAAAATAGAGTAGTCTATGTTGCATCATGCAAAAGGTTTTTGGGCAGAAGCATTATTGACTGCAATTCATGTGATTAACCTTTCACTTAGTACTACCAAAGGTTTGAAAGTGGCACAAGAGTTATGGGCAGGGAAGCCACCATATTATGATCATCTTCGAGTTTTTGGGTGTGAAGCATATGTTCATATACCAAAGAATGTTAGACAAAAGTTGGATCATAAGTCAAAGAAATGCATTTTTCTTGGATATGGTCGAACAAAGGACAATTTGGATATCGCTTATGGGATCTTGATATATGCCTATAGCCCTAACAGGTTACTTATCTTTGTACATTCTAGTGGTTGTTGTGCTCCAAGCTTCTTCTTGTTCTTCCTTGTGCTGTTCGCATGCTTTCACAGACCTCAAACTCCAACATGTATGGGGAAACATGTGCATGTAATGAGTACACAAACACACACATTCACCTCCCACCTAGTAACTCACGCATTTTAACTATGAACCATTTTCAACACTTAAAGGGCACGATCTCCTTGATTGCTTATGAAATAAGTCAACCATGGATTTCTTTTAAAGTTGTTAAACCCTGATTGAGGAATGGATGTGAACCATACATCTTATTCTTTTAGTAATCTATCTTTATTAGTAATTTATTAAACCCAAAGGCGGTAGGTAGAGTTATATATCGCCATAAATCCAAGGAGGCAGGTAGAGTCATATATCACCATAAATCCAAGACCCAAAAGAGGTAGGTAGAGTTATATATCACCATAAATCCAAGAGGAACTATAGAGAATTTCATGAAGGCAAGGTATATATACCTAGGTCAACCCCTACATTGAGAAACCAACTTTTCGCATAGGCAATAACAAAAGACCTAACGTAGATCAATGGGATGGAAATGCACAACACTTCTTGGGTGGAAAGTACATGTAACTTTTCCACCACCAATGAGGATAGACTTAGGCCAATAAACATGCAATAGTAAGAAACCCATCTATTGTAGAGACATGTGGATGTTAGTACAAGACTTAGACCATCCCAAGTAGCAATGCGTATGAAAAATCACTATGATGGATATAGAGAACAATATGATCATGCAAAAAAGTTGAGGAAAATATTGGGGGTAGAACAAACTAATAAATATTTTAGCCCAGATGAGTCATTCGAGCTAACTTTCATCATCACAACCTCAACTTTGGTTTCAACCTTCAGATAGAGCCAAGGGACTGCATATCCCTTAATCTCAATCGTCACAATAGGAGCATTCAAGTCAATCTGCATTGTAATACTTTGAATGATGCCCTGGACGTCCTTCTCTTGTTTTTTCTTTTCTTGAGATTTTCAAGGCTTCTTGATGTATTCATTGTAGAACTATTTCCTACATGCAGGGGAACATCTTAGCAATGTACCGATGTACAAAGTAACTTCTGTTTCAGTTAGCAATTTCACAATGTCAATTTCCTTCGTGCCTTGCCTTTCCTTATGACCTTTCGAAGCCTTTAATCTCTCAAGGAATGGAGTTGTGTCTAGCACAAACTTCTTAGTTACTGGTGGAAGGATCTCGATTTTTTCCCCGTCTTCAAATTCTTGTTGTTCAACAAGTCCTCTCACTTGGTTTTCCACTTCCCCATGCTCAGGTACCTTTTCCTTGCTGGCATTTTCACTTTTTCCTTCTGTATTTTTCTTCAAATATTCATGTGTCCTTGTGAATACCACCACAATAGGATCTTCTCATGCATTCTGGCCCTGCTCAGCATCCATAAAGTGCATGGATGAACTAGATCCGTCCTATAGATTTGGTGTCCTAAACACCACTCCAATTGTAGGAACTTGCTCTTGTGCTCTAGGAGTGGGATGCACTTGGGTCTCCACATAGTTTGAGGACTCCACTGGCTCCTTTCCCTTGCCGATGTCATCTCTCTTTTTTGGACAATCCTTGTCGAAGTGGCCCTCTCCACTACAGTACCTACACATCGGAGTGTAGTTGACTGGTTTCTTTTCATTTGGGCATCTAGCTTGAGTATGTCCAAACCCGTGGCATCTCCAACACTGGATCGGAGCAGCCCTCCTCTAATCCTGCACTGTTCCTCTAGGATAGCCATCTCCCTGACCTTCAGCACCATGCCCATAAGCCTATCTATTTTCCCAATGAGGCGTGGGTGGGACATTTTGAGTAGGAAATCTTGTGTAAGTGTGTTCCCCTACATTTCCCGATTGCATGGTTCGTCTTTCATAAGTTGTCTTATGATAGCATTGATCTTTTATGTGATTTTTCCTACCGCAAAAGGGGCAAAGCATCCTAGGTGGTGGTCTATTTGCGACAAGTCTCGAGACTATGGGGCATTTAATAGCCATATGACCATAGCCGTGACACTTTCCACACCATGTGTTGGACCTAAAGACCTGATTGGGGCTCGCGACTACCTCTTCCTTCACCGTGTATGCCTCTTGGATCAATGTGGTAGCTTTTACTGCTTATGTTACCAACTCTAAAATTTGTTCCTTGGTCAATGCACGCTTCACTTCACCTGGTGTACTAGTGGTGGCTGCGAAAGCTAGAGTGGTCAATGTAGGACTTCCTTGGCCAGGATCTCTTGCGGGTACACTTCTTAGTCCTCCTATTGGCTCATATAAGAGCTCTATCCTCCTTTGCTAAAACAACTGCAATTCCTCCCATAACCTATCTTGTTCTTTGACAACTATCAACGTGATGGGCCATGTAAGGCTGATATGTTGCTGCACTGTGGGATCCCTCAACCCAACGATAAACATCCTCTTCAAGGTCTCATAATTTGGGGCATTTGTGCCCATCTTCCTCACCAAAGTTTCCATCGTCTGAATGTTATTATCGATGCTTTCATTGAATCCTTGTCGTAGATAGTCCATCTGTTGGGCAAGTCTATCCTAGAACTCTTATCTTCAAAACTTTGCCAAGAAGGCATCCTTAAGCATCTAATAGGTCCCTCGCTCTTGTGGTGTCAATCTCCCATGCCCATTGGTTGCCTCATCACAAAGAGTAGCTGGGAGAATTCTCAACCTTTGACCTTGGTCAGCTACTTTGTTAGCCTCACAAGTAACTTCAAAAAGTTGAATAAAGCTATTCGGGTCCTCATCGTAGGCGCCTACGAACTTAGGGAAATCTCCCAAATGAACTGGTATATGATAAGCCATCTCAAATAGCAGGGAGATCTTGATGTCACTATGCTCCCAGAAATTCAATGCCCTCGGTTTCAACACTCCCTTGAGTCTCCTAACTTGGGAAGCAACTCTTCTTCAGTAGTACTTCCTTTCCTTGGGTTGTCTACGACTGTTCCAAAACTCCTCATACAATCTCTATCTCTGCTTTTCTTGAGCCTTAGCTATAGCAAAGGAAACAATCAAGGGAGCACTCTGAATAATCTGTTGGCGATATCTCTTAAAAACATAAGTGATGTAGTAGTTTCAACCTTTAGAATAGAAGCATGAAGTAGGAGGACTGAAGTGCAGTTGGCTGGGGGGTCCTTCTTTCAGCCAACAACAGGGGGGAAACGGAGTGTGTCCTCACAGCCTGACGGGCAGTTTGAACTGAAAAGAAACCTTGCATCAGAGATGTGTCGGAGTGAACTTACATGTATATCAGGTTAAGGCAGCAACGGGCCTTGGGTTTTTAGGTGTTGATTTTCATTCAACACTTTCAAGCAAGGAAACTTCGATCATGCCTAAATGCAGTTATGTAATAATGCGCAATTATATGCCCAAAGTTGGTTCTTATGGTCTTGACATGATGTTTCAGACATTTATAGTTTAGTTCAACCTGGATTTTAGTTCTGAAGAAGACATGATGAATGTTTAGGAATTAGTTACATCCACAGAGCCATTAACAAAGATAGATTTTAGCTTCCGACTGCTAACCCAAACATAAGTGGAGGATAGAGCTCCTTGAAGGAATATCAGAGCAGTTTGAGTGGCAAAGAGTCACAGAGGAAGGCAATGCTGAACTGGATATTAAAAATATGTAGTGTAATGATGTGTGCTTTTCCTTGTGAAGAGTAGACTGCTCGAGTGAGGAAAGAAAGGGAATCTTCATGAATCAACCGAGGAGTAGAAGGGAGAGAAGAGACACTGAATCCTGAAGCTCATTGCTAAAATAATCCCTAATTATGTCGAGCTCTCCATAACTTCATGTAATCAATAGGAGTCAAACAAACAGTGAATTCGGTAAGATTTTAAGACCTCTGCTTTATATTGTTCAATAGTAAACTCTCGTCTTTTAGTTTGCAATCGATGGCCATACTTCTAAAAGGATCAAAGAGCAGTATTCCCTATGTGCATGATATATGTAGGTTCTTTTTTTCCCCCTGCCCTGTGAATACATATGAATCTGTGATGTGTGTCGTGCACTAGACTAAGAAGGCTATTCCTTTTATATGCATATAAATCTGATGCGCAAGTTCATGTAATGACAAGTTTCTTGATCTAAAAAACCTTTCTGATCTATTGCACACATCATCACTTCCGTACATTGAGTCCAGCATGTTCACTCCATTATGGCAATGTTTACATGTGATGATCAAAATTATTGTCTTTATCTTGTGATATCTTAATGTGCTGCAATTGAGAAGTTACAATTGTCATGCTTGGATAAACTTGATGAGAGAGTATTTAAGAAAAAAGTGTAAGATAGAGGATGTGAGAGTCACAGTAGGAAGTTGATATCAACGTGTTGTTAGGGAGTTCAGAAAGGACGGAGCATAACAGCATATCAAACAAGGCATTGCTTAGTTATCAGAGGCATCTTTCCTATGTTGGCTAATCCAGGACAAAAAATGCTACTAATAAGTCCATCTCAAAAAATGGCAATGAATCATGGAAAAGCTGTTGGAATAAAGAAGCCGCATGATCATATTGTGGTATGTCAGAACATGGGTGATTTCTCTAGATCTGTTGTAAAGATCATTGAGCTTGAGGAGTAAGAAAGGGGAAGCTTGACTCACATTTTCCATGTGGTACACTAAAATTTTGCTAGGACTCTTATGATGTAGAAAAGAGATCTATAGTTACGTATTTTACCCTGCATGAACGCAACCAAGCATATGTGCTTATACCAGGTTAGCTGCGAGTCTAGACGTCAAAAAAAAAGTGAGGGAGAGAGAGATTATAGAGATAGAGAAAGAGTGAGAGTGAGGAAGATGTAGAGGAAGTGGGCGAAAATAATCGTGTGTGTGTGTGTGTGTGCATTTGAGTAAGAGAGTGTGTGTGTGTGCTAGACAAGGGTAGAAGATGAGGGTGTGGGAGTATAGGTGTAAGGGTAGAAGGAGAGGAAGAAAGGAAAAGAGAGTGAGAGGGGACTTGAGAGGATGTGTGAATGAGTGTGTGTATGTGTAGGTTGTGAAAGGATGGAAGGGGAAAGTGCAACGAACCACAAGTGTATGTGAGAGTGGTGTATGTGAACATGTGCATCTGATTATGTGAATGCTTCATGGGTGAATGTATAAGTGTGTGTTGGGGGGGGGATGATTGTATGTGCATAAGAGTATAAATATCTGAGTAGAAGGAGAGTAGGGGTGTAGGAGAGGGAGAGAGAGGTTAAAGAGAATGATAGCGAGGGGAGTGACAAGGGGAGAAAAAGGGACAGTCTATGG
Source organism: Ceratopteris richardii (assembly GCA_020310875.1). Classification (NCBI taxonomy): domain Eukaryota; kingdom Viridiplantae; phylum Streptophyta; class Polypodiopsida; order Polypodiales; family Pteridaceae; genus Ceratopteris; species Ceratopteris richardii. The sequence continues at coordinate 145,393,042 of CM035411.1, read as the reverse complement.
ATGAGTATATCCTTATGAAGGAAGTGCGAGAGTGAAAGGGAAAGAGGGAAAGGTGGTTGAAAGGGAAGAAGAGAGAAAAAGTAAAGAAGCGCAAGTAGTGTGAGTGTGTGTAAGTGTGTGAGATTGAGTAAGCGAAAAAGGAGAGAGAGAGAGAGAGAGAGAGAGAGAGAGAGAGAGAGAGAGAGGTCGCGAGAAGTAACCATTGGGGTTGGATATTGATGTGTGCATGTATTTTCCTGTCTCCTCCACAGATGCATTGAAGTGAAATTGTGGACTTAGGGTGATAAAAGTTGACCTAGCAGCAGAAAGTTTGGGCAAGATATCACGATGTATAAGCATCTATTCCTTGGGTTTTAGGAATTATCATTTTGGCGATCCTACTAGGGATTGCTTGGCACATCTCTATAAGAGAGTGCCATAGGTTCGCCTAGCACCACACATTGGTTGAGCACGTAGACTCAGAGCGAACAAGTCTTTGTGATCTTCCCATTGCCTTGCTGTCTTCTTTCTTTTAGAGGTCGTAGTTCCCTTATGCTTGAATGCCCTCTCCCCTCCTCGATTGAAGAGACTTTCATATGAATACAAAGCCCGATGCCTGCCCACTGAGGAGTGTTGCTTCCTACCTTTCTGCTATGTCTTCAGCATCATTACTTGTAATTATGATATAATCAACATATACACATAGGTATATGACTTCAGATTGATTGGTTTTGATGAAGAGGGAAGGATTTGATTTGCTCACATTGAATCCTTTATCCTACAAATTGGTAATAATCTGATGATTCCAAGTCCTAGGGGCTTGCTTCAAACCATACATAGCTTTTTGTAATCTGCATACATACTCATGGTACGATGAGTATTCAAATCTAGGAGGTTGAGCCATGTATACCTCCTCAGATATCCATCCATTTAGAAAAGCATTTTTTACATCCATTTGGTAGATCTTCCAATTCTTGGAAGTTGCAGTGCTCATAAGCACTCTGATGGTTGGCATCTTTGCAACTGGTGAAAACGTTTCTTCATAATCAATTCCTTGTGTTTGTGCATACCCTTTGGCCACAAGTCTTGCTTTGTACATGTTTATAGACCCATCAAAATTTTCTTTACCTTGTATATCCATCTTGAACCTATGATCTTCATAGATGAAGTCTTGGTTACTGATTCTGAAGTTTGATTTTCTTATAAGACATCAATCTCTTCCTCCATGGCATTCATCCATTCATGCTTCTTCTTTGCTTCCTCATATGATGAGGGCTCCTTAGAGTTTGAGTCTTATGCTAGATATATAGATTGTTTAGTAACTAATAAAGTATCATAGCCATACTTTTTGGCTTCCTCTTCTCTCTAGTTGACCTTCTAATTGTTTGTTGAGAGGATTAAGCCACATCCCTCAACTGCGCCAGTTTGGCTTTGCCTTTAGAGTTCCAAGAATTGATTTCTCTCATTGCAGTCTTTTGATAATCTTTAGAATCACTTGATGCTTCAAGTATGTGCTCATTCTTCTTTGATAACGTTGGAAAGTCCCCCTCTAGGTCATCAAGTAGTTTAATTCTCCTGCATTCATCTTCAAATCATGATTTATTTTCATCTTACACAACATTCTTACTTGCAAAAAATCCTTTGTTGTTTGAATTGTACAACCTATAACCTTTCTGATTAATGTCATAGCCAACAAAGATGCATTTCTCTGCCTTAGGATCCAATTTGTCTCTGATATTTGAAGGTATGTGTGCATGTGCAATGCACCTAAAGATCCTACAATGGTCAAGGCTACATCTTCTTCCATTCCATGCCTCATATGTGGTCATTCCATTGAGAGCTTTTGATGGAAGTCTATTTTCCGAATAGGTAGTTATTGATGCTGCCTCTACCCACAAGTAGTTGGTGAGTTTCTTTTCATTGAACATTGACCTTGCAACCTCCACAATTATTCTATTCCTTCTCTATGCAAGTCCATTTGGCTCAGGAGTGTATTTGGTGCTCATTTCCCTTTTAATCCCTCTCTTGGAGATTAGAATCAAAGTCATGAGAGAAATATTCTCCCCCTCCATCAGACCTTAGTCTTTTTAGGGGTTTTCCTATTTGGTTATCCACAAGAGCTAAATACTATTTGAAACGTGAAGATACCTCATTCATATGCTTCATAAAATATAAGATGGTCCATCTGCTACAATCATCTATAAATGACACATAGTACCTTCATCCAGAGATTGAAGGCTCCTTCCTTGGTCTCAAAATATCTCTGTGGACCAAGTCGAATAGGTCTCCATGTATGTAGCCTTTCTTGGTGAAGGGTTGCCTATGTGTCTTAAGAAATTGACAAGCACTACATTTATGTATCATATGTTGTTTTGATATATTTGGTAGCTCAAGTACACTATGATCCATGTTGATTTGTTTGAGAGCTCTTTCTCCTATGTGAGCTAACCTCTCATGCCAAATCTATAAACTAATAGATTTTAGGTGCCATAATTGAACAATGCAATGTTCTGGGTGTCTTGGAGTCAAAAGGTGAAACATCTACATGTCTTTTCTCATCTTGCTATCTTCTTGAATCCTTGATGCGAGTCTTCAACAAATGCTCCATTCTTAGCCAATCTAACCTGCAAACCCTTCTTAACAATTTGAATAGTAGGCACATAGAATACTCTACTTAGTAAATCCATATTACTATGTGAAGTCTTCACATTAGCTATCTTCTCAACTGGATGCTTTGTGTCATTTCTTGTTTGGAGTTCATGTCTAGTCTTTGGATCTTCCACTCTGAGAGTAAAGCCACATTGGATGCCACATGATTTGAGCATCCTAAGTCTATAAAAAGTACATGCTCATCTCCTTCACCTTCCTTCATAGTCATGTTCATGAGATGAAGTGAATCTTCTTGAGCTTGATCATGTGTATAGTTGTTGTAGTCTTTCCTTCCTTTGTATCCATTGTTGGAGTTAGACGTCTGTGGAAGCATGCGAACACCACAAGGAAGAAGAAGAAGCTTGGAGCACAACACACAATACTGAATGTATTACTAGAGAATGTACAAAGATAAGTATCCCATTAGGGCAATAGGCGTATATACAAGCCGAGGGAAAAAAACCTCCTAAAGAGGGAAAAAAGTGCCCTGATGGTCCTAGTGTGTTCACACACATCACTACCTAAATATATCAACAAATCCCCTCTGGGAGTGATGCGGTGAACAAGGAGCTGGCACTCATGTATAAGGAAGTGCCAAGCTATGTGAAAATCAGTCCACAAAAGGAAGTAAGCCCAAATCTTTGTGGAAAGCTTCAAACTTCTCCCTAGCTAGAGCCTTCGTGAAAAGGTCTGCGATGTTCTCCTGCGTGGGCACATATGCCAAGCTGATCTCCCTAGCAGAGAACCTCTCCCTGACATAGTGATAATGCACCTCAATGTGCTTAGCGCGAGCATGGAACACAGGGTTCCTTGCAACTGCCAATGCACTCTGATTGTCAATGAAGATGGTGGTGGCAAAAGTTTGACCAACACCCAAATAAGCCATAAGGCATCTGAGCCACACATACTCAACAGTCATTATGAAAGTTGCCCTATACTCAGCCTCACAACTAGAAGTGGCCACAGTAGGCTACTTCTTGCTCAACCGAGATATACAAGAGCTACCAAGCATGAAGCAAAAGCCACTAGTGGACACACGAGTGTCATAGCAACCAACCCAATCAGAGTCAGAAAAAGCATGCAAATTTGGTGCTAGTGATCCCCCTTTGATATAAAACAACCCAAGTAGTCGAGTACCACTCAAATAGCGAAAGATGCGCTCAACTGCCTGCCAATGCTTGACTCCTGGGCAATGCATGAACCTGCTCATCTGTGAGACAACAAACTGAATATCTGGGTGAGTAATGCATAAGTAAATCAAGCATCCAACAACTTGCTGATAGAGAACAACATCAAATGCATCTCTAGCATCATGAAGACTCAATCGTAAACCTGTCTCCATAGGAGTGACAATAGGCTTACAGTCTTCAAGGCCAAAACGCTATAATAATGTGTCAATATATTTCGTTTGACACAAAGCCATTCCACCATCAACTTGCATAAACTAAGTGCCCAAATAATGATCAAATGCCCCAAATCACACATCCAAAAGAGGCATGCAAATCAGCCTTGAAATTAGCAATATGCTTCTCAATAGGACCAGTGAGCAGCATGTCATCAACATAGACAACTATGATAAGAAGCACATCATTAGCACGCTTAACATATAAGGTGCTTTTAGTTGGACTGTCCTCAAAACCATGTGCAATCAGATAGTCATGTATCTTCTCATACCAAGCACATGGTGCTTACTTTAAACCATATAATGCCTTCTTTAACCTGCACACCTAGTTTTCATGCCCTTTCTGCACAAAGCCACGGGGCTGAAAAACATACACTTCTTCATGCAAGTCACCATTCAGAAATGCTGTTTTAATGTCCAACTAATGTACATTCATGATGAGCTTCAAGTGCACAGATGCTTCGAATAGTAGTCATATGGCATGTAGGTGCAAAGGTCTCATCAAAATCAATGCCTCTTTCCTATGCATAACCCTTTGCAACAAGCCTAGTGTTGCATAGCAAAGGAGCATAAGAGAAGAGCCTCAAAATTTTCAAATTAATGGACATAATTTTCCTTCTTCGAGGTCTTAGAGAATTCCCTCAAAGCCATGTAAATGCAATAGAGGAGTCATCTAGATGCATAATCCCAACTTGTTGTAAAATATCCTTTGTAAATTAGTAGGAAATTCACTTTTTAGTAATAAAGTGCCGGTCTATTGTGTGAAAGGACCAAACTTAGGGCACATGTATATAAGTCACTTTGTGACTCTTTGTAGACACTTTTTTGCCATTGTGAAGAAGGAGCTCTCCAAAATTTCGAATTTGCCTCTTTCTTGCAGATTTCCATCTTCCCTTTGATCTTGTATGTGTGTGTAATGCTTGGAATGTGTGAGTAGGACTGTTGTCTACCCCTCTCCACTGTTTTTGAGCAACTATAGTGTGTGTGTGAGCTTGTAGGAGTTGTTGCGTGAGTGTGGGTGTTTCTCGCCATTCACCATTTTGGTCATAATTTGAAGCAAAAGTTGTCAGAATTGAGTGAAACCACTTCCAATAGATGCGTCTTGTTGAGAGCTTCGAAAGGAGTACCCTATTGTCTATATTCGAAGTTTGGAGCTGGGAAAAATTTCTTGATTTACTGAAAACTATTGTAAGAGGTATCGCGGCAGACACTTTCAATCATTAGTGAGTTTGAGAGGTGGATTAGTCTTATCTCATACATATCAACTGAACCACTTCATTTTCCATCATGTGTGCACATGTCCTCATACGCTTGGTTAGGTCGTTCGATCGGATTGACATTTAAATGTGTGTTAATTTCCCACTATACGCACTTGTGTTGCAATAGAGGTACATTCTCTTTGGCATGAGTCCTTGAGTCTTCTTGACTTGAGTACACATGTTTTTGGCGCCGTTGCCAGGGAATACTCAGCCAAGGTGCCTTCGTGATGGTTATAGATCGAGTGTGATGGAATCGTACTTGTAGAAGTGAACTCGTTCCGTGGCAAGTAGTCAATCACTTCAGCACTTGTTACTTCACATCCGAGAGGTGTGTGTAGTGAGTTTTTAGGTTTAGGGTTAGTAGGAAGGGAGAGAAGGAGGAGTTAGGGTTAGGTTAGGAGGAGAGGAGAAGTGAAGAGAGGTGAGGTAGGAGTATGCCAAGATCACTAAAAAAGCCCAAAAAATTTTCCCAAAATTAGTAATGTTCAGTTTCTATCACAAAAAGTATAAACACCAAAAAAATTGACTCATTTGACACTTTCCTGTGTTTTGGTATCACCTGCGAGCAGCGACCGGTATCATGTGTGAGGTATCGTGCATTCCAGGCCACTAAAGCTTGATCTTGAGCTCAAGGTGCAAGCAAGACAGCACTAAGGTAAGATTCCACAAAGTATTCTGAACCAAAACACACTAAAAGTGCACAAACGCGTGATTAAATGCGCATGCGGTATCGTGGGGGGAAGACAGTTGATTTTTTGAACTTCATTGAAGGGGATAGTGGGCTAGGAGTGAAGAGGTGTGTGAGAAGAGCAAGGGGGTGCTAAATTTTTTGATTTGTGAGATATTTTGGCTTGAGTATTGCGATCGGTTGAGTTTTGGTATCGCGATACCAAAATTCCCTTGTATCGTGATACTCGCCAAAGTATCGTATCATTGGGTACCAGTCTTGGTATCGCGATACCACTTTGGTATCGTATCGCCAAGTTGATATCGCGATCACACTTTACCCCAATAGTATCGTATCGTTACCTACTGTGATATCGTATCGTCCACTTGCCTGATTCGTATCGCAATACCATCTTCAATATCGTATCGCCTCGGTTCTCAGGTATCGTATCGTGAGGACCTTGGTATCGTATCGTCCCTGATCTTGGTATCATATCGCCCACTTCTTAGTGTAGTATCGTGATATCACACTAGTATCGTATCATGCAAGTTGGTGGTATCGTATCGCCACTTTTCTTGGTATCGTATCGTCTCATTGTCGGGAGTCATATCGAGATACCAAGTTGGTATCGTATCGGCGTATATTCTAGTATCGTATCGACGGAGTGCCTGGTATCGTATCGAGAGAGTCCTAGGTATCATATCGTCTATTCTGAAGGTATCATATCGTCAGGATAGCTCGTATCATATCGCGGCCAACAGCAGTATCGTATCGTCCACACTACAAGTATCATATCGTGTAAATTTCAGGTATCGTATCGTGGCTAGATCGGTATCGCCCAGTGCAGTATCGCCTAGAAGTGGTATCGTCCAGAGTGGTTGAAGCATTTTGTTAGGCAACTTGAGGCATTGGAAGAGCCACTCAAGGAGAGTCTCAGAGACTTAAAGAGTCTTAGGAGGGTGAATGAACTTGAGGTCAGGGAGAGTGCTAAGTAGCCGAAGAAGTGTCATATCTTCTGTGGGAAGTGCTGCCCAGGTTAGTCACCACTCTGCCTTTTCAGATACCTCTAGTGACTCAGAGGAGGAAATACCCATGGCTTCGGAAGACATGCAGGGTCCAACTCCAAGTAGAAATTTCATGACTACTGTAGAGGGAGATTACCGTACTTCCTTGTAGTATGTGTCTACCAATGCCCAGGAGATCCCCATCTACCTGGATGGCTTAAACAGATCTGTGGCTAGGATGGTAACTTCCATGAATGCCACGATCGTGCCCAGACCTGCTGTCAAGTACGAGGGAGGAGCATACATAGACAAGATTGGTCACATCTAGATCGTAACTGAATTTCCTGAGATGATCAATGAAAGGGGAGAGTTAGTGGAACCAGAAAACTCTGGAAGAACAAACCTTGAGGAGCTAGTGACTACCCCTAGAGGCAGATCCCACTCAAAGATAAATGGGCAAAAGATGAGAGTCAAAAAAATAAAAAACAAATCCGAAACAAAAGGGAACATAAAGAACAAAGGATTCGGGAGGAGATTCTGGTGTCACCACTTATCCAAGAGAAAGAGAAACCAGGATCAATTCTAGCTGACCCAAAACCAGACGACTTAGACATGTGGCTGAAAGCTTACCAAGCTAGAATTAAGACTGGGCCAAATATAGAGCAACACGAAAAACTTTACCCACAAGGGGAGCTGGAAAAGGAAAGACTAGCAATATGTAGGAAGCTTATAGAGGTGGCACAAGCAACCCTAGAAAAGACTATCCCAACTCTGCCAGAGACAAGGATAACTGATGATCAATACGAAGAATGTGTCCAATCCAAAGGTAAAGAACTTAGAAGGAAGGAAGACATAGGTGAACAAATGAAAACTCACGATGAACCTGTGTCAATAATACCCGACTTAGAGGCAGAATGGCTGAAGGAATTATGGAATAGACTTCGAGAAGAACAATGGAAGAAAAATGGAGTATCGAAGCCTCCTTTTGAGGAAATAGATGTGGAAGTTTATCAACCAAATACCAACCTGGAAGATCTATGAAGAAGTATCAAGACTCAATAGAAACAGAGAGGAAACCTTGAGTGTTTCAACCTTACCTAATTACATGGGAGAATACGAAAAGGAGTCTATAATAATACGAGCCCCTACAGTACAGGGAAGAGGAAAAGGAAACTCAGAAAAAAGTTCACACAATCTAACGGAACTAAAGAAAACAAAAGTACAATGCAAATTGACTGTGGAAGAGTTACTTCAACTTAAGCCACAATTATGGAGACAATTAGCGAGCCAATTGGAATTAGAACCAAAGAAGGAAGAAAAGGAAGGAAGGGGAAAAGAAAACATTTCTAAAATACAAATTCCAGTTGATAAAGTGGGAGAGTTTAGTGAAGGAGACGAAGGCAATACATGTCTGCCTGTCACTTACAATGGGTACATGACCAAGGCTATACTAGACACAGGAGCAGGGGTAGGAATCGCCACCAAGGAGATTTGGGAGAAATAGGGAAAACCTGCCTTACGACTCACACGCATGAAGCTCCAATTAGCAGATGGGCATGTGGAGAAGCCCTTAGGAATATTGGAAAGAATCAAATTAACCACCTGTGGAGTAGAATTTGAACACACATTAGCCATTTGTAAGTTCGAAAATGCTAACAACTATGAAATGATATTAGGATGACCCTTTATGAGACAAATGCGGGTAGTGCAAGACTGGGGAAGAGATTCATTGTACCTACAACATCAAGGAAATACAACCAAAATAAACTTGCATACATTTGCTTATCGAGATGTCCCTCCACTGCAGTGGAATCCCATACACAAGGAGGAAGACAACCTATCCATGCATAGTGCTGGATCGAGCGATCAATCTTGGATGCACGAGGATGCTCAGTTATGGATGTGCAAAGAGGCCAAGAAGGAGGAGAGTAAAAGACAAATGTGGCCGATAGGACATCCTAACTACCGACCAGTAGAGGACCCAGGGTACATGCCTCAAATCTTTCCAGATGAGACCTTTGAACCGCATGGATGGATGGAAGTTTTAGCAACCTTAGATGTGTGCATGAATGAGGAAGTCTTGACAATGAACGAGTGCATAGATGAGGAAGGTTATGATGTAAACCTTTATATGGTGGTCCTTCAAGAAGTAGATGAAGGGGAAATCTTAGAGAAAGAATGGAAAGAGGAATATGAGAGTATAGAAATGGAGCGAGAATTCGATTCCGAAGAAAGATACCTGGACACCATTCAAAACAAAGAGAAACAGGAACCTACCAAGATCTTAGCAATCGAAGCTACTCCCATGGTACCAAAGCAAGCAGAAGACATGGGTAAAATAGGACCTGATCCTGATTCGTTTGAAGTTCCTGAACATTTTAAAAGATATGAAGTAGAAGAGAGAAAGGTAGCCATTCAAATGCCTAAACGAGAGGCTAGAGATGGAGAAGCATACGACAACAAAGAACAAACAAAAAAAATTGTAGTAACAGTGGAAGATGGAGAAGAGCGATGCACCTACATAGGCAAAGATGTATCAGAGGAGGAGGAAGAAGAACTCATACAGCTGATCCAAGAATATTGAGACGTGTTCGCATGGACATATAAGGATCTTAAGGGTGTAGAACCCAATATTTGTTCTCATCGAATACCAATGACTGCAGATGCAAAACCATCTAAACAACGCCCTTATATGTATAATGAGGTGTATGCAGCAAAAATTAAGGAAGAAATTGATAAGCTACTAGCTGGAGGATTCATATATGAGATAGAACACACCGAGTGGGTATCGCCTTTAGTAGTTGTGCCTAAGAAAAATGGAAAATTGAGGGTGTGCATTAACTTGAAAAAGGTCAATGCAGCCACCATACGTGATAGCTACCCATCACCCATTACGGACCATCTATTGGAAAGAGTAGCAGGAAAGGAAGTCTATAGCTTCTTAGATGGATTCTCCGGATACAACCAAGTAGCTATTGCTACTGAGGATCAACATAAGAACGCATTCGCGACCGAATGGGGAGTCTATGCTTTCAGGGTGATGCCTTTTGGACTCACTAATGCACCTGGTACTTTCCAACGATTGATGTGTCATGTTTTCAGGGAATTCCTGAAGAAGAGTATGGAAGTGTATGTAGATGATCTATGTACCTACTCGAATCAAAGACGAGATCACATTCCCGAGTTGAGAAAAATATTTAATAAATGTCGCCAGTATCGAGTCTGCCTAAACCTAGAAAAGTGTGTCTTCATGGTGAGACAAGGGAAGATCTTAGGACACATAGTCTCAAGAAATGGAATATCCACGGATGAGGACAAGATCAAGGTCATCTTAGAGCTTCCTAGACCAAACCCAAGAGAAGAAGCAAAACTCTCATATGAATCAGGAAGACCATTCAGAACAGTCTCCACAAGTGAGCAATCTTGTATAATCTCCTCAGCAGAAATCAACTGTTCCTTCAAGTCTTTGATCTTCATTAGGAAAATGTCCATAGAATCACCTTCATTCATGTGCTCACTCTCCGACTGGTTTCGGAGGTAAGCAACACGAGCCTCATTCCTAACTTCGTACAATGTGGTAAGTGTATCCCAAGCATCCTTAGCTGTTCTGCAAGAGCAAATGTGAGGAATAATGGCACGTTTGACAAACAAAGCTATCAATGCATGTGTCTAGGCATCTCTGCCATCCCGGCAAATCTGCTCTGCAGTAGGTGTAGCAGAAACTGTAGCATAAACATGAATATGCAGAATATCATCATCTTCGATACCTTCTGCATCAGCTTCAGTACCTGCAGTTGTAACAGTTGTAGGTGTGATAAGACGTTTTTTGACACCCTGCACAATGTTCCACAGTCCTTTTGCAACCAACACATGTCGCATCATATAAGCCCATAATGGGTAGTTGGTACCATCCAACTTATCCTCAACACCCAACATACGGAATACATCACTGCTTTCAGCCATGGCCGGTGACTAAAATACCTTGATGCAGAAACTTGACTGTATCTCAAAAAGTTGAACAGAACTACCCAGACAAAAATTCTGCTAGACCTGTAGCAGACTTCGAGACGCTTATACTGGCGAACAGAAACGGGTATATACCTTTGGCACAAAAAGACAAAATAGCCTGCACAAGCACTGCGATAGTGCGTTCGGAGGCTGAAACGTGCTCAGATCGCGATTTCGGCACCACAGAGCGAAGATGTTTTGAGCTCGAAAACACACTGAGTATGCTCACCAAAATTCATGCGATTCTGAGATTGCAACCGGAGGAGTGTCGGTGGCACCCTAGATGAAGCGACGACCTGCTCTGGTACCAATTGTTGGAGTTAGACGTCTGCAGAAGCACGCGAATAGCACAAGGAAGAAGAAGAAGCTTGGAGCACAACACACAATACTAAATGTATTACTAGAGAATGTACAAAGATAAGTAGCCCATTAGGGCAATATGCATATATACAAGCCGGGGGAAAAAAACCTCCTAAAGAGGGAAAAAAGTGCCCCGACGGTCCTTGTGTGTTCACACACATCACCACCTAAATATATCAACATCAAGTGCTTATGGATTTTGTCATACCATGCATGTGGAGCTTGCTTGAGACCATACAAGGCTTTATGCAAGCGACAAAACATATGCTCTTTCCCTTTCATAGCAAATCCAGGAGTTTGCTTCACATAAACCTCTTCTTGCAAATCACCATTCAAGAAGGCTGTTTTTATGTCCAATTGATGCACTTTCCAACCTCGATGGGCAGCCAATGCAACCACGGTACTAATGGTAGTCATGCGTGAAGTAGGTGCAAAAGTTTCCTCATAGTCAATGCCATATTGTTGCGCATATCCTTTGGCAACAAATATAGCTTTGTAGCAATCAATGCTACCATCAGATTTTCTCTTAATCTTGTAAACCCACTTTGTACCAATGGCATTATTTCCTTTTGGCAATTCACATAACTCCCAAGTACCATTCCTATGTATGGAATCCAGTTCTGATTGCATAGCACTCATCCATTGTGGATCGTCACATGCATCTTCAAAAGAAAGTGGCTCTTCATTACATGTTGTAGCAATAAGAGAATAATCCACAAAATTACTTGATGCATGGTGAGAGCTTGATCTCGTTCTACCAAGTAAAGGTGCACTCAATTTGTTGTCCTGCAAAGTTTATTTCAAACACTTTGGCATAGTTTGTGCACTCTTGATAGACATGCGTTCATTATGTAATACATCTTCAACATGTACATCATGGGTGGGCTGAATTTCATGCTCATTTTCAGCCATATTTTGTTGCAAATATTCAGGCATATGTGGCTGGAAATTTCTAGCAGTTTTGACAATTTTTGGTTGAAATTTTTCAGCCATGTTTTGCTAGAAATTCTCTGAATTTTCAGCCCTATTTGGTGAGAATTTTTCAGCCCTTTGAGCCTCAATTGGCTGGTCCACATGGCCATAGTCAAGCGCACCATTTTGGAACAAAGCCATGAGTGTATCGAACACATCTTGTGAGCTAACTGTTGGCTGTTTTTTGCATTCGAGTAGAGGGAAAACTGAATTTTTAGCAAATACCACATCTCGACTCACAATAAGTGTGTTCGTCAATGGATGGTACAAACAATATCCCTTACTTTCAGCACTATAACCAACAAATATACATTTCTTTGCATTATCATCAAGTTTGTGACATTGTTGTGATGGCATAAGAGCATATGCCAAACAACCAAACACACGCATATGACTAACCATAGGCTTATGACCATTCCAAGCCTGATAAGGAGTGATGACTCTCAATGCTTTTGTAGGGTAGCGATTCAACACATAATTTGCACACATGACCGCTTCCATCCAAAATATTATCAGGAAGATTCTTTCCTTTAACCATACATCGTGCCATTTCAAGAAGAGTTCTATTTTTACGCTCGGCAACACCATTTTGTTGAGGTGTATATGGCACCGTACATTGGTGTGAAATACCCCTTTCAGAAAGAAAAGCATTAAACTCATGTGACATGTATTCACCACCACGATCCGTGCGTAGAGTCAAAAGCTTTTGTGAAGAAAAATTTTCAGCCATAGCTAAAAATGCTTTGAAGCAAGAAAATACCTCATTCTTTGCTTTCATAGGATACATCCATGTATGGCGAGTAGCATCATCAATGAAGGTAACAAAATATACATGCTTCCCAAAAGATGGAGTCTTGATGGGACCACATACATCACTATGAACAAGATGCAATTTTCTTGTAGTGTGTGTATGACCATCTTTTGGAAAAAAAGCACGATGCATCTTTCCAAGAATGCAACCTTCACATGCATGCTTTTCAATGGACTCAAGTGTAGGCAAACCAATAACCATGTCCTTCTTTTGCAAGTAAAGCAAACTATTGAAGTTCAAGTGACCAAAATGAGCATGCCAAAGCTCCATTTCAGCCATGGAAGAAGTATGAGCAACCAAGGCATTCGAGGCTGCCCTCTTATATGTATCCATGCGATACAAACCATTACATAATGTACCAGACATCACGATAACATCTCAATTGTTGAAATCATGAACCATACACTTATCATCAATAAAGTGTACATGAAGTCCAGCTTTGGCAATCAACGGAACTGAAATTCAGTTATTCTTGATATCAGGCACATATAATGCATTTTTTAAGAGAATCACACCTCCATTTGCAGCTGTAAGCTCAATTTCTCCTACTCCAATGATAGGATAAGAGGCATTGTTTGCACACACCACATGTCCTCCTTTGCGAGCATCTTTCAAAGAGGCAAACAACCTTTTGCATGATGTAATGTGCTTTGAAGCACCACTATCAAAGAACCAATCGGAATCAGCCTCACTCACAACCATACATTTAGAATGCAAAGAAGCATCATAATGACATGTAACAACACATGCCCAAAAATCTTGAGCCATGTTAGCTTCGTCATTCTTTGCATTTGCTGAATTTTCAGCAATAGACATGCCGGATTCCTTTTTCTTTTCATTGCATTTAGCAAGCTTTCTACAATCATTGATAGTATGACCAGCCTTCAGGCAATATTTGCATCTCTTCTTCTTTTGCAAATCACCATCATTAGAGGAATGAGTGGAAGAGGAAGATTGAGGCTTTGGTTTTGATGAACCCAAAGCTGAACCATACTTGCTTTTCCCCTTTTGTGAGATAGCAAGTGCTTGTGTTCCCTCAATCAAACCACTCCTATTCACTCTAGATTGCTCTTCTTGCAAAAGAAAAGACACAACCTCATCAAATGCATACATATTAGGATTTCCTTTTGCAACCAAACGGAGTGTAGTAGCAAGGCTTTGAAAAGATTTTGGTAATCCTTTCAACAAGATAGAAATGAATGATGCATCCGAAATGATCTCATCTATGTTTTCCAATTGCTCTTTCAAGTCCTTGATGCGTGTCACATACACATCCACCGACTCATTTTGAGCCTGCTCCTGTGTAGGTGGAGAAGGAGAAACCACTATACTCGAAGAAGAAGCTCCATCTGTGATAGTAGATTGTAAAGTAGAAGCACCTACGAGTCTTCGATCTACATCTACCACTATGTTCCAAAGTTTTTTAGCAACAAGAACATGCTTCATCATGTAAGACCACATCGGATAGTTGGTCCCATCAAGTTTATCTTCAGCTTGAAGCATGCCAAACAAGTCATTGTTGCCTGCCATTTCACTAAGGAACAAGAATGTGACAAAATCTTCACTTTGATGAAAGCTCAAATAAGTGCTGAAATTTCAGCTCACAAACCGTCACTCTGATGGCGATTCCGACTACACGAATGGCTTTGAAATGGGGGTAAGGCCCCAGCGCACTTGGTGAAAATGTTTCTTGGCTATTGAAATTCACAGTTCTATGCTCCGAAGTCAATTTGCACTGTTAAAATTGTGCGCGCACCGCGACGCGAAAACCGAAACTTGAGAAGGAGTTGAACCTTCTCTAATACCACTGTTGGGTGTGTGTAGAAGTGCGAGAGACACACAAGAAGCACACACAAGGAGCACAAATGCAGCAAGACATGCGGAGAAGACAATGGCTGGAATAGCTCTCTCTATTGACGATAAACAGAACATAAGTAAGAGCTGAATACTATCCCTAAGTACAAAGTACCAACACATATGAGAGTATCAAGTATGTGGTAACATGGGGGAAAAACCTCTAGCGAGCACTAGAGTAAAAAGTGCCCATGTATAGGGAAAAGGTTCACATCAAAGCTACTCAAGGAACACATAAGTGTAACATGGATCAAGTAAACCAAAGAGAATATCCAACCAATCACCACTTATATGCATAAGTAATCCTACTATATTGAGGATTATAAAGGCAAAGAGTGTTGAAGGTACAAGACAAAAAGAGAAATCTAAATCAAGAATGATAGTTTTTTTATAAGTCAGCGGCAAAAAGAGCATAGAATCTAAATCCCCTTTATAACCAATTCAATGATTCATTTAGCTTAATTTTGTACCAAAAATTCTTAAACAAGTCGGACCATCAATCTAATGTTAGGAAAAAACTCTGCCTTAGAATAGAAATAATTATTCTTTGTAAAATTAATTCAAGAAGTCATTATATAAGTAAAATTCAGCCCTAATGGAAAGAACTTTTGGAATTTTTTAAGCTGAATGAAAAAATGGTCCATGAAGTCCTATGACTTGGTTTTGTATGGTATGAAAATGGTGTCTTCATACCTCTCTTTTTTGGGATTTACTCACACAAGTAGAGTGTTAGAAAGGAAATAATGACATTAGTGTTATTAACAGTTAAACTTTTTTATCTTAGTTTGTGACATAGTGCTCAAATAAATTTAACACCTACTTTTGGTGGATGTTTCTTATGGAGAACTCTCAAGTGAATATCGTCATGACCTAATATGGGTAATAAGTGGTTGATGTGATATGATTTATTTCCTATCTATTGTGAACCATGGATAGAAAAAAAGGAAGATCTATTATAGAGAGATTATGAACTAATGAAAGGTAGTCTTCATTCACTAGATTTACACCATGTATCACTTGATCACAATTACTCGTACTCCTAATTAAGTCTTCTCTTTATTTTATAGTTTGAATTTATGGTTATTAAGCTACCACTTATCGTGCTTCATAGATCTGGACTAATGAGCTCAAGCTTTTTACCTCAAAGTGCTTCAAAATAATGACATTTCAAGTTTGGAACTACAACAAGAATAGTCAAAGAAAAAACCCTATAGTTCATTGCATTATGAATTGTGGCATGCATGTAGTTAAAGTGGTGATGAAATTCTAGCTGATGAGCTTGGATTACATAGATTGAGATCACCTATGATTAACAAATGCAAAGCTATAATGGATGCACCAAAAAACATCCAAAAGTAAGAATTATATCATGAATATGTTGAAGCCCTATAATTTTATGAACACCATGTTCATTTTGGAAGTCAAGTAGAATTAAAAAAATACAATCTAAATCTTTGTTGGTGCAATAAGCAAGCCTAAGAGCTTTGCTTTAGCTCTTGGAATACTCTCTTCATATATATGTATTCATGTGAATCTATGTTTGTAAAAACGATAAATCCTTGAACTTATCTTGGTCAAATGTAAAAAGCTAAAAGTAGATAGGAGTCTCGTGGAAATAGGTAGCCAAATCCATGAATAAGCTTGAAATTCAAATTCAAACCATTCCTAAAGTTTAGATTCACTTTTAGGTGGATGATTCATCAAGATTCAAATTCAAAATCATGTATAAAATGGACCCCCTGCTAGCCATGGGGTAGTATGAGCTTTTCTGAGCTTTTTGGGCTAAGGTATTGAGCATACATTGTAATTACTTCAAGTGAGAGTAGTCCTCCACAACTTCCTTGTATCATATGTGCAATTTCAATAAACATTATGATTCATATATCTTGAGTATTCATTCTATGTGTACTATTACAATACCTTGAGGTACATTGTCAACTTGTGTGGTTCATCTCTCTCTGTGTGATTACTTGGATCACTTTTACTCGGATCACTTAGATAGCACCCTTATGAGATTAGATATGAAGTTTAGTTAGCATTGGATAAGTAGAGCATGAGTTATGAAAAATTGATGTGACTGTGTCTACACTTCATCTTCTTCCTGAAAAGTCAAGGTGACCCCTCAAACTTGTTATACTTATTGCTCTGTGTGTAGTGAGGCTAAATTCATGAAACAACTTGCTTTAGTTGGTCTAATACTCTAAGTGAATGTGTGCAAAATCTCTCTGGTGTACCAAGCTATGAGCTCTCAGTATTTTATTGAAAGCTTCACTTCCCAAAATAGAAGTTTTTCTAAGTCTTATGAAGTACAAACTTATCTGTTTTGATGCGATCATTTGAGAGTGATGTTCCTAAGGACTTAATGGTTATTTATGCATAATTTGGAAGCTAAGGAATTCTATTTGACACTTCAGGAGCTATATTGGCTAGTGGTGAGAATTTTTTTTCCAAAACTCACTCTTCTTTGTCTATACCCCATCACCTCTTCACATTGGCATCAGAGCAAAGCTAAAGTCTAAGCATCATGGGTGATGGATTCCTCTCATCTATTTACAAATTGGATCAAGGTAATTAATCAGTATGGTCACTCAAGATGGAGGCCTATCTATAAGGAAGAAACTTGTATGGTTACATATCTAGAGATGAGATGATGCCAACACTCAAAAGTAAGGGCCAACCAACACAAGAGCAGGAAAGGTTGAATGCATGGTGCTCAAAGGATGCTTTGGAAAGGTCATACATTCTCAATTCTATCTCAAAATTTTTACTCCCTTACATTAGGAATTGTAAGAAATCACAAGAGACATGGAATGCTCTAGAAGCATTCTTCTCATCAAGCACCAAGGCCATGTAGAATCAACTATGGATGGATTTTAACGCACTCAAGAAGATGCCCAAGAAAAGGTTGACTGACTTTGTCACTAGGATGAAGGGCATTGATGACCAAATTGGAAGCATTACATAAGTCATTGATGAAGAGCAAATAGTGAGGCAATTCATCAATGGGATCAAATTTGGTGACAAATGGGAAGCCTTCACCACAGCTATAGATCTCTACATGGACATGGAAGTTCTTGACTTCAACACACTCATGGGGAAATTGTTCACACATGAAGCAAAGCTTATGAAAAATGGAGACAACCAAAAAGTTAATCAATCCTCTACTCTCTATACAAATAAGAATAAAAGCAAGGATAACAAAGGCAAAGATAAGTCTGATGATGAAGGAAGTACCTCTCAAAACAACTTTTTAGGTGAGGTAGAGGCTCAAGAGGAAGAGGCAAAGGAGGTAGACAAGGTAGGGAGAGATCTCAAAACTCTTGATCATGTGCCATATGTGGTCTATCCAATCACATTACAAAGAATTGTTTCAGGAAACCAAGGAACCAAAGAGGAAGAGGATACAATGAAGGAGGCTATGGAAACTCAAGAGGGAGATTCAAAAATTCTTATGGATATAATAACAACTCATATATCAACAACTACCATGGTGGATGTTGATATATTTAGGTAGTGATGTGTGTGAACACACTAGGACCGTCGGGCCACCTTTTTCCCTCTTTAGGAGGTTTTTTTCCCTCGGCTTGTGTATATGCCTATTGCCCTGATGGGCTACTTATCTTTGTACATTCTCTAGTAATACATTCAGTATTGCGTGTTGTCTCCAAGATTCTTCTTCTTCCTTGTGTTGTTCATGTGCTTCTGCAGATGTCTAACTCCAACAATTGGTATCAGAGCATGTCGTCGCTTCATCTAGGGCACCATCGACAGTACTCCGATTTCAATCTCAGAATCGCATGAATTTTGGTGATCATACTCAGCATGTTTTCGAGATCAAAACATCTTCGCTCTGTGGTGCCAAAATAGCGATCTGAATTCATTTCGGACTCCGTACACACTATCACAATGCTTGTGCAAGCTATTTCATCTTTTTGTGCCAAATGTATATACCAGTTTCTGTTTGCCAGTATAAGCATCTCGAAGTCTGCTACAAGTGTAGCAGAATTCATTTGGGTGATTCTGTTCAACTTTTTGAGATACAATCAATTTTTTGCATCAAGTTATTTTAGTCACCGGCCATGGCTGAAAGCAGTGATGTATTCCGTGTGTTGGCTGTTGAGGATAAGTTGGATGGTACCAACTACCCGTTATGGGCTTATATGATGCGACATGTGTTGGTTGCAAAAGGACTATGGAACATTGTGGAGGGTGTCGAAAAACGTCCTATCACACCTACAATTGTTACAACTGCAGGTACTGAAGCTGATGCAAAAGGTGTCGAAGATGATGATATTTTGCATATTCCTATTCGTGTTGCTATTTCTACTGCACCTACTACAGAGCAGATTCGCTCGGATGGCAGAGATGCCCAGGCACATGCATTGATAGCTTTGTCTGTCAAACGTGCCATTATTCCTCACATTCGCTCTTGCAGAACAGCTAAGGATGCTTGGGATACACTTACCACATTGTACCAAGCTAGGAATGAGGCTCGTGTTGCTTACCTCTGAAAATAGTTGCAGAGTGAGCACATGAATGAAGGTGATTCTATGGACAGTTTCCTAACTAAGATCGAAGACCTGAAGGAACAGTTGATTTTTGCTTCTACTCTTGTGATGATGAAAGGCCATCCAAATGCCTTATCGTTTGAGGAGTTAGTCTCTGTTCTGTTGTAGGAAGATTAGTCCAGGCAGAACATGTCCATTATGCGAGTTGCAGATCAAGCTTTCCTCGCTAGTCAGAAGGGCAAAGGAAAATGGAGCTCTTCAACTAGTAAGCAAAAATCTGCTAATTCTGCGTATTCGAAGAAGGAAGATAAAGATGAGAAGAAATCAGAAAAGCAAAAATTGTTTTGTAAGTACTGTAAAGGGAATAATCATATCATAAAGAGCTGTCCAAAACTGGCTGCTAAAAAGGCGAAGAAGAAAGAGGCTGGAATTGCTGTTGCAGAGGCCTCTACACCAAAAACAGAGTCTGCTAATCTTGTGCAGGAAGAAGAATTGGCGTTTACTACTGTCTACAGTTTTGATCCATCTTCTCATGAGTAGTGCATGTCTGCAGTAGACTTAGATGTTTGGTATTTTGCAGTGGGGCGACCAAACATATTACCTCGCAACGCAGTTTCTTCTCTTCACTCGAGCCTGCCCCTACAGGGAATACTGTTACATGCGCCAACAACTCCTCTTATCCTGTTATGGGAGTTGGTAAGATCATTTTGACTATTGCTGATGGTAGTTCTTTCACCTTGTTAGATGCTTTATTTGTGCCAGGGATCAAGAAGAACCTGTTATCAGTTTTTGCATTAGCAAAGATTGGCTTGTTTGTGAAATTTGTTGATGACAGGTGTACAGTTCATGATCTGTCAAATGGCGATGTGATTATTGCTTTTGGCATTTTATGTCATGGGCTGTATAAGCTCATAGACTATGAAAGATCTGTAAATGATTTAACATGTGCAGTAAATGATTCTCAGGCTATGTCAGATGCAAAGCTTTGGCATGCACGCTTTGGTCATCTGAATTAGTTTGCTACGCCTGTAGAAATCTGAAATGATGTCCTCTTTGCTCAAACTTGAGGCACCTGGAAAACATGTTTGTGAAGGCTGTATTTTGGGCAAAATGCAGCGTTCATCCTTTCCAAAAGATGGTTCAATTTGGGCTACTTAGAAATTGCAACTTGTACATAGTGATGTCTGTGGTTCTATGCAGACACCTTCTTTTGGGAATTATCTTTACTTCGTGAATTTCATCGATGATTTTTCGAGGCATGCATGGGTATATCCATTGAAGGCAAAGTCCGAAGTGTTCATGTGCTTCAAATAGTTTTTGGTTTTGGTTGAAAATCTATCAGCATGTAAAATGGGCACCCTTTGTTTTGATCGAGGGGGGGAATATATGTCTTCTAATTTTAATGCATTTCTGGCTGAACGTGGGATAAACCACCAGTGCACAATGCCGTATACACCTCAATAGAATGGAGTTGCTAAATGAAAGAACAGGTCACTCATGGAGATGGCGAGGTGTATGGTCAAGAGTCAGGCTTTACTACATAGTTTCTGGCTTGAGGCTGTCATGAGTGCAGCATATGTACTGAACAGGTGTCCCACTAAAGCGCTGTAGTCTATCACTCCATACGAGGCTTGGCATGACCGCAAGCCATCTGTTGCTCATCTGCATGTTTTTGGTTGTTTGGCATATGCATTAGTGCCTGAACAACATCACAAAAAATTAGATGATAAAGCAGTAAAGTATTTTTGTTGGGTACAATTCTGAAAGTAAAGGCTACCGTCTGTATCATCCATAGATTAAACGCATTTTGGTTAACCGTGATGTTAATTTTGTGGAAGATGCTATTCAGCCATTGCTTTCATGTACTAAGGAGACATCTGTTAGCTCCAAAGACATGTATGATACTTTTTTGCCTCTTTTTACAGGTGGACAGTCTAGTGTTGGTCCTAATGAGGCAACTTCTCAACCTTTGTAGGTTTCATGTGATGATGCAGATCATTCCATTTCTGATGCAGATGTACATGATGCACTTATTGATGAGAGAGCTGATATTGAGCAGGCAAGAACTATGCCAAAATGGCTGGTGCAGACCTTGCGTGACAACAAATTAGATGCACCTCTATCATATCATACTTGTTCAGGCTCTTATAGTGCCTCTTTTGCATCAGATTGCTATGCTATGGCTTCATCTAGTCTCTGTGATGAGAATGAGCCTGTTTCGTTTGATGAAGCACAAAATTCAGAAAATTGGATGGCTACTATGCAATTTGAATATGATGCTATAATAAAGAATGGTACTTGGTCTTTATGTGACTTGCCTCCAGGCAAGAAGGCGATCGACACTAAGTGGGTATACAAGCTGAAGCGTAAACCGGATGGTACAATTGATAGGTATAAGGCTAGGCTTGTTGCAAAGGGTTATGCACAGGAAAGAGGCATTGATTTTGATGAGACCTTTGCACCTACATGCCGTATGACTACTGTTCAGAGCATCTGTGCACTTGCAGCTCATCATGGTTGGAATGTACATCAGTTGGACATTAAAACAACATTTCTGAATGGTGACTTGCATGAAGAAGTGTATGTTTTTCAGCCCCGTGGATTTGTGCAGAAAGGGCATGAAAACCAGGTGTGCAGGTTAAAGAAGGCATTATATGGTTTAAAGCAAGCACCATGTGCTTGGTATGAGAAGATACATGCCTATCTGATTGCACAAGGTTTTGAGAATAGTCCAACTGAAAGCACCTTATATGTTAAGCGTGCTAATGATGTGCTTCTGATCATTGTTGTCTATGTCGACGACATGCTGCTCACTGGTCCTATTGAGAAGCATATTGCTGATTTTAAGGCTAATTTGCATGCCTCATTTGAGATGTGTGATTTGGGGCATTTGCATCACTATTTGGGCATTCAGTTTATGCAAGTTGATGGTAGAATGGCTTTGTGTCAAACGAAATATATTGACACATTATTACAGCATTTTGGCCTTGAAGACTATAAGCCTATTGCCACTCCTATTGAGATAGGTTTATGATTGAGTCTTCATGATGTTGGAGATGCATTTGATGCTATTCTCTATCAGTAGGTTGTTGGATGCTCGATTTACTTATGCATTACTCAGCCAGATATTCAGTTCGTTGTCTCACAAATGAGCAAGTTTATGCATCGCCCAAGAGTCAAGCATTGGCAGGCGCTTAAGCGCATCTTTTGCTACTTGAGTGGTACTCGGCTACTTGGGTTGTTTTATCCCAAGGGGGGATTACTACCACCAGATTTGCATGCTTTTTCAGACTCTGATTGGGTTGGTTGTTATGACACTCGTATGTCCACTAGTGGCTTTTGCTTCATGCTTGGTATCTTATGTATATCTTGATTGAGCAAGAAGCAGCCTACTGTGGCCACGTACAGTTGTGAGGCTGAGTATAGGGCAGCTTTCACAGCTACTGTTGAGTGTGTGTGGCTCAGACGCCTTATGGCTGATTTGGGTGTTGGTCAGACTTCTGCCACCACCATCTTCACTGACAGTCATAGCGCATTGGCAGTTGCGAGGAACCCTGTGTTCCATGCTCGCACTAAGCACATTGAGGTGCATTATCACTATGTCAGGGAGAGGTTCTCTGCTGGGGAGATCAGCTTGGCATATGTGCCCACGCAGGAGAACATTGCAGACCTTTTCACGAAGGCTCTGCCTAGGGAGAAGTTTGAAGCTTTCTGCAAAGCTTTGGGCTTACTTCCTTTTGTGGAGTGATTTCCACATAGCTTGGCACTTCCTTATACATGAGTGCCAGCTCCTTGTTCACCGCATCACTCCTAGGGGGGATTTGTTGATATATTTAGATAGTTATGTGTGTGAACACACTAGGACCGCCGGGGCACTTTTTTCCCTCTTTAGGAGGTTTTTTCCCCCAGCTTGTATATATGCCTATTGCCCTAATGGACTACTTATCTTTGTACATTCTCTAGTAATACATTCAGTATTGTGTGTTGTGCTCCAAGCTTCTTCTTCTTCCTTGTGCTCTTCGCGTGCTTCCGCAGACGTCTAACTCCAACACATGATTGCTCTTGGCTTCACATGTAGTCTGATTGAAAGCACACTCTATGTATGCGAAAATGCGGCTGATCTTATAGTGCTTGTTATTTATGTCGATCACATACTCTTGACTGGCTAATGTGATGCAAAACTTGACATTCTTATGGTTGATTTGTAGCATACTTTTGATGTCACTTATCTTGGTCTTTTGAGCTACTATCTTGGCGTTCAGTTTGTATCAATTGAGGGGGGAATTGTTATGCATCAAGCAAAGTATGTTGAGAAACTACTTCAGTGTTTTGACTCTGAGGATTGCATGCCAATTTCCACACCAGTTGAGACAGGTTTTAGGTTCTCAGTTGAGGATTCCTGTGATGCATTTGACACTTATCTTTATCAGCAAGCTGTGGGATGTCTTATATATGCATGCAACACAAAGCCGGATATACAATATGCAGTTTCACAGTTTAGTCGATTCATGCATAGCCCTGGCACTAAGCATTGGCAAGTGGTGAAATGTGTGTTTATATATCTTCGAGGCACTTTGAGCTTAGGTCTCTTTTATGGCAGAGATATTTAGCCATGCCTGCATGCTTTTACAGATAGTGATTGGGTTGGTTGTTATGATACTCGCGTGTCCACTAGTGGTAATTGCTTTTTCCTTGGAGACTGATGCATATCTTGGTTGAGTAAGAAGCAACCTACAGTGGCGACATCGAGTTGTGAAGCTGAGTACAGGGCAGTTTTCACAGCTACAGTGGAGTGTATATGGTTGAGATGCCTATTGATGGATCTTTGCATGGAGATTGATGCTGCTATGCATATTCTCACCGATAGTCAGAGTGCTTTGGCTGTTGCACGAAACCCAGTGTTTCATGCACGGACCAAACATATTGAGGTGCATTATCACTATGTGAGAGAGCGCATTCATGTAGGAGATATTGATTTGGTATATGTGCCTACACAAGATAATGTGGCAGACATATTCACCAAAGCTCTTCCACGGGAAAAGTTTGAAGCTTTTCGCAAAGCTTTAGGCTTGTTACCTTGTGGGGGCTGATCTGTCACTCCCTGTATGTGTTCACATCATTCACACCAGGGGGGTTTGTTACACTTATGTGTTCCTCGAGTAGCTTTGATGTGAACCTTTTCCCTATACATGGGCACTTTTTACTCTAGTGCTGGCTAGAGGTTTTTTCCCCATGTTACCACATACTTGATACTCTCATATGTGGTGGTACTTCGTACTTAGGGATATTATTCAGCTCTTACTTTTGTTCAGTTTATCTTCAATAGAGAGAGCTATTCCAGCCATCATCTTCTTCGCATGTCTTGCTGCGTTTGTGCTCCTTGTGTGTGCTTCTTGTGTGTCTCTCACACTTCTACACACACCCAACAATCCATACAATCATTTTGCAATTCTTTTGCTTCTACTAGGCCATGGAGTGTAAATGTTAAGAAAAAAAAAGGTTTGGCTCATAGGTTGCTAATTTGACATGGATTATTTATTTATTTATTTTTAACACATTCAAATTCTATTAAAAAGAGAAGACGGATACAAGATAGCGAGGGAGAATTACAAAGCAAGCTTAGGATCTTGTTGTCCCCTTCATGGGGGATCCACTTCCATTTCAGCTTGTTGTCTTGCATTTCAAAGATAATCACATTTCTAAATGGTGATTTAACTTTTTGGTTCATGATTCTTCTTTCTAAAGACTCTAGAGATTCTTCTATAGAGGACTGTTTTGGCGAATCAACAAAGTTTTTGGCACATCTTCCTTTCCAATTTTTCTATAGTGCCTCTTCACTAATTGCATTCTGGAGGGATACAAAGAAATATTTCACTTCCCTCAATAGAGCTTGTTTCTAAGGAATAAAATAGCCCAATTGTATCACCCTATAGATAATATAATTTACTATTTTCAAGAGTATTGACTTTCTGAAAACATTGGTCAAGAATAATAAGCCATCAAGCTAGGCCTACTATGCACCAATGAAATGACAAATGCAAGTGGTGGATTTTTGTACTTGAGCTTGATGAAATATATATTATTGATGCACGTTTTCTTGAATGTTGTTAGAAAAACTAGCAGTTCACTCACTCACTCACTCAATATTTTCAGATGGATTTTTCATGTTAGGTCTAAGACATTGTGAGATTGTTCGATAAAAATGTCACAATTTTGATTGTGTATTCTTTGGTGTGCATTGAGTTTCTTTAGAAACTCAACGAAAGTGGATGATTCAACCATCCCTTATTAAAAAATTTTAGATGTCATTTTTTTTCAAAAATTTATTCGATGTCATTTTGATGGGCATAAGGAAATATGTTGTGTTCATCTTCAATCATTGTGGTGCCAAATACCATCTATGAATTAAGATGGTTTTTTTCCGGTAACTCCATCCTTAATCAAGATCTATTGCATCAAA
Source organism: Ceratopteris richardii (assembly GCA_020310875.1). Classification (NCBI taxonomy): domain Eukaryota; kingdom Viridiplantae; phylum Streptophyta; class Polypodiopsida; order Polypodiales; family Pteridaceae; genus Ceratopteris; species Ceratopteris richardii. The sequence continues at coordinate 145,367,109 of CM035411.1, read as the reverse complement.
TTCTCTTTATTTTTAATAAAAATCACCATTATGGAATTCCATGTACTCACCTGGTTCTTATTGCACAATGCATATTGGGTAGCTTATATGTTGGTACTTCAAGATGCCATCAAGAGATGGAAAAGGATTCAATAAACTTTGTATTAGGGGAAAAGATGAGCCTTGCATGGGCCTTGTAAGGATTCGTGATCACTAGGGACTAAAAGTCTCAATCTAAGAGATTAATGGGCACAAGAAACCACTAGTGGTATTCTCATTTAAAATACTATTTCATGATTTTTTTTTTTGAGCTATCAAATGGAAAATATTTCAACTTTTGGATGCTTGATTTCAATGGCCAAGATTAATGTGGTTGGAGCTCTAGAGAGAGAAAGCTTGATAAGTAGTGGGGCTTGGGAGATTCTTATGCAATTTTTGGGAAAGCTTTGCACATTTTTCAGCAATTGGATAATCTCTAATCTATGGGTAAACCGCAAATGGGACTGATGTCAAAATAAGATGCACGTGAGCCATTAGATTGCCCCTTGATTTGATGTTGGAGGTTCAAAGGTGCATTCCTCTTTTGGGGAGTCGATCCCAACCCTTAGATGCTTGGTTGATCTAACGGACATGATTTTAGGTGCCTAATTTCAGCACCATCCAATCCATGATGCTTGATCAAATGCTCTATCCAATGGCCCTTGTGCAAAGGGGCCTTTTTAAGTCTTTTCACATCTCATCCAGTGTGTATAAAGCAAATCCAAGGGCTCAAATGAAGTATGCCTTGACTTTAGACCTTCGACCTCATCCTTTGGATCTTTGGGCCAATCCAAGGGTTAAATTTATTTGAGCAGTATGTCACAAACTAAGATAAAAAAGTTAATTGTTAATAACATTCATGTCATTATTTCCTTTCTAACACTCTACTTGTGTGAGTAAATCCCAAAAAAGAGAGGTATGAAGACACCATTTTCATACCATACAAAACCAAGTCATAGGACTGCATGGACTATTTTTTTGTTCAACTTAAAAGATTCCAAAATTTATTTCCATTAGGGCTGAATTTTACTTATATAATGACTTCTTGAATTAATTTTACAAAGAATAAGTATTTCTATTCTAAGGCAGAGTTTTTTCCTAACATTAGATCGATGATCCAACTTGTTTAAGAATTTTTGGTACAAAATTAAGCTAAACGACTCATTGAATTGGTTATAAAGGGGATTTAGATTATGTGATCTTTTTGTCGCTGACTTATAAAAAAACTATCGTTCTTGATTTAGATTGCTCTTTTTGGATATTCTCTTTGGTTTACTTGATCCATCTATCTTGTTAACAATCATTTTGCAATTCTTTTGCTTCTACTAGGCCATGGAGTGCAAATGTTAAGAAGAAAAAAGTTTGGATCATAGGTTGCTAATTTGACATGGACTATTTATTTACTTATTTTTAACACATTCAAATTCTATTAAAAAGAGAAGAAGGATAGAAGATAGCTAGGGAGAATTACAAAGCAAGCTTAGGATCTTGTTGTCCCTTTCATGGGGGATCCACTTCCATTTCAGCTTGTTGTCTTGCATTTCAAAGATCATCACATTTCTAAATGGTGATTTAACTTTGTGGTTCATGATTCTTCTTTCTAAAGACTCTAGAGATTCTTCTATAGAGGACTCTTTTGGCAAATCAGCAAAGTTTTTGGCACATCTTCCTTTCCAATTTTTCTATAGTGTCTCTTCGCTAATTGCATTCTGGAGGGATACAAAGAAATCTTTCACTTCCCTCAATAGAGCTTGTTTCTAAGGAATAAAATAGCCTAATTGGATCACCTTATAGATAGAATAATTTATTATGAGATAAATTTCAAAAGTATTGACTTTGTGAAAACATTGGTCAAGAATAATAAGCCATCAAGCTAGGCCTACTATGCAACAATGAAATGACAAATGCAAGTGGTGGATTTTTTGCTTGAACTTGATGAAAGAGATATTATTGATGCAAGTTTTCTTGAATGTTGTTAGAAAAACTAGCAATATACTCAATATTTTACAGATGATTTTTTCATGCTAGGTCTAAGACATTGTGAGATTGTTTGATAAAAATGTCACAATTTTGATTGTGTATTCTTTGGTGTGCATTTAGTTTCTTTAGAAACTCAACAAAAGTGGATAATTCAACCATCCCTAATTAAAAGTTTTTAGATGTCATTTTTTTTCAAAAATTTATTCGATGTCATTTTGATGGGCGTAAGGAAATGTGTTGTGTTCATCTTCAATCATAGTGGTGCCAAATACCATCTACGAATTAAGATGGTTTTTTTTTTTGGTAACTCCATCCTTAATCAAGGTCTATTGCATCAAATTCTCTTTATTTTTAATAAAAAACACCATTATGGAATTCCATGTACTCACCTAGTTCTTATTGCACAATGCATACTGGGTAGCTTATATGTTGGTACTTCAAGATGCCATCAAGAGATGGAAAAGGATTCGATAAACTTTGTATTAGGGAAAAAGATGAGCCTTGCATGGGCCTTGTAAGGATTCCTAATCACTAGGGATTAAAAGTCTCAATCTAAGAGATTAATGGGGCACAAGAAACCACTAGTGGTATTCTCATTTAAAATACTATTTGATGATTTTTTTTTGAACTATCAAATGGAAAACATTTCAACCTTTGGATGCTTGATTTCAATGGCCAAGATTAATGTAGGGAGCTCTAGAGAGAGAAATCCTGATAAGTAGTGGGGCTTGGGAGATTCTTATGCAATTTTTGGGAACTCTTTGCACATTTTTAGCCATTGGATAAGCTCTAATCTATGGGTAAACTGCAAATGGGACTAAAGTCCAAATCAAATGCACCTGAGCCATTAGATTGCCCCTTGATTGGATGTTGGAGGTTCAAAGGTGCATTCCTCTTTTGGGGAGTCAACACCAACCCTTAGATGCTTGGTTGATCTAAGGGAAATGATTTTAGGTGCCTAATTTCAGCACCATCCAATCCATGATGTTCGATCAAATGCTCCATCCAATGGCCCATGTGCAAAGGGGCCTTTTTAAGGCTTTTGACATCTCATCCAGTGTGTATAAAGCAAATCCAAGGGTTCAAATGAAGGATGCCTTGACTTTTGGCCTTCAACCTCATCCTTTGAATCTTTGGGCCAATCCAAGGGTTATAAATCAATTGCAAGCCTTCCAAAACTACTCAAATAACCAAAACCACTAGTTGTAGCTTGTTTTCTCTTCTTTGACTAGACAAAAAAAATGGAAGATTATGCCTAGCCTATGTGATTACGGGACTAGACTATGACCGCCACCCTCTGCTCATTGGTCCATCACTAATCACTCGTTAAGCTGAAAGGCCCATGTAGGGCTCATTTTTGCTCCTAATGTGATAGGTTTGATTCCTAACTGCATGCATCGGAGTAGATTTTCAAGTTCTTTGAGTATTCATTCTATAATATGCAGTTCTGTTTTCTTATTTCTATGTAGGTGTGGTGAAAGAAAAATTAGGAATATTGAACAAGTATCCCTTCCTTATTGGGGATTTTCAAATTATTGACGTTGACATGGATTGTTGTACTTAAGTGATATGTGTATATGGTGATGCGGATATACTTTTTGTTTCAAGATTGGATTGAGAAGTTATATTTGCTAGTTGTTGTGACAAATCCAAAATAAGATTATTTATCTCTTCTATTTTGACCTTTAAATCTTCAAGGTATGTATTTTGAATTTCTTCAAATCCATAGATTCTATTAATTTTTTATTTGATCTTTGAATATTTGCAATGGATAATTTCAATGATTTTTTTAGTTATAGTTTTTTTTTTTTTTTTTAAAGTTATAGTTGTTGTTGGACCCCTACGTTACTCATCAATTCTAGGATTTACTTCATCTTTTCTATTGCACCTTGTTTTATTACTTCCTTTTGCACTAGAGATTAGTAATTCATCTCTTCTAGTGCTTTCTATTCTTTCACTTGCTCTTTGAACTCCTCATGCAAGACTCATAGGTCATCTAATTTCCTTCTTAATCTACTAACTTTGATAGAATAGATGTGTATACATCAATAGGTTATGGAATTTGATGGTCTAACACCAAAATCTACATTAGAAATTCGTTGCTTTATTTTAGATTAGCAATATTTTGGAGTTGTTTTCTAGGAGATTATATTTCTTTATTGAACAAGATTTTTCGTAATGTAAGGTTTCCCTTTTACTCCAAATGAGATGTTTCCAAACCTCCATATATGTTTCTAATTTCACTAATATAGATCATACAATTTTGTAGGACACTTTTTATATAAAAAAACCGAAATGGTTGAAAGATGCATCAATGGATGATGTATGGACCCTTCTTCTTTTGGAGAAAAGACCATTTATATGCCTTTCGATAAGCCCATCTTTCAATAGGCATGTGCATAAATGTTATTTGAAGGTGTTAATATGCCCAACAGTGTGGGCACTGATATACTAGTTTCCATGTGCATCATTATATGGGTCATTATGCATGTTGCCATGCTAGTCAAATATGAAAATAACAATGAAAAAGGAATAAAGTCACTTTTTCACTCTTCATTGATGCATGAATGGTGGAAGTATCAATGACCATAGAATTTTTTACTTTGATGTTTGAAGAAAAAGAGACTCCTATCCTAAAGGGTGTGGTGTAGCGGTTTGCGTTGAACGTCGTGAGGCAAAGGGCCTGGGTTCAATTCCCACTTGGCTGAATATTTCAAATTTCTTGTACTCTCAAAAGAAAAAAAGAGATTCCTGTTTCCATGTGAGAAATTCGCACCTGCATGCAATCATCGTCTTGTAGTTGGAGTCTCACTAGGAGAAGAAGCTTGAACTTGGATCTAGACAAGATGGATAACTATTAAAAAAGGCACTTGGTGTACCAAGATGACAACTGGAAGTTTCACAATGTCTTCATTGACATGATGTCCAAAATTCATATTGAGAAGAAGAGTTACAAGTAGGACAAAACTATGAAACTCGGGCTTAAGGATTTCAGATCATTCAAGTTAAAGTTTATAATGATGAGGAATTCTTGGAAAAGATTAATGAAGAAAACCTTCATCAACGATAGAGCAAATATCCCTCGCGCAAAACCTAGTGAACTATGATTGTTTTCAACGCATTAATTAAAGGATCACTTTACTGACAAACTCTTTATTTTTGATCTTCAAGAAACACATGGTCTATAGATTGATGGAACTCATGTCAATTTGGAGAAAAAACATACAGGAAGGAAATCCTTTCACTATATGGCTATCAAATTCATCTATTTACATCTCCCATCGGATAACAGTGCTAGAAATCTTGTTTGATATTGTCTATTGACTTCATTTGATTAGCATCATTCATGTGTACCATAATAGCACCTTAGATTCACATGTGTTTTTCAAGTAAATCTACTAAACATGAGCTGATAATCCCTTTACTTCTAGAGTAGAGAATTGCATGAAGTGTCTTTGGAATCGAATTTATAAGGCAGAAGATGAAGTCTCTATTAGTAGTATGGATTTAAATGACCAATCATGGATGCATGAAGGCACTCACTTGTGAATCTATAGAGCAATCAACAAAGAGGAAAAGAGACTTCAAAACATGATGCCACTAAACCAAGGGGAGAGGCTAGTAGAAGACCCAAATCATATGGCACGTCTTCCCATATGAGGAAGAGGAATTTGATAAATAAAAATTAAACCAAGAAGGTGAAGATGGGTCCATTATAATGGAGCTAGATTTTGACTTAGAAGAAAGTTGGATGCTATAGGAGAAATACCATTGTATCAAGAAATGATCAATCTTCTGTGTTTAACATAGAGGTGTATCCCCATGAGCAAACTCCCAATCAAGAAGAGAATATGGAAAAAGGAGATAATGTTGAATTTTTTGAGGCTCTAGAGATTTTAAGAGATATGAAATGGAGGAGGGAAGATTTCCATTTAAATGTCTAAGAGAGAGATAACAGATGGAATGACATACGATAATAAGGAACAAACCAAGAAAGTGCTAGCGAAAATAGAGGAAATGAGGATAGATGCAATTTCATTGGAAAATATGTATCGAAAGAAGATGAACAAAAATTGATAGATTTTTTGAGAGAATATCGAGAAATTTTTTCTTAGACAAAGATTTAAAGGGTGCTGATCCAAATATTTGTTCTCATCGAATAATTATGAAACTATATGAATAACCCTTCAAAAAAATACTCTACAATTACAACGATGTATAGTTGACAAAGATTAAGGAGGAGATAGACAAATTGTTGGCTGTAAGATTCAATTATGAGATGCAACACAACAAGTGCGTGTCTCAACTAGTAGTGGTATGAAAGAAAAATGAAGAACTTACAGTGTGCATTAATTTGAAAAAAGTAAATGCAAATACTATTAGAGACAACTATAGCCTCCCCATAAATGATCACCTATTTGAAAGAGTAGGATTCAAGGATCTATGCAACTTCTTTGATGGTTTTTTAGGGTATAATAAGGTGTCTATCACCCATGAGGATCAACATAAGACAACCTTTGCTACTGAATGGGGCATCTGTGCCTTCAAAGTCATGCTTTTTGGATTGATGAATGCTTCAACAACCTTCCAATGGTTGATGTGTAATGTATTCAAGAAATTCCTAAAAAAGAGTATGGAAGTGTATGTGGACGATCCATTCACCTACTCTTCTTGGAGAGAATTGCTTACTCTAGAAATATGAAGAACATTTGACAAGTTTTGACAATATAGGGTGTGCTTAAAACTTGAAAGATGCGTGTTTATGGTGAAGTAAGTAAAATTCTAGGAGACATTGTATTAAAAATGGAATCTCAACTTACAAAGATAAGATTAAAGAAATCCTAAATCTTCCTAGGCCAAAGAATGTAAAGGAATTTCAAGGATTTATGGGTCATTATGGATACTTCCATAGGTTTATCCACATTAATTTATCATAGCCAATCCACTCTATGGCATATTAACCAACTTTGAATGGACAAAAGATTGTGAAAAGGCATTTAATGAATTGAAGAAGCAGTTTAGCTCAGTTCTCATTCTTAAAGTGTTGGATTGGAATGAACCTTTCCATATTCATGTGGATGCTTTAAATTTCACAATGGGATGTATCCTTGAACAATTAATGGATGGAGCAAGGTGAGTTGTTTGATGTATAAATGTATAACCAAAGAGAGATTAAGATTAGGGGTGTCTACGAAGGAGTCTTTGTTAGGGGAGAACTAGATGTTAGAATTTGGGGCCCCAGGATCGTTCCAATACTAAAACCTCTTGAGCATACACAACTTAATTGACAAGATGATAAGTGAGATAGAGAAAGAAAGAGATCTTGAGACAAGGATAGGGAACGTAAGCTGAATGCTTACTTCACTAATAATAATAGTTGTCCAAATTACAACATGGGAGTACTACTCAACCATATAAAGTGGTGCACTCACTAATGGAAGAATAAGAAGATGATGATACAAAATTTAGATTATGTCGAAATAATCTAAGTGTGTGTGAAGAGAATGAAGCAACGAAGCTAACAAAATAGTGTAGCGAAATTGTAAATCAACCACAAGGTTAACTCACAAAAGATAGTTACCACCACCTCGTAGAAGACTTCCTGCTGCAATGAGAGTAGCCTCTCCTTCACCACAACTTCACCTCCTTCAAGAGTGTGAGAACACTCTGTCTTCAAGAATATCTCCAAGCTCTAGATCTTTGAGTGAGTTATTATACAAGGAGCCAAGGCCCTTATTATATAGTTGTTGTAACTCTTTGAAAAGCTTTATAAAAAGCTACGATCGTAATCCATGAAAAAACAAAAACGTAAAGCTCCTTCGCTTTCTATATGCGATCATAAACAAAAACGTAAGTTTTATGCTTTTGACTTTGTTATCTTTTAGCTTTGTAAAAGATCGTTTCACACTATGAAGTTTCAGGTTCGTATGGACGAAGAATTATTGGACATGGATTCCAACAATCCCTCCTTCAATGTCACAATGGTACAAGCTTCAGTAACCTGCAAATCTTCTCATGACTATCTCTAGTCAATGCTTTGTCAAATATATCTGCAACATTCTCACTAGAAGGAACATAAACCATCTCAATGTGCTTCTTAGCGATCTGCTCTCGAATATAGTGGTAGTGTACCTCTATATGCTTTGTCCTTGCATGATGCACTGAATTCTTAGCTATAGCTATAGCACTCTGGCTATCTGAAAATATCTGAATGGGTTGATGTACTCTTACATCAAGATAACTGAAAATCTTCTGCAACCATACTGACTCTAGAGTAGCTGTAAATGTTGCACGATATTCAACTTCACATGATGAAGTGGCAATAGTGGGTTGTCTTTTTGAAAACCATGAGATTAGACAATCTCCAAGATAAAAACAAAATCCACTAGTACTTCTTCTTGTGTCTCTATCACCTACCCAATCTGAATCTGAAAATCCTTTTAGTAACAAATGTGTAGATTTTGAAAATACCATAGCATAATTTGAAGTTCCCTTCAAATAACGAAAGATCCGCTTTACTGCTTTCCAATGTAACATTGTCGGATTCTGCATGAACCTTGATACTTGAGAAACTGCAAACTGTATATCAGGACGTGTATTACAAAGATAAATCAAGCAACCAACTGCTTGACTATATAGAGTAGCATCAAATGCCTCTGCATCTGCTACCATTTGTAAAGACGTGTTCTGATCCATAGGTGTTTGCATAGGTTTAGAATCACCCATCTGAAACCTTTCCAAAAGTTTCTCAATGTACTTCTGTTGTGTCATGTAGATACACTCATCTCGAAACAGAAACTGAATCCCAAGATAATAATGTAAAATGCCTAAATCATTTACATCAAATGTTTGCTTCAATTCTTCTTTGAACATCTGCAAATCTTCATCTCTGGGACCTGTGACTATAATATCATCCACATAAATTATTGCTATAATCATCATACCTGTTTCAGCTTTGACATAACGAGTTGGAGCTGTATCTGAGTTATGGAAACCAATGGATAAAAGATATGTATGTATCTTTTCATACCATGCTCTAGGTGCCTGTTTTAAACCATACAAAGCTTTTATAAGATTACACACTAAGTGTTCTTTACCTGTCTCTTCAAAACCTTCTGGCTGCTGAATATACACATCCTCATGTAAATCACCATTTAGAAAAGCAGTCTTAATGTCAAGTTGATATATATGCCAACCAAAATGTGCTGCTAGAGCAAGTACTGACCTAATAATAGTCATCCTAGATGTAGGAGCAAATGTCTCATCATAATCAATACCTTTTTGTTGTGCATATCCTTTGACAACCAACCTGGCCTTGTATCTATCAATAGTACCATCTGCTTTCCTTTTGATTTTGAAGATCCATTTTACACCTATAGCCTTCTTTCCTTCTGGTAACTCACATAGCTGCCAAGTTTGATTCTTATGAATAGAATCAATCTCTTCTTGCATAGATTTTCTCCAAATAGGAATGTTAAGTGCATCTTTAACACACGCAGGTTCATCTTCAACAGTCGTAAGTGCCAAAATATCATGAATCTCGAAGTCTTCAGCAAAACTTACATGATCTTTTTGCTGTCTAGTTTGACTTCTTGTTCTTACATGATCTTGTTGTTGTTGTCTAGTCTGACTCCTTGTTCTTCCAGTAAAAGTTTTTATACCACTATCTTTCCAAGTCTGATATAACCATGTAGGTGTATCCTTGAATAGTGGTGAAACTCTTTCTGAACTTTCAGCTTCCACAGGTTCTGGAACTTGTCCTGCCGAGGTACTAGGACTTTCTGGAACTTTAACTTCTTCCATTTCTGGAACCAAACTCTCTTGTGGAACTGACTCTGTAGAAGGTTGTAAAATTCCTCTTTCTTCAACTTTTTCTTGAATACTAGGAATTTGAGGTTTAACTCCCTCCTGATATGGCTGAACATCTACATCCATAATCTTTCTAAAAATTCCATAGTCGTTTTCACTAATGAACTTCGGAATTTCTGATTCTTTATCATAAACCTTATCTTCAGCAATATAAGCATTACGTGAAAGAATAACTTCACCTGTCTCTGGAACATAAAACCTGTATCCTTTGCTTTCAACAGGATATCCAATAAAAACAGCTTTCTTTGCCTTTAAATCTAGTTTGCCTCGGTCCTTTTTCTCAACATGTACATAAGAAAGTGATCCAAACACTTTGAAGTAACTCACATTAGGTTTTCTACCATAATAAGCCTCATACGGTGTGATTACCTTTAAAGCTTTTGTAGATGACCTGTTTAAAATGTGATTAGCTGTATGTACTGCATCAAACCAGAATTTTGGTGAAAGCCTCTTGGACGCCATCATGCTCCGCATCATTTCAACAAGTACTCTATTCTTTCTTTCTGCAACACATTGTTGCTGAGGAGTATAAGCAATAGTAAGGTGACGAGTAATACCTTTCTCATCAAGAAATGTCTGGAAATCTTTTGACAAGTATTCTCCACCTCTATCACTTCTAAGAATCTGGACAGTTTCCTGACTTTCATTTTCAACCATAGATACAAACTTCTTGAACATAGGAAAGACTTCTGACTTCGACTTAAAACCATAGATCCATGAGTATCTTGTAAAATCATCCACAAATAGGACAAAATACCTGAAACCCTGAATAGAGTCTGCTCTCATAGGTCCATTCACATCTGAATGAATAATCTGCAATTTCCTGGTAGCTGTAATATGACCATGTTTCTTGAAAGGTAGTTTATGCATCTTACCTTCAAGACAACCTTCACATATATCTAAATCATCAGGTAGCTTGAATGAGGGTAAACTCTCAACCATACCTCTGTCTTTGATATTCTTGAGAGCTCCAAAACTGATATGTCCAAATCTTTCATGCCATAGCTTCATATCTTCCACCGGTGACGAAGATTTGACTGCATATGCTTGACTGATTTTTGACAAAACAAAGATCCCTCCTTGTTGCATACCTTGCAAAAGACACTTGTCTTCTTTATGTGATAAGATCTTACAAAGATCTTTCTCAAATACAACTTTAAAACCATCACTTAAAAATGCAGATATAGATAGCAGATTCTTCTTCATTTCAGGTACATAAAGGACATCTGTAATTTGAAAAACACCACCTTCTCTTGACTTTAGGTTTACTGTACCTATTCCCACAACATCCAAATCATTGCCATCTGCAATAGTAACTCTTCTACCTGAAGAATAGGAAAGAGAAGAAAATACATCTCTGCAACCTGTCATATGCTTATTAGCACCTGAGTCGAATATCCAAGGACTTGCTGAAAGAACTTGTAAAGCTGCTTGATCAAAAGCTACTTCCTCAAGAGTGATACAAGCATAAGAATCACCTTGAGATTTCCCTTTTTTATCATCTTCTGCAACATTACCTGATGCCTTTTTCTTTTCTGCTGCAATCCTTTTATAACATTCTGACTGAATATGTCCACGTTTCTTACAGAAAGAACATATTTTTACCTTCTTCTTAGAAGAATTCTCTTTAGATGTCGTAGATACAGAATCTGAAGTAGAAGGTGAGAGGGACCTACTTTCCTTCTTGGATTGTTTTTCCTTCTTCTTATCCTTCTTCTTCTTACCCTTTGATGAAGATGAAAGTGCTTCTTCATTCTCTTTCATTCCCTTCAACTGATCTTCATCTTGAAGTAACAAGAACTCTAACTCTTCAAATATAACCTCTCTATCTCTTGTGGTAAGGGTAAGAGTGGTTATGAAAGATCGATATGAAATAGGAAGTGAATTAATCAACGTATTTACCATTTCTTCATCTGATATCTCAACTCCTACATTTAGAAGTTGATCTCTCAAGTCAATGAGTCTCGTAATGTGGGTTTGAATTGACTCACCAACTTTCATCCTTGTATTTGCTAGTTGTCTCCTCAAGTGAGCTTTCCTAGCAGGATTTCTGCTCTGAAAAAGATTCTCAAGCTTTAACCAAGCTTGACTAGAACTTCTGCAAGATCTTATCTGTGGTAGAATATGCTTTTTGACACTCATTGCTATGAATGAAAGTGCTAAAGCATCTCTAGCATCCCATCTTGCCTGATCTTCAGTAGGAGGAACTCTAGGTAAAGACCTAGCAGTGACTCTGGATATCGAAGTGGTTACCTCTTCTTCTGTTGGTTCTGTAATAGTAATTCCAGTACCTGTTGAAGCTGCTGTAGACCCTTCTTCGCCTTCTCGTCTTGGTCTTTTTAAGGATCCATTGACGATACTCCATAAATCCTTTGTCACTAACAAGTTCATCATCATGAAACTCCACATGGGATAATTCGAAGATCCATCCAACTTATCTTCAATCTCAATTCTAACCTCACTCATCTTATCTTAAGTGTGTATGTCAATTATGTAGCTCTGATACCAAGTGTTGGAATTTGGGGCCCCAGGATCGTTCCAATACTAAAACCTCTTGAGCATACACAACTTAATTGACAAGATGATAAGTGAGATAGAGAAAGAAAGAGATCTTGAGACAAGGATAGGGAACGTAAGCTGAATGCTTACTTCACTAATAATAATAGATGTCCAAATTACAACATGGGAGTACTACTCAACCATATAAAGTGGTGCACTCACTAATGGAAGAATAAGAAGATGATGATACAAAATTTAGATTATGTCGAAATAATCTAAGTGTGTGTGAAGAGAATGAAGCAACGAAGCTAACAAAATAGTGTAGCGAAATTGTAAATCAACCACAAGGTTAACTCACAAAAGATAGTTACCACCACCTTGTAGAAGACTTCCTGCTGCAATGAGAGTAGCCTCTCCTTCACCACAACTTCACCTCCTTCAAGAGTGTGAGAACACTCTGTCTTCAAGAAGATCTCCAAGCTCTAGATCTTTGAGTGAGTTATTATACAAGGAGCCAAGGCCCTTATTATATAGTTGTTGTAACTCTTTGAAAAGCTTTATAAAAAGCTACGATCGTAATCCATATCGTAATCCATGAAAAAACAAAAACGTAAAGCTCCTTCGCTTTCTATATGCGATCATAAACAAAAACGTAAGTTTTATGCTTTTGACTTTGTTATCTTTTAACTTTGTAAAAGATGGTTTCACACTATGAAGTTTCAGGTTCGTATGGACGAAGAATTATTGGACATGGATTCCAACACTAGATTGATCCTTTTGATTAGACTAGAGAAGATTTCATAATTACACTTTTGATTACAAAATCATCCACATAGGGAAAATAATACAAGAATATGCAACTAATACAAGAAGTCCCACAAACCGGGATCATAGGTATGAAACACGATATCTAAATTACAAGAAGTCCCTTCATGAAGATGAATACAAGGAATAACTGGAAAGAATCTCATACTATGAGATTACAATAGGACAAGACATGATTTCCTAGATACTAGACTAGACAAGACTAGAACAAAGGACAAGAATAGAACTGGACAAGTGCTTTGTTTGTGCTAGGGATCAAGAAAAATCTTTTGTTAGTTTCAGCATTAGCCAAGATTGGCTCGGTTGTCAAATTTGTTGATGACAGATGTACAATTCATGATCTATCAAATGGAGATGTTATTATTGCTTCTAGCATTTTATGTCCTAGGTTGTATAAGCTCATAGAATATGCAAAATCTATCAATGATTTTGCATGTGTAGTTCAACATTCTCAGGCCATAGATGCAAAGCTTTGGCATGCATGCTTTGGACATATGAATTTTGGTAGTTAGCTATGCTTGCAAAAATCTGAAATGGTGTCCTCTTTGCCCAAACTTGAGGCATTCGGTAAATATCTCTTTGAAGGATGAAATTTTGCACAAAATGCAGTGTTCCTTCTTGCCAAAAGATTGTTCAGTTAGAGCTACTCACAAATTCAAGCTTGTTCGTAGTGATGTCTGTGGTCGTATGCAAACATCTTCTTTTGGGAACTGCCTTTACTTCATGACTTTTATTGATGACATGCATGGGTGTATCCATTGAAAGAAAATGATGAAGTGTTTATGTGCTTTAAACAATTTTTGGTTGTGATTGAAAATTTATCAGCATGGAAAATGGGCACCCTCCTTTTTGATTGAGGGGGGAATACATGTCTTATGATTTTAATGCTCTTTTGGCTGAATGTGGGATAAAACATCAGTGTACAATGCCATATACACCTCAATAGAATGGATTTGTTGAAAGAAAGAAAAGGTTGTTAACGTTAGTGTCCATGTGAAAGGCCAAATGGCCACCGAACACTTCTTTGTATATGTTCTTTAATAAAACATATAGTGGCTTGGTCAGTCACAGATTGTAAGTTTGACCGCATTTGTAAGACCTAAGAAGTCTGTCTTCGTGCTCCTTGTGTATTGTGTTTTCTGCATATTCAACAACCTCTGTGCGAAGTACTATGTGCGGCCTTAAGAGCTCAGTTTTCTACCCTGAGGATATCATCGTGGAGTTCTTGAGAAGTAGAGCACACTGTGGTGCATCGCTGTAGAAATACTTCACTGGTATCAGAGCAGTTCGAGGCAAAAGCTTTGTTCCTTTTGTGCAAGCGAAGCGATCACCCCCCCAAGGCTTTCTCTAAGGCTTACGACTAAGGCAGTGACCAAGGCATAGACCTTAGCATACCTTGTCATCCGAGTCACCGAAGTCATTGTTGGCTACACGCAAGGGAGGACCTCAACAATTAAGGAATATAGAGGTTCTCGGTACTTCCTATGAGGTCACTCATCCCAGTACTGTTCCCCCCAGAGCTCGCTTGACCGTGGAAATGTCTTGCCACTAAGATACACTCTTGTGGTATCCGAAGAAGGGGAAATACTAAGGTTGACACTTGAACAAGTTTTGGTCCCTCAAAGCGTCATTCTTTGCTTTCAAAGCCTATTCCTAAAGCAATTTTGGGGTGTCTTTTGGAGCCAGTTTGGAGTACTTTCGCACATAGTCCCCTTCACACAAGTCCAAGAACATCAAGAAGGGTGTTCTTTGTACTTCTCCGACAATAAATATCGTTAGACAAAATGAATGGCTTCCATTTCTCATCTCCTCTCAAACCTATGAGGATTTGCCTTACCAATTTATCCTCCTCAATATCTTCATCAACTACTCCTAATGCATCTACAATGTCCTTCATCCTTGCTACATAATAAAAAATGGATTGAGAGGCCTTCTTCTTGAATGTGGTAAATTCTACCCACAAAGATGCCTTCCTTGACTTTGTAATGTTTTGGAAATGCTCCTCCAAAGCATTCCATATATCACTTGCACTTTCAAGACCTCTAATATGAGGTAGCAAGTAGTCATTAACTCCCATGTAGATAATGTTCCTTGCTTGAGCATCTCTCTTCATCCAAGTCTTCAAATCTGAGAGTTCATCCCTAATTGGAACACTAGGATCTTTGAATTGTGGTTTTTCTTCTTCATGTGTGATGTAACCTATCAGATCTTTGCTCATGAGATGAGCTTCCATCCTCATTGACCAAGCTGGATAGTTTTCTCTATCCAATTTCTTTGTCTGAAGAGTCTCCCATCCTTTCTTCACCTGTGTATTAAATTCTTCAACCTTCATGAGGAATAAGTGTACCTTTAATTCCAATGAAGTTCCTTTTGATCTTCATGATAGCTTCAAACCTCCTTCTCAAGCTTTCTCTTTAAACTTTTGCCTTCTGAACCTTCAAGTATTGATTTCTGTATGACTGCAGTAGTCCGGGTCCTCCTTTATTCTATTTTGATGATTCCTGCTCTGATACCACTAATGGAGAGTGTTAATATCCAAAATAAAAAGCTATCCTTGATTTTAGAGAACTTCTATATCAAGAATCACTCAAAACCTTTACCAATTTGGAGGATCAATACCAGATTATCAAACTTTTGAACTAACTGTGAAGAGAGTCACTACCCAGAAAGTCTGCTACACATAACTCACTCATTGACTGATCAAATGGGTAAATCTTTTTATGAAACTTTGCATAAAGTGTCGGCTAAAGATTGTACATCTTCTCCAAGTTAAATCTTCTCAAAAGATTCAGTAGAGCTTGAGAAATGATCAAAACAATATACCTATATTTGAAACTGTACGCTTGTAGAGTCGATTTTAACACCTGCAACTTCTAAGACATAGTTCATCCAAACTAGAACCCGTTTAAATAAATGCTTTTAGCCATTGATGGCTTACCTTCCAACTTAGATTTTGACTCCTCATTTGTGCAAAATTTACTCTCCGCACTGAGAACTGATCAATTCTTTGATCATCGAGATTGCGCCTGTTTCAGAAGAGACTCAACACTTCTTCACATACAAATGTTCCTATACATAATTCTCTCAACATGTTTACAATTAGCCTCTCAAATCTTAAACATAGAAGCATTAACTATGGAGTTAGAAATCTACAAAAGGATTCTTGAAATGATCAAACATAGAAGGAGACCACAACAAAATATCGGGCGCAACTTTTTCTTCTATTCAAGAAACTTTACATCTGAATGATGAGAGAGTTCTTCCTCACTTCTAAAGTGTCTAATGACTATTACAGCTTCTAATTCTTCTCATCTCATGCTCTCTCATATTTTTCCCAACTTTTTACTCATATATATAGGCATAGATGTACAAGCTCATGACCATTACAAAAGGTATATGTAAGCTAACTACAAGTCTAATGTACATATATATACATGTATTCATTTCCTAAATGTGTACTATCTTCAAGCTTCATAGGTTAATCTTTTCTTCAATCCTTCATCCAAAACATCAATTGGTGGTTGACTTGCACCAACACATCCATCATCAACAAACTTGACAACCAAGCCAACCTTGGCTAATCTTCAAACGGATAGCAAATTCTTCTTGATGTTTGGCATATAAGGCATTTGAAAATATGAAAGAAATGTCATAGAAATAATCATAATGATCTTTCCAACTCCCATTACAATATAAGAGGATTCATTAGCACATGTGACAGTATTCCAAGTAGGCACATGCTCAAGTGAATTGAAGAAACTACTTTGTAAGCTAATATGTTTGGTTGTGCCACTATCAAACTACCAAACATTTGAGTCTACAATAGACATACTTTGCCCATGTGAAGATGGATGATAGCTAAAAATAGTAGTAAATGCATCATTTTGAACAACATTCAAACCTCTTTCTTCTCTTCCTCCTTTGCAACCAATTTAGGACAACTCTTTATGACATTATCATTTACCATTCGGTACTTGCAAAACTATTTGTTCTCCTTTGTTTTTTTATCATCTTTTTCTTCCTTCTTTGATTGTGCAACATTAGTAGATTTATGCTTACTAGTAGATGATGTTCATTTACCTTTTCCCTTTTGACTCGCTAAGAAAACTTCATCTGCAACATGCATAATTGACCGCTTTTTCCTAGAAAAATCTCTCTACAATAAAACAAAGACGAACTCCTCAAGTCTGAAGTCTGGATTGCCTTTCATCATCAATCTAAGATTAGAAGATAAAATTTGATATGAATCTAGAAGACCATTAAGAACAATATGCACAAGTGAATTATCTAGAAAGATTTCACCTATAGAAATCAATTATTGCTCTTTCAAACTTTTTATCTTTGTCAAGAAAATGTCCATAGAATCTCTTGCATTCATATGCTCCTTCTTCAACTATTTTCAGAGGTAAGCAAGATAAGCCTTTTTTCTTGCTTGGTATAATGTTGTGAGAGTATCCCAACCATCTTTCACTGTCTTGCAAGAGCAAATATGAGGGATAATAGCATGTTTGATAGAAAATGCTATCAATGCATATGCTTGTGCATCTTTACCATCCCAATGAAGTTGCTATGGAGTAGGTGCAATAGGAGTTGTAGCACGGCCAAGAAATTGAAGATCATCATCTTTAACACCATCTCATCACCTTCAATAATTATACTTACAAGTTTAGTAGGATGTTTTTCAACACCCTATGCAATATTCCACAACCCTTTGTCTACCAATACATGAGGCATCATATATGCCCACAATGGGTAATTAGTACCATCCAACTTATCCTCAATAGCCAACATACAAAATACATCATTGCTTTCATCCATGGCTAGTGACTACATAACTTGATGTAGAAAATTGATTGTATCTCAAATAGTTGAATAAAAATACCCTACCGAGCTCTTCTTGCCCTACAACAGACTTCAAGGCACTTGTACTAGTGCCTATATATATATATATATATATATATATATATATATATATATATATATATATATATATATATATATATATATATATATATTGTGTGTGTGTGTGAGTGTGAGTGTGTGTGTGTGTTTGGAATAAAAGGATGAAATTTCCTGCATAGTCACCATGATAGTGCGTTCAGAGGCTGAAACAAGCTCAAATCAAAATTTCAATGCCATAAAGCGAAGTACTCTTGAAATCCTTAATCAATGTGAGTATGCTCACAAATTTTATGCAATTCTAAGACTATGATCCAAGGGGTGTAGATGATGCCCTAGAGAAAGTGATGACCTTCTCTGATACCAATTGTTAGAGTTCAAGATCTATGGAAGCACACAAACATCACATGGAACAAGAAGAAGTTTAAATCACAACACAATACAAAATGAATTGCCAAGCGAATGCACAAAGAAAAGTGAACCGATAGGGTTATAGGTGCATATAAAGTTAGGGGAAAAGACTTCCTTAAGAGTGAAAAAGGTCCCCCAATGCTCCTAAGTATGTTCACACACATCGTTATCAAAATATATAAATAATAGAAAACCAAGTCTGAATCACAAAAATGGTCATATACCCCTTGTTATTGATCACGTTACTATGTGATATGGCTCGTTTCAAAGATCTTGATTATTTCTACACTATGAAATAGGGAAAGATGCATAACAAGGGTCCTTGAAAACATTGTATATGCTTCCTCCATTGATCACCCAAATGTGTAAAATCATGCAAAGGTGTTTCAAAATGATGGAAATATGTTAGATAATACTTTAGCACATATGATAATATGTCATACACCCAAAAATCAAGCAATAAACATCATGATATTGCAATTCATTTCAAAGTGAATCCAAAGACTTTGTATTGTGTGAGAAATTCATATGCTTGTTCAAACCTTAACACTTGTCTGAACTTAGATGCGTGTGCAAGAGGATGACGTTCTCAATCATAATACTCTGATATACATTTTTCCACTTGTGAAGGTCTTATCATGCTAGAAAAGTCAGGTCTTACTATCTATACTTGTGAAATTTGTGGATGTTGTGCCATGCTAAAGAAATAGGATTGGTTGATAACACATTAGACACTTGTTCACCTATTGGATTTACCAAATATGGCATAGGTGGCAATGGTGAAAATGTAGAGGGAATAGTATTTTGGGGGACGGTGGCATACTTGGCATTGGAGAATTTGATGGAATTGTCCCAAAAGATGTAGTAGGCACACATTGCCATGTGATAGTCGTATGCAAGGTTACAAAATGTAGTTGTTATGAAAGGAGTTGAGCTATTTTTGTTTGAGCTACTGAAATTAGATTAGGTTGCACTATTGTAGAGTCCATATGTGAAGATACATTTTGATATTGCATGAAAATAGTGGCAACTAGGTTGATAAGAACTATGGAAATCAAGGAAATAGGACCCTTAAGACCATGAATTGGAATGGCAACCATCCTTGGAATGCCATTTATAAAGACTAGAAGGCCATGATGGGTAAAATATTGTTGGCTATATGCCTCTATTGGAAAATATGGATGATTCCTTTTGTCCTCAAACATAGGTGGATGAATTGGATCCAAATACCTATACTTGTGAATGTCCAAGTGGTAAGGATCTCTCCCCATAGGTAGCAATAGAGTCCAAAAGGATTCTTTGGAATCTTCCACAAAGTAAAGTTCAAGAGATAATCCATCATGAATTAAGTTTCTCACATGTAAGGTCCTTGTTATAGATGGTTGAGTATTTGGATAAATGTTTCTTGAAAGTGGTTGTGGACCAGGATTGGATTCCATATTGTCTCAAACTTTGATCCCATGTGGTGTGATTCTATCTAGTTTATCTATTACCATGTAGCAGGCTCCCATCTTGTCCACTAATATGTCAGTATGACGTTTGGGAGAGATAAATCCCTCAACTTGCCAAGTACAACAATGGATTGTCCACAATGATTTTGATAAATGGCTGCCCCCAATGTATTAGTGTGTGTGTGTGTGAAGGTGATTCTTATTTGGAAACCATACTCAAGCTTCGACATCCAATCTACTTGTGTG
The DNA here is from genome assembly GCA_020310875.1 of Ceratopteris richardii. Lineage (NCBI taxonomy): Eukaryota > Viridiplantae > Streptophyta > Polypodiopsida > Polypodiales > Pteridaceae > Ceratopteris > Ceratopteris richardii. The sequence goes on along the minus strand of CM035411.1, from coordinate 145,346,911 downwards.
TTGGGATCTAGATTTTTTGTATCCATGGAACTTGATGAGGTCTTTACTTCAATGTCACTTTCTGAACCACTTGATGTATAATAAGTTTTTGCTCCTATTTGGGCATATAGAACTCTCAAGAGTGGAGATGATACTATATGTGGATCTATTGGTTCCTCACAATCTTCTTGATCAAAGAATCATAAACATGTTGAAGATAAATGTACAAGCTCATTTTCATATGAGCTATGCTTGGATAAATTTACCAAATATAAAGATAAAGGAAAAGAAGAGAAAAAAATAAAAAAAATAAAAGGAAAAAATTCTAGTCAAACTTTCATGATGAGTAAGAGATACAGTATCTTGCCTTGTAGTTAGTGGCATGTAGTGGGGAAAGTGATGAGTTAAGAAGGAGGCACAAACTTCTTCACATGCTCATTGGTTATAAAAGTGAAGTGGGAGCACATTCAAAACAAGGAAAGAAAGAGGCAAGAGCTCCCAGTAGTCGGATCTAGTCATTTTGTCATTTTGTCTTCCCTTAGACTCCTTCCAGCCGCACGTCAGTTTGTACACAGCTTTGTTGTGGAGCTCATAAGTTTTTCAGTATACCTATGTAGACAGGTAGTCTATTTTGGTCGGTTAATTTTCCTAACCAAAACATATCCAAATTGCTTGATTTTTGTCTTGTTGGAAAGCTCTTGGCATGTAATTTCTCTTCCCAAATATGTCATTCAGAAGATTTATATTCTGTGAGATATCTGTCAGAGAGTGAAGTCCAATTTTATAGTGTACTTATATGTGCAGGTGCTTAATTTTGTTCAGTTGAGTTTCCTGACAAAAACACATCCAAATTACTTGTTTTTTAGCTTGTTGGAAAGCTATTTGTGTCTTATTTCTCTATACTAAATATCTTTCTCAAAGCATATATATTCAAAGAGTTATCAGTCCAAGAGTGAAGTTCAGTTCTTTAGCATACTTGTGTCCACATGTTGTTCATCTTTGTCAGTTGTGTTTCCTAATCAAAACTTGTCCAAATTAAGTTGTTTATAGCTTGTTAGAAAGCTATCTCTATCTACTTTGATTGATCAAAGTCACAAGTCCATTTGAGCTTTGTATTGAGAGCAGAAAGCTATCTAAGGTGCAGCTATGTGTCCAAGTATTGGACATACAAGGGTTCAGTACACATTTTCATTGCACATAGAAGAACTCATTCTCCACAGTTGGTATCAGAGAAAACTTGGTGCTGAAGCTTTATCAACAGAGATGGAGATAAATCAAAGCAAAATAGGAGCTATAAAACAAGAGGTAGCTTCACAAACATAAGAGCAAAGGACAATATAACTATTTGAGGTAACTCTCAAAGTCTTTGATACTCTTCAATGGCTAACTTGGGTCAACAAGTAGAGAAGTTGGATAAGGATAACTATCCCAGGTGGAAGTTTAGAATGACCAAATAGCTAATGGGCAAAGGCTTATGGGGTATTGTGAGCGGCGATGATGCTCAACCTCAAATCAATCAAGCTATGGCCACCAAAGTCCAAAGGAGGCAAGCAAAAGAATGGGAAGAGAGGAATAGGAGAGTCATGTTCCTCATTTTGCAAGTCATTACTAATGCCATGGTAGGACATATTCAACATCTAGAGAAAGCTAAGGATGCCTGGGAAGCTTTTGAAAGGACGTATTCAACAAATACCAAAGCTAGGAAACTTCAACTCAAGAATGAGTTGAACACAATCAAGAAAAGTTCGAGTCAATCCATAGCTGCATATACTTTGAAGATTAAGGAGCTAAGCAATGCTTTAGCTTCTATTGGCACAACGGTTGAAGAAGAAGATCTTGTGTGTTATACTCTCAATGGATTAAGAGAAGATGAAATAAGGAAGCCTTTTATAACTTCCATTAACTTGAAAGATGCATATCTAGGTTTTGAACAACTAATCCCTCATCTTGTCACAAAAGAGCTTAGCTTTGGTGGTCACAAAGGAAAGGACAACCACAACCAAATGTTATATGCAGGGCGAGGTAAAGGAAGGAGCTCAAGAGGAGGCTCAAGAGGAAAAGGAAGAGGTCACAACAACTCCAACTACAATCAAAACAATTTGGAAGACAACAAGGATGCATCAAATGCCGACACATAAGGAAGAGGTCGAGGTAGAAGTAGAGGCTGAGGCTCCTACAATTCTCATGAAGGTATAACATGCTATCATTGTGGTAAAGTAGGAGACTATGCTAGTGATTGTTGGCTGAAGAATGGAAGACCAAATGGAGGCAATCAAAGGAACCAAAGCAACTATGGAAGCACCTCAAATGAAGGAAGCAAGGACACACTACTTGCAATGAGACATGAGTATAGAAGCTCTTGTCAAGATGACAAAAAATGGTACATTGAATCAGGTTGTAGTAACCATATGTCATGCCAAGGAAGTTTTTTCACTAATCTACACGTACCAAGTGGAAAAGGATGTGTTGAAACAGATGATGATACTCAACACATGATTGAACATATTGGAGATATAAGGCTTGGAGATACAAGTAGAGCAAAGGTACTATCTAATGTTCTTCATGTTCCTACAATTTCAAAGAACTTGATTTCAGTAGGACAAATGGTAGAGAAGGGTTATCATGTCATATTCAATGAGAATGGGTGCTTCATAAAGAATCCAAAGGAAGGCTTCAAGGTCATTGCTCGAGGTAGAAGAGAACGAAGGATGTTCACTTTGGACGACCAACATCCACATGGAAAGGTCATGTACAATCAATGTGGAAACAAGAAGATTTCAGAGTTGGACTTATGGCACAAAAGAATAGGACACATCAACATTCCAAAGCTAAAGGACATGAGCAAACATGAAGTGGTAAGAGGTCTTCCAAAATTTAATAGCATTGGACTACATGAGTTATGTGAAGCTTGTCAATTAGGAAAGCAAACAAGGCAGCCATTCAAGAGGAGCAACTATGTGGCTCCAAATGTCTTGCACTTGATACATACAAATGTATGGGGACCAACCCAAGAGGCATCAATGGCTGGTAATAGATTTTTTGTCACCTTCATTGATGATCACTCAAGAAAGGTATGGTTGTTTTGTACGAAGCAAAAATCAGAGGTGTTTTCTATATTCAAAAGATTCAAAGTTGAAGTTGAAAAAGAAATAGGAAGGTCTATCAAAACCATAAGGTCCGATGGTGGAGGAGAATACTTCTCCAAAGAATTGTCAGATTTTCTACAAGAGAATGGGATCAAAAGGCAGTTCACTTGTAGGCATACACCACAACAAAATGGAGTAGCTAAGAGGAAAAATAGGCAAATTGCTGAAATTGCAAGATGCATGCTCAACGAGATGAAGGTACCATTGTATTATTGGGCTGAAGCTACCATAGCTGCCATTTACTTGATGAATAGGTGCACAACATCGGGAATACATCACTTGACTCTAGAAGAGGTATATTCCGATAAGAAACCTGATCTTACACACCTCAAAGTGTTTGGATGTGTTTGCTTTGTTCACATTCCACAAGAAGTTAGAACAAAGATGGAACCAAGATTAGAAAAATGCATTTTCATCGGCTACTCGACGGAGCAAAAAGGATACAAGTGTTACAACCCTAGAACAAATGAATTAAGAGTCTCGCGAGATGTGGTCTTTGATGAACTAAGACCATGGTATGAAGATAAAGGAAAGGAAAAGATTCTTGAAGAAGATTCTGATGATTATGCAGGAACAAATCAAAGAGAATTTCAACAATCAAGCACAAACGTTTAAGGTCCAGAGGCATCTACATCAAATGAAGAATGTTCAACATGGAGGGGAAGTCATTATGTGTCTCCAAATTCAGCTCATAGTAGAATCGAAGAAGCAAGTGCTACTCCAAATAGTGAGATAGATGTAAGTGAAGAGGAATATGAAGAGGTAATCACTCCAATGGTAAAGCTAAATAGGTTAAAGAAGCAACTTTCTAAAGGCAATGAAAGAAGATCTTCAAGGACAAGGTATCCAACTCAAAGGTTGAGTTATGATAGTTTTATGGTGAACACATTTTGCATACATGATGCAGGTTATCAAAGACAAAGAGCCTGAGACATATGAAGAAGCTTGCACACAAAAGGAATGGAAGCAAGCTATGAAAGAGGAGGTCAAAGCTCTCAATGATAATCACACATGGGAGCTAGTGCCAAAGAAAGAAGGTATGAAGATTATTTCAAACAAATGGGTGTTTAACGTAAAGAGGAATGCTGATGGTTCACTAGATAGATATAAAGCTAGATTAGTTGCCAAAGGATTTAACAAACACAAGGCATAGATTATAATGAACTTTTCAGCCCTATTGCAAAGATGGGAATTATCTGAACATTAATCACAATTGGTGCTTCAAGGAGATGGCCATTATATCAAATCGACATCAAAAATGCTTTTCTTAATGGAAAACTACAAGAAGAGGTATACATGAGTCAACTAGTTGGATTTGAAGATGAAAACCATCCACACTTTGTTTGGAGGTTGAAAAAGGCACTTTATGGCTTGAAGCACGCACCAAGAGCGTGGAATCAGAGATTGGTAGAATATCTAACTAAGTGTCGATACAACCCAAGTAATGCAGATCCTTCATTGTACATGAAGAAGCAAGAAAATAGAGAGGTATATATTTGCATATACGTCGATGATCTCATCATACAGGAAATGATGTTACATGGATTAAGGATATCAAAAGGAAGCTTGGTAAGGAGTTTAAAATTTCAGATCTTGGAGAGCTGAAATATTTTTTAGGAATTGAAGTTATTTATGGAAAGAGTGGCATCTACTTGATGCAAAGGAAGTACTTGTTGGATGTTCTTTTCAGATTTGGAATGAGTGGATGCAAACCACTCACTCAACCCATGGACACAAATACAAAGATTTGTTCAAATGATGGAGAACCATTGGAAGATGTAACAACATACAGAAGCATTGTAGGACCATTAATCTATGCAAACATTACAAGACCTAACTTATCTTATGTTGTTGGTGTACTTTCTCAATTTATGCAAGCCCCGACAAGTGAACACTTAAATTCACCCAAGAGAGTGTTGAGACACATAACACATACAGTTAATCATGCTTTGTTTTACAAGTTTGATGAAGAATTGGAGGTCAAAGGCTTTAATGATGCTAATTTGGCAGATTCAAAGGAAGATAGGAGATCAACCTCAGGTTATCTGTTCATGATAGGAAGCAAACCTATCACATGGAGCTCAAAGAAACAACCTACTGTTGCACTTTCATCTATGGAGGTTGAATATAGAGGATTAGCATTTGCCACATGTGAAGCAATGTGGATTAAAAAGCTTTTGGCTGATCTTGGAGTGCAAGTTGGAACCATCCCTATATATGGTGATAACATGTCAAGCATCTACTTGGCAAGAAATCCTATGTTTCATGCAAGGAGCAAGCACATAGAGGTCCACTACCATTATGTAAGGGAGAAGGTATTGAGCAAAGATGTGGAGATAAAGTTCATCAGAACCAAAGAGTAGGTTGCAGATATGTTTACAAAATTCTTGGATGCTTCTAAACTCAAAGGTTTCAAGGATGCAATAAATTTGCAGGACATTGTTGAAGATAACTCCCAAATGAGCTTGAAGGGGAGTGTTGAAGATAAATGTACAAGCTCATTTTCAGATGAGCTATGCTTGGATAAATTTATCAAATATAAACATAAAGGAAAAGAAGAGAAAAAAAATAAAAAAAAGTAAAAGGAAAAAATTCTAGTCAAAATTCATGATGAGTAAGAGATACAATATCTTGCCTTGTAGCTAGTGGCATGTAGTGGAGAAAGTGGTGAGTTAAGAAGGAGACACAAACTTCTTCACATGATCATTGGTTATAAAAGTGAAGTGGGAGCACATTCAAAACAAGGATAGAAAGAGGCAAGAGCTCCCAATAGTCGGATCTAGTCATTTTGTCATTTTGTGTTCCCTTAGACTCCTTCCAGCCGCATGTAAGTTTGTACATAGCTCTGTTGTGGAGCTCATATCTCAGTGTAAATGTAACGATATCTTGTGTTTAAAAATTCATTGGAAATCTTATCTTGTATAATTTTTGCATACCAAATATCTTCTTGAAAGCTTATACAGTTTGTGAGATATCAGTGAAAGGGTAAAGTCCAATTTTTCAGTATACTTGTGTAGACAGGTAGTCTATTTTGGTCAGTTAAGTTTCCTAACCAAAACATATCCAGATTTCTTTATTTTTGTCTTGTTGGAAAGCTCTTGGAATGCAATTTCGTTCTCCCAAATATATCATTTAGAAGAGTTATATTGTGTGAGATATCTATCAGAGAGTGAAGTCTAGTTTAATAGTGTACTTATATGTGCAAGTGGTCAATTTTGGTCAGTTGAGTTTCTTGACCAAAACTCATCCAAATTACTTCTGTTTTAGCTTGTTGGAAAGCTATATGTGTCTTATCTCTCTGTACCAAATATATTTCTCAAAGGGTATATATTCAGAGAGTTATCAATCTGAGAGTGAAGTTCAATTCTTCAACATACTTGTGTGGACAAGTAGTTCATCTTTGTCAGTTGTGTCTCCTAATCAAAATTTGACCAAATTAAGTTATTTATAGCTTGTTAGAAAGCTATCTCTGTTTAATTTGATTAACTAAAGGCACAAGTCCATTTGAGTTTTGTATTGAGAGCAAAAAGCTATCTAAGGTGCAGCTATTTGTCCAAGTGCTGGACATACAAGGGTTCACTACACATTTCCGTTGTGCATAGGAGAACTCATTCTCCACAAAACATACACACTCTTGAATAAGCAATCAAACCAACTATTTGTTACCATTAGTGTCCATGTGAAAGGCGAAATGGCCACCAGACACTTCTTTTGTATATGTTCTTTAATATAACATATAGTGGCCTAGTTAGCCACAGAATGTAAGTTCGACTGCATTTGTAAGACCTAAGAAGTCTGTCTTTGTGCTCTCTACGTACTGTGTTTTTCATTGTATATTATGTAACTTCTGTGCGGAGTACCATGTGCGGCCCTAAGAGCTCAGTTTTCTACTCTGAGGATATCATCCTGCAGCTCTTGAGAAGGAGCATGTGCAATGGTGCATTGCCATCGATTTACTTCATTGGTATCAAAGCATTTCAACAAAAAAAGCTTTGTTCCTTTTATGTGAGCAAAGCGAGCACCCCCCCTCCCCTTGAATTTCTTTGAGGCTTATGAATAAGGCGGAAACCAAGGCATAGACCTTGGCATACCTTGTCATCTAAGTCACCAAAGTTACCATTGGCACCGTTGGTTGCACACAAGGGAGGACCTCAATGATCAAGGAAGATAGAGGTTCCCGGTATTTCCTGAGAGATCACCCATCCTAGTACTCTTCCCCCCGGAGCTCGCTTAACGGTGGCAATCACTTGCCATTAAGGTACACTCTTGTGGTGTCTTAAGAAGGGGAACAACTAAGGTTAACATTACCTTAAACATGTTTTGGTCCCTCAAAGCTTCATTCATTGCTTTCAAAGACTATTTTTGAAGCATTTTTGGGGTGTCTTTTGGAGCCATTTTGGAGTACTTTCGCACACAGTTCTCTTCGCATAGGTCCAAGAAAATCAAGAAGAGTATTCTTTGTACTTCTTTGACATTAAATATCAACCTTTGGGGCTATGTTTTCAGCCACACTCATAAAACTATAGGTTTCTTGAAAGCCTTTCAGTTTTGGTGGGAGCAGCCACTACACATTTATGCAAGTTTTTTGAGCATAAAGCATCAGAGTTGACATACACTTGTAGGTGTTGTTGGCTAGTGTTTGTCTGTAGATTCAGCCTTTTAGTGTCATTTTATTGCATATATTGAGCACATACACACCATGTATGCTTTTGTGGATATTGTTTATGTACATCCATGTGGTCATTGATATAGCAGTTACGTTTTTGCATAAAGCCTTTTACGTTTGATAAAGAGGGTTGTGGTGAGGTTTTCTTAACTAAGAGATACCCAGATGTCAAGATCTCTTTGGTGATGGAAGACTTACCCAACCTCACCATAGGAGATGTATGATAGTTGTTCATAGGTGCTCGATAAGCCTAATTGGCTTCTATTGGGTAATTGATTATATGTAGTGGAGTCACTGATTCACTATGCAGGTAAACATGTTAGTACTTGTAGTTTTATGATATTTTGACACTCGTCATATGCTCATTTTCTAGAGGATACTCTGGCAAATTTTTTCTAGTTTTTGGTTTAGTCAACTATACAGTGGTCGATTTACTCCTTGATACACTAATTCGTTGGTGTTTGGACTCCTCTAGATCCATTATCATTCGCCTCAAATCTCTACCATCATGGCATCAGAGGTATCAAGCACATCTGGTGGATCATGGCTAGTGCCAGTGTTCCGAGAAGGAGCTATAACTTGGAGGGCAAAGACCATTTTGAGATCCGAAAATTTGATGACACAAACTTTGCTCATTGGAAGAATTAGACTAAAGATGTGCTGATTCAAAGGAGGCAATGGAACCCAGTAAATGGAATTTCAAAGAAGCCTGCTGACATGGATGAAGATGATTGGGATGAGTTAGATGAAATGGCCAAGTCTACCATTCGCTTGCTTCTAGCATCTAATGTTTACTTTACAATATTAGACTGTGAAAGTGCAGAGGAGCTTTGGAAGAAGTTATGCAATACATATGAAAAAGAGACAGCATCAAATAAAGTGTATCTAATGAGAAAATTATATGACCTTTGCATGAAGGACACAATTAGTGTTTCTACTCATCTAAATGACTTTGATGCTATATCTCCCAATTACAGGCTCAAAAAATGGATATGGATAATGAAATGAAAGAAATATTGTTGTTATGCACCCTGCCATCATCATGGGATACGTTTTGCACATCTATTAGCAATAGTGCACCTGGTGGTAAACTCGTCTATGATGACATGTGTGGAGCACTCTTGAGTGAGGAGATTCATAGAAAATCTATGGTTGGTACTTAGAAGGTGGAGATGCATATAATGTTCGTGATTCTTACCAAGGAAAGAATCAACAACATGGCAGGAGCAAGAACAAGGAAAAGAGTGGTCAATGGAATAAGAGTAGAAGTAAATAAAGGAAGAGGGATATCAAATGCCATTATTTTCATAAGAAAGGACATATGAAGAACAACTATTATGCATTAAAGAATGCTAAACGTAAAGGACAGAATGTTGATGGGCATGTTAAACAATTACCTGCACCATCTACTACGACTGTGAAGGTTGAAGAAATTAATGCTATTTCTAATAATGTTGATGTGTTGACACTTGATAGTACTATGCCAACTTAGGCCCTTATGGTTGATTCTCTTTCCCGCACATGGCTGCTAAATTTTGGTGCTTCTTTGCATGTGACACCACACAGAGAATGGTTCTCTAATTATGCAGCAAAGTCTCTTACTACCATGAGACTTGGTGACTCTTACCAGTGTGATGTTGTGGGGATTGGAGATTTAGTTGTGCAGTTCATTGATGGTTCAAAATTTACTATGCATAATGTACGCCATGTACATCAGTTATCACACAGTTTGATGTCAGTTGGTCAACTTGATGAGCTTGGTTACAAGGTGGTCTTCTATGCTCAGTCCTTTTGTATGTCAAAGGGAAATATGGTTATTGCAAAAGGAAGCAAAGTTGGATCACTTTATCATTTATTTGTATCACAAAGAGAACACTTGTTAGCTATTACTGAATAGCCTATGCCTTGTATTTGGCATGGTTGTTTGGGCCATATATCTCATAGTGGAATGGAAAGTTTTTCTCGTTTTGGCCACTTACCTGTGTTATCTTTCTCTGATTTTTCATTTTGTGAGCATTGTCGATGTGGAAAGCAAACCAGAAATGTGCATAGAATGCACATTGACTCTTCAATTGAGCCTTTAGATCTCATTCATACAGATGTGTGTGGTCCTATGCCCACTAGGTCCTTAGGTGGTTCTCTTTACTTTGTCACTTTCATAGATGATGCTACTAGAAAAGTTTGGATATATCCTATCAAATCGAAGAATGAAGTATTCCCTACTTTCAAAAAATGGCTTGCTTCAATTGAGATTGAAAAAGGAACTAAGCTTAAGGCTTTACGTTCAGATAATGGGGGTGAGTATACCTCACATGAATTCAAACTTTTCTATCAATCTAGATGGATTCGTAGAGAGTTTACAACTCCTTATACCCTAGTACAGAATGGTGCAGCTAAAAGGATGAATCATGTGATTAACCTTTCACCTAGTACTGCCAAAGGTATGAAAGTGGCACAAGATTTATGGACTGTGAAGTCACCATCATATGATCATCTTCAAGTTTTTGGGTGTGAAGCATATGTTCATATACCCAAGAATCATAGACAAGCATATGTTCATATACCCAAGGACAATTTGGATATCGCTTATGGGATCTTGAAACATGATGAGTGATCAGAAGTAGTGATGTCATTTTCAATGAGTCTAAGATGCATAAACAACCCACTAAGGAGGACGTTGATGTGAGAAGAGTGGTGTTTGAGGATACTTGTCCTCGAGTTAGCATGCATAAAAATGTTGCACATAGGGACGTTCAAGAGAATGTTGGATCAGATCAGTCTGTAGATATTCTTGTTTAGCAACCATTGAGATGCTCTACACAGGTCTCACATCCACCTGATAGATATGTTCCACGTTTAGATTTTTTTATGCTAATATATGTCGGTAAGCCTTCTTGCTACAAAGAGGCTATGCAGACAAAGGATCATGTCAAGTGGGAGTGTGCCATGAAGAGTGAGCTGGATTCTATTCACAAGAATCGTACTTGGGATTTAGTACCTTTGCCAAAGGGCAGGAAACCTTTACCATGTAAATGGGTATATAAGCTGAGATTCCCGTAAGATAGTGCTTCTCCAAAGTATAAAGCACGACTTTTTGTAAAGGGTTTTAAGCAACAACATGGTGTTGATTTTGAGGAAATCTTTTCTCTACTGGTCAAGATGACTACCTTGTGCATGTTGCTTGGATTCGTTGCAATGGAGGACTTAGAGCTAGTCCAAATGGATGTGAAAACTGCTTTCTTGCATGGAGATCTTCCAGATGAGATCTACATGGAACAACCAGAGGGTTATGTAGTTCCTAGCAAGGATAGTCTAGTTTATAAGCTCAAGAAGAGCTTGTATGGCCTTAAATAGTCCCCTAGACAATGGTACCAAAAGTTTGATGCTTTTATGAAGTCTCAAGGCTACTCTCGAAGCAATGAGGATCATTGCCTCTACACAGAGAGATGCTCAGATGGAAGCTTGATATGCTTGATACTTTATGTTGATGATATGTTGACTGATGGGAAGTCCTCTTATCAACTTGTCAATTATAAAAAAGAAGTTGTTTCAGACATTTGTTATGAAGGATTTGGGGGATGCCAAACATATTCTTGGCATGTGCATTATAGGAGTAAAAGATGCATATACTTGTCTCAAAGTGAGTACATATCCAAAGTACTTCACAGGTTCAATATGCAGGGTGGAAGGCATTGAGTACACCTTTACCCACATATGTGAAATTGAGCAAGGATGATTGCCCCAAATCAGATGAGGAAAAGGAATTCATGAAAAAAATTCCCTATCAGTATGTTTTTGGTAGTCTCATGTATGATATGGTAGCTACGAGACTAGACATTGCATTTTCCATGGGACTTGTGAGCAGATATATGTCTAATCCTGGCAAGAAACATTGGGAAGCGGTCAAGATGATTTTGAGATATCTGAGTGGCACTAAGGACAAGTGTCTATGCTTAGGTAGAGGGAAAGCATCCATTATTGGTTACACGGATTCTGACTATGCCGGTTTGTAGACAATGTAGACAATCATAAGTCTACATCAGGGTACATTTTTCATTTTGTTGGAGGTTCTATCTCTTGGAGATCTCGTCTTCAAGAATGTACAGTTGTTTCCACCATAGAAGCAGAGTACGTTGTAGCAAGTGAGGCTTGTAAGGAAGCATTGTGGCTTTCTCATCTTCCTTATGATATGGGTTTACCTCAACATGTACCTTATTTGCTCAGTGATAGTCAGAGTGCCATTGCTTTGGCTAAGAATTAGGTCTATCATCCAAAGACCTAGCACATTGAGGTGAGGTATCACTTCATTAGAGATTGCTTAGCCACTGAGCACATTATTCTTGAGAAGGCCCACACTTGAGATAATGTTGAAGATGCTTTGACTGAAGATCTACCATAGGATAACTTTCGATACTATTGTCACTTGATGGGGGTTACTTGATTCATGATCTTACACAGTCACTTGTATACTGTGTAACATGCCCATCAGGTGGGAGGTATGGTTTGTACAATTACACTCAGGTATTCTTTATCATTCTTTATTTTTCTCCCATAGTTAGTTTAGCTATATTGGTCTTTAGTGGGAGATTGTTACAATTAGTGTCCATGTGAAAGGCCTAATGGACATCAGATACTTCTTTTGTATATGTTATTTAATAAAACATATAGTGGCTTGGTCAACCACAGACGGTAAGTTTGACTGCATTTATAAGACCTAAGAAGTCTGTCTTTGTGCTCTCAATGTACTGTGTTTTTCCTTGCATATTCTTGCAGCCTCTATGCGGAGTACCGTGTGCGGCCCTAGGAGCTCAGTTTTCTACTCCGAGGATATGGTCATGCAACTCTTGAGAAGGAGAGTGTACAATGGTGCATCGCCATCAAATTAGTTCATTGTGTAGTGTCGTGTTCTTTCCTCTCTCAAATATAACTTGAAAGTAAGAGTTGTACATGGATACTGCAATTCTTACTTGGATCTTTGTGAATTCTCTCCTCAATTTGAATCAACAATCTGATCTCTACACCTACAAAGAATAATCCCACAATTTTCTATAAAAGTTTGGAAGGAAAAATATAGGTGGGCCTAGATCTATGTATAGTGAAGAACAAGATGGATTGTCTAAGATATCTTCAATGATCTCTGGAGTGGATGAAAAAAAATCAATTCCCACCTCCTTATATGTTTTCTATTTCTCAAGACCATTACTCTTTAGAGATGACCTAGCTTCAAGTCTCTCTCGTTGATCTTTTTTCCCCCTTGTATGGTAGAATCTCTCTAGAAGCTCTCATATCGTGCTACTCTCAGTTGAAGGTTAACTTCAAAATATCATATCTTAAAATGAATGTATGGTTTTTAAAGAAAACAATTGGGAGCATGTGAGATTCAAAATGAGCTTTTTGGTGAGCACTAGACCAAAAATTTATGTCAGTTCAAGCTCTAGGGGGTCAAAACAAGCAATCAAGAATCTTCTAGGATCAATTAAAAACCAAAGTGGATTAGTTGCATTTTTTCTTACAAGTTGAATTTTGGCTAGTATGCGGCCACTGTGGCCTTACACCAAGCTTTCTGTGTTTTGAAATCTCAAGAACCACTTTAAAACATCAAAATCCAACAAACACTTTTGCTTGGAGCTAGAGCAATTATTGGTGTGCAGTTAGCACTTTTAGTGGCTTTAAGGCCCTTGTGCACTTTGTTTTCCTAATGTTTGTAGAGGCCAATAGCAAGTATTTTCTTGAATTTAAGCTCAATTGCTAAAAAATGATTGCTCTAATTTGACTTAGGCTAAGGCAATCGTTGGCATGCAAAATGGACTCTTTATTTGATATTTTGAATGCTAAAGGGTGCTACATGATATAATGCCTCACATGCTCCTTATCTAGCAAGAAACCAAAGTGAGTGCAAAAATCACTTCGGCCACCAAATGATGGCCCTATTATTTAGAGCAATTGTTTGTGTGCATCAAGAGTTGTTTTGAGTGTTTTTAAAGATCTTGTGCACTTTTCTATGTTCTCCTAAGTCTATGGAAGATATTGGTTGATATTTGCTTGAAATTTTCACTCAAATGCACAAAGATAATTGCTCTAGCTTGTGTTAAGCTAGGGTAGTCTTGACCTTGCAAAGTGAAATTTTTAATGGAATTCCTAGTGCCAAAGGATATTACAAGGCTAAGAAGCCAAAATATCCAAGGAACAAAGTGAGAAAACCAAACAACAAGTTCATCAAGCTAAATCTAGGGTATCCTCTATAGTTGACTCGAATATCAAGCTATTATTGCAAGCCTACCACCAACAAATATACTAAGAGTCTAGCATAAAAAATCATGAAAAGTGCTATCCTAGGCTAAATCTAGAAAGAGAAAAACTTGACATGTCCAAAAAACTGATTGAAGTATCTCACAAGATGCTTAGAAGAGCTCCTCCAATCTTTCCTTACACAACATTCAATAAGAGCAATTTTGAAAACTGATAGGGAAAGACAAGCTTCTCGTGAAGAGAAATTTTGGAAAATGATGGGGTAAGACAAGCTTTAGGAAAGGAAAACTCAAAGGGGAGAGTTATAGGAGCCAACACACCAAAACTAACCTTCAGAGCCTCCCAACACAAACATAATCCATGAGGAAAGCATTCTCGACCTAGATATTAAAATAAAAAAACAACAAAATCTCTAGGAATGAGTGCAAGCAAAGAGTTGGAAAGACATGCAAAGTGAATCACCCTTCTCAAAAATTCGTTTCCTAGATCGATTGTATGAAGATGATGCAAATCCATGGGATGCATCACTCCAACTTGATTTTGATTCAGACATCACATTAAATCTAGGATCCTTACCTAAATATTTAGGCCCATATAAAGAGAATTTGACAAGCCACAAAGCGACCATGTTGCAGAATAGGAGGGTAGATTCAACTAAAAAATATCATAAGAATTACTCTAGGAAACCTTCTTGTGGCCAAAAAGAAAGTAGGCCACCCACATAGACCCAACTTGCTTAGGTCAAAGTCACTTCCAATATCATTCTAGTCCCTATAAATAAAGTGGGCGATTTCAATGGAGGAGACTACATAAAATTCTTCCCATGAGGTACAATGAAGTGACAACTAAATCCATAGTAGATTCAAGAACGATCAAAGGCTCTACACCTAATATATTTAAGCTTTAACATTCCTTTGTCAACCATTGATTGCATGATATTTAATGACTTTATGCAAGATTTTTTACTATTTATATTTTATGCTTGAATACTCTTCTTGAGAGTTCTATTTATTAGGCTTGCCATGAAATCCTAAGAAACTTTCTTCCTTTACTCCACCAATTTAAACCTTCCTTCAAATCGCCCAAAATCTAAAACACTAATCATTTTTCTATGAAAATTTATTCATAAAATAATGAAACTTGTGAATTTGAGAACTCTTTTACTCGGAAACGTTTTATTGATACGAAAAGGTTTAGTCGTGAGTTCCATAAACCTTTGCTTTACTCTTTGTTGAACTTGCTACAAAAGGCATGGATCTGGAAGGGATGCTATGTTCATCTTCCCTAATGTAAATTAGACATTTTTCACATCCATAGTTTATTCCTCATAAAATGGTTGATACAAATTACTATCGAGATGATTTAAGATTATTGATCCAAAGAGCATTCTTTTTAAATTGATGGGGAAGGATTTAAAGGATTTTTTGTCAAGACATCCCTCATAGAGGTATCCCAAATCAATTCCTCAAGTAACTATTCTATCATAAAACACTTGGCTCTATGTAAAGGTTGAAACCAAAGCTATGGTTGTGATGATGAAAGTTAGCTCAAATGCCTCATGCGGGGTAAAATATTTATCAGTTTGTTCTACCCTCAATATATTCTTCAACTTTGTTGCATGATCATATGAGTCTCTATATCCATCATAGTGATTTTTCATACATGCTACTAGTTGGGATGGTCTAAGTCTTGTATTAACATCCATAGGTGTCTACAATAGATGGGTTTCTACTACTATTGCATGTTCATGGCCTAAGTCTATCCTCGTTGATGGAGGAAGCCATACATGTACTTGTCACCCAAAGGTGGCATCAAACATCAAGTGTGAGATGGGTGCAGGGATGGACATCTTTGGAGGTAACAATGGGCATGGTGGTGCACTAGACCAATGGAAGTGTTGTGCATTTCTACCCCATTGATCTACATTAGGTCTTTTGTTATTGCCTATGCCGAAATTTGGTTTCTCAATGGGGAGAAGGGGTTTACCTAGGTATATATGCCTCGCCTTCATGAAATTCTCTATAGTTCCTCTTGGATTTATGGTGACATATAAGTATACCTACATCCTTTGGGTCTTTGGATTTATGGTGATATATAACTCTACCTCCCTTGGGTTCAATAAGTACTAACAGAGATACACTAGTAAAAGAAGATGTGTGGTTCACATCTATTCCTCGATCAAGGTTTTTAAAAACTTTAAAAGTAATCTATGGTTGAATTATTTCATAAGAAATCAAGGAGATCTTTCCCTTTAAGTGTTGAAAATGGTTCATAGCTCAAATGAGTGAGTTACTAGGTGGAAGATAAATTTTCCCATACATGCATTGATCATTAATAGAGTACATATTTCCATGCACTTGATCACGACAATCTCAACTTGAAAAATTGAGTGTGTTTTGTTAGCAACCCATTGATTACATTCACCAATTATGAGTTTTGAAGAAAGGCTCATTTGGTTCAGAGATACACACCTTTTGGCGTCATTTTCAAGGAGGTATAGCTAGCATGATGAGTATGTGGATGAGCATACATATCATCTATGCATTCGCAATACACTAAGCTTCCCAAGTAGGTGTGGTGCAGGTTATCGTGTGATCGAATGACTTTTGGGTCTTAGGCTCAATTTGTCCACCTATAGTAAGAGGTTCAATCTTCTTATTGAGAGGTTGTCGATAGAAGCACCTAGCTTTTCTAAAAATATACACCTCTCCTTTCCTTCTTGATTTTATCTACCTTCCCTCTAAATTTAACCATGTGTGCACATCCACATGTTAGTTTTAGTAAGTAAATAGAGCCACACGCCTAAAACCCCACTTTAGAGCTTGTCTTTATGTAACATCCCCCCCCCCAACCTCTAAATCCAAAGCATTGACTCCAAGTAGAAATTTAATTCGCTTGAGCTTTTGAGCATCCACTATTTTTGTGAGTATGTATACTAATTGATGTTTAGTTCCAACATGTTGATATCAATATCTTCATTCACCACCTTCTCTAGGATATAATGGTAGTGTACTTCAATGTGTTTGGTTCTTGCATGGTACACTAGATTGGACATTGGCTATAAAGAACTTAAATTATCTCCAAAGAGTAATGGATGTGATGTGGATAGCTTCCATGCCTTCATAAAGCTTCAAATACCACATAATCTCACATGTTGTATCTGTAAGACTCCTATATTTAGCTTTCTTGCTTGAAAGTGCTAATGTAGGCTATTTTTTAGAACTCCATGAAACCAAGTTACTATTTGCAAATATCAAATTGCCTTCTGTACTACTTCTATGATCCTTATTTCGAGCCCAATATGCTTCACTTTATGCTTTCAAATCCATAACTTCGTGATATTTCTAGCCCAAACCTTCATTTAATGTGCCCTTCAAATATCTCAAGACCCTTTTAGTTTCTTGCATATATACAAGTGTGGGTTTGTTCATAAAGCGAGAAAACATACTTACATTAAATGTAATGTCCGGCCTTGTTATAGTTGCATATATAAGAGATCGAATCAAAGACATGTAGATAATTGGATCTTCTAAAGGTTCACCATCTTCAACACTCTACTTCACATTGGGTTCCATAAGATTACTAACACTCTTGCAATGCTTCATGCCATATTTCTTCAACAAATATGAAATATAATTCCTTTGTAGAAGATATACACCATCTTCTTGCTTCATAACTTTGATTCCAAGATATAGGTCAATTCTCCTAAATCTAAAATTTTAAATTCAGATCCAAGCTCTACTTTGATCCTAGCTATTTCACCTTCATCTTTTTTTGTTATTATCAAATCATCCACATAAATCAAGACATAGACAAACAATGATCCTTCAACTTCAGCATACAAAGAAGTATCTGAATTCGAACATCTGTATCAATGCTTTTCAAGAAACTTTACCAATCTAAAATTCCAAGCCCTTGGAGCCTCTTTAAGACAATATAATGCTTTCAAGAGTTTATATACATGTGTAGGCCTCTTAGAATCTTCATAACCAACTGATTGCTCCATGTACACATCTCCTTTTAAATCACAATTGAGAAATGAAATTTTTATATTGTTAGGCTGTCGGATTATTATTTTGTAAATCTTCAAATATTTTGGTGAAGCACTGTAATGACCTAAACATTGTAATGTTTTTCCATATTAATATAAGAAGGGTTGCAAATGTGTCGTTCTATGGGTGTGGCAGAGACGCATGGTGAGTCCGTTGGACTACGTGGGGGGGGGGAACGATTGGGTGCAAACTCAGTTCATCTATGCTGATTGTTCTATGGAATTCAGTATGGCATCATTGAGTAACAACTAAGTGATTCATCTTTGCGGTGGTGATTAAACATTAAGAAGTTCTAATTGAAAGATAAAGTGATCAAGCCTATAAGCTTGTTGATAATCACAATAGTCAATGACTATTATATAAAGTTCAGAATAAGTGAATTTAGTAGTATGGTATTTGCACGACAATAATTGTGGTGATATATATTTTTGAGTAAGTAACATTTCATACGATGTACTGATTAGTGATTAAGGTGATCGAAATAATTTGTGAAGTTTGAAGCACTCTAACGTGGGTGGTAGTTATTCTTCCAATAATCTATTATAGTAGTGGATCGAACTTATGGTGTGGGAAAAATAATATAGGGCCTCTATTTAAAGACACCTATCCATCCCAAGAACTCTATAATTCACTCTATTACTGTAATCATAATTGATACAGTCGGTTAAAGGATAGAGATTTTACATTTGTGCCAGCCATGGGGCTTGGAATATAGTTCTTCATAGAAGCTTAGGATGTACTTTTGAGTGGAGACCTTGTTCTACATGCTTGTAACATGACAGCCTACTAATAGAGAACAACATCAAATGCATCTCCAACATCATGGACTCAATCATAAACCTATTTCCATAGGAGTGGCAATAGGTTTATAGTCTTCAAGGCCAAAACACCACAATACTGTGTTAATATATCTCGTTTGACACAAAGCCATTCCACCATCAACATGCATAAACTAAATGCCCAAATAGTTGTGCAAATTCCCCAAATCAGACATATCAAATTAGGCATGAAAATCAGCCTTAAAATCATCAATATGCCTCTCATGAGGACCAGTGAGCAGCATGTCATCAACATAAACCACAATTATCAGAAGTACATCATTAGCATGCTTAACATATAAGGTGCTTTGGGTTGGAGTGTCCTCAAAACCATGTGCAATCAGATAGGCATGTATCTTTTCTTACCAAGCATGTGGTGCTCACTTTAAACCATATAATGCCTTCTTTAACATGCACACCTGGTTCTCATGCCCTTTCTGCACAAAGCCACGGGGTTGAAAAACATACACTTCTTCATGCAAGTCACCATTCAGAAATGCTAGTTTGATATCCAACTGATGTACATTCCAACCATGATAATGTGCAAGTGCAACAAAAAGTAGTCATTTGACAAGTAGGTGCAAAGGTCTCATCAAAATCAATGCTTCTTTCATGTGCATAACCCTTTGCAACAAGCATAGCCTTATACCTATCAACTATACCATTAGGTTTATGCTTCAACTTGTATACCCACTTAGTGCCAATGGCCTTCTTAATAGGAGGCAAGTCACATAAAGACCAAGTACCATTCTTCATTATAGCATCATATTCAGATTGCATAACAACCATCCGATTTTTTGAATTTTGTGTTTCATCAAACAAAACAGGCTCAGTCTCATCACAGAGAATAGATGTAGCCATAGCATAGTAATCTGATGCAAAAGAGGCACTACACCGGAGCCTGATCGAGTATGATATGATAGAGGTTCATCTAATTTGTTGTCACGCAAAGTCTGCACCAGCCATTTTGGCATAGTTTTTGCCTGCTCAATATCAACTCTCTCATCAACAAGTGCATCATGTAAATCTACATCAGAAATGGAATGATCTGCATCGTCACATGAAACCTGCAAAGGTTTCCTCATTAAGACCAACACTAGACTGTCCACCTATAAAAAGAGGCAACAAAGTATCATACATGTCTTTTGAGCTAACAGATGTCTCCTTAGTACATGAAAGCAATGAATAAATAACATCTTCTACAAAAACAACATCACGACTAACCAGAATGCGTTTAGTCTGTGGATGATATAGATGATAGCCTTTACTTTCAGAACTTTACCCAAAAAAAATACATTTTACTGCTTTATCATCCAATTTTTTGCGATGTTGTTCAGGCACTAATGCATATTCCAAAGAACCAAAAACACGTAGATAAGCAACAGATGGCTTGCGATCATGACAAGCCTCATATGGAGTGATAGACTACAACGCTTTAGTGGGACACCTGTTAAGTACATATGATGTGC
>CM035411.1:144706532-144719032 GCA_020310875.1 Ceratopteris richardii | reverse complement strand
GAGTACATATCAGTTTTAGTGTGAGTGCCTTGAGTCAATTCATGCACTCATCTTGGAAGCCACACATGGAAGAAGCCAAAAGGACACTCAAGTATCTTAAAGCAACAATCAATGAAGGCTTATTCTATTCATATACCTTTGATATAGATATCAAAATCTTTTGTAATGGAGATTGGGCACTATAGAGATGATAGCAGAAGTACCTCTAGTTACCTTTGATTTTCAAGTCAAACATCATTTTGTGGTCATCAAAGAAGCAACCTAGTCTTACTCTCTTATCTACAGAATCTAAATATAGAGGATTTGCTAATGCTACTTAAGAAGCTATGGGTATTAAGACACTATATGTTGATATAGGAATCAAGACTTCAATTCTTGACATATTTGATGATGACAAGAGCACTTTACCTCTTGCAACAAATTCAATTTACCATTCAAGGACCAAAAGCATTGAGTTCCATTATCACTTTGTTAGGGAGAAGATTGGAAAGGAAAAAATTTAAGCTTTCATGTGTCTCAACTCAACAATAGTGTGCAAACATGATGAATAAAGATTTGGATAGAGTAAAGTTAATCTGATTTGAATCAATGATTGGACTTCAAGAGATTCTAAAGGAATGAAGACTCAAGCATCTTAGGTTTGAGCATGATCTATTGGTAAATATGACAAGCCTAAGTGCTAGACCATGTCCATGGACTAATTTTGACATTGAGAAGCATATATGTACATAGTCTTTGTCCTTAGTCTATATCGAAGGAGAATTCTCAAATTACATTTACACATCTAAAACGTTTGAATGACTTAATGTAGAGGCTCAGGGTAATTACAAAGGAGCCAAAATCTAGGAAACATATTTGGAGAGAAAAATCAAATAAGTAGCTGAAAAGTGGTTAGAATCTTTTAATAGAGTCATCATCACGTACAACCTAGAATCAAGGGAAAAATCCTATAATACCTCCTTGAAGAAGTCACGAGTTGCTAGTAAGCTCTCACTCACTTCTCCAGTTTCCATTTTACTTATCCCATAGCCATTAGATTCTTCCAACACCTCCAATAATTGCACTTTACATATCAATACATGCACTTGAATTTCATCATCATCTTGAGATATTGTGTGTTGTTTTTTGTCTACTTTTCAAGTCTAATCAAAATTCATAGTCATTAAAGTTAAGTTATGTTCTCATTTTCTTATCCAATGCTTGGATCATAAAGATAAAATCCTTCTAAGCATAGCTTTATAACTTTGATCATTGGAGCCTCTGAGCAAAGAGATATGAATAAATCTCTATGACTCTGTATATGTAGTGTTTGCCTCTTGAAATGTAGTGTTCTTAAGCATATTTCTCACTCAATGTTCTTTCTAAATTCATGGTATAACTTGGAATATCTCACTTACCTTCCTATTTGAAGTTGTGGAAGAGGCGTTTTCTCAATTGATAGCAAGTTAGGAGTAGTGAATATTTTTTCTAGTATCTTCTTCCATAAATAACATGTTTTGTATTCATGTTCAAAATCTAGAAAGAGTATGTCTTGACTTGCACATTTGAGATCAATGCTCCAAAGAATTATAATAAGGTTTCATTTGCAATATTAGTATGTTTACTAGAGTTTCCAAGCAAGAAATGGGCAAGTCTAGAGAAGGCTTTTACAAAGACCTCTTATCTTTGTACTCTACCATCACCTCATGACATAATTAACCACCTCTTATTGAATGATATGTTGATGTTGGGTACTTCTTGAGGGGATATCTATCTATTACTACACCTTTTGCATGTTTCATATTCAATTCTCTTATTGGTTCTCTTTAAATCGTCTTCTACCAATTAATACATAATTTTCCTTTTGAATCCACAAAAAAATGAATGGATTTGGCCTAACTTTAGTGTGAAAGAAGCGTCCATCAAAGCCTCATACAAAGCATCCAATAATCCTTTCTATTATATCTTCTTAGTTCCTTTTTTCCTTCATTACATTGATTTCATGCTTTAATCATGCTTCTGAAGTTTTATATTCTACAATTTTCTATCCCAGAACAATGGATGACCATTTTTTATCAACAAATTTGGTGATACTTCTTGTTAAAAATGATCCTAGGCCATCCAATAAAAATGTATTTTTGACAATACCCTCAATTTATCCAGCATGTCTTTGACTTTTTCCTTAGATCACATGATTTCCAAAACTATCCATTCTTGCAATCTTGGCACACACATACTACAATCACATTCATATGAGCAAATTTGATGCTCACATGTTCCCCTATAACCTTTTGATGATGGTTCATCCAATTGTACATTCAATACTACATTGGCCTACTCTAGTCCTTTCCCACATTCATAGACATATTTGTTGTATGTGTTCCTAAAGGCAAGTTGAAATCAAATTTCCTCATTGTGTCCTATATTTACACACAATATTTGCATATGGGCCTTTGAGAATGTGGTTATAGTCTATAATAACTAAAAGGGGAATGGGATCCCACAAATACTTGCAAGCTCCTTAACCCAATCAATAATGCTAGTATCTTGTTTACGTACCCTTGGGTACCACCATATTTGATTACACTTGCATCTTAGCCAATGTATGTGATGGTTGAGATACCTCTTATTCTGATTGTAGTAACATGTGTCATATATGTGCCCCATTATTTGACATAGTAAAAGTAAAAATATTTTTTTCACTTGGTTGGAACTTGTAGTGCATCCAACGTTTCTAAAAATTAATTTTTTTCCTATCACTCACCTCACTAATAGATTTTAGAACCTCCTAGGTTTTCATTTCTTTGTTTGAGATTACCATTCTTCTTCATCATCCTCTAGTTTAGGAGCTCTACCAATCTTTGCCTCTTGGTAAGAGGGCTCTCTATCTAGATCAAATTCCTTATATGCTCTTTCTTTTGAGTTCAAATATTGATGAACGTTGTTCTTTTTATTGGCATTTCTCTAATTGATAAGGATGTATCTTCTTTCTACATGTAGTGTAACTTCTCATAGATTTATGAAGTCATACTATTGGGCCAATTTTACATAATTGGCTAACCCACTCTTTAGTTATCTACATAGACCTTAACAGAAATCATTTCCTACCTACTCCTAGCAAAGTCGCTAAGTTGTCGTTTACCTATCTAACAATTGTTTTGAATTATTGGGCATAGTCTTCCACTAATAGGCCATGGATTACTTTTCCTTATCTTAGAAAAAACATATGGTGTCTTTTCAACTATAAAATAGGCCAAAAACCTAGTTTTTCAAGCAATTATAACTGGGAAAAGTAGCCATACCGTACAACATGAATAACTCCTTTTCTTTATCTTCTAAGATAACCAGAAAATTCTCCTTTATTGTTTGATCATTGTATAATTAACTAAAACTACACGATATCTATCTAGTTTCATATTGCCCTACATGGAGATCTACATCCCAATGCTTTCCACAAAAAGGGGGTGCTTCTATTGTAGGGTTCATCAATTTTGGTTGTTGTTGTGTCATTTGACCTATTGACATGTTCATTATTGATCTTCAAGTTATAAAATCATTGATCTCATTAATAATACATTTTGCTAATTATTTTTTCTTCCTTTTATATATAGTACATTCAAGTTCACATTCGTTGACTTTTTAATACTTAATTTTCTCTATAAACCATTTTCTATGAAGTTTGAAATTGAAACGATACAACTTAAAAGAGTGTTCCTAGTCAGTTTAAGAGCTAGAAGCCCTTATAAATGTGAGAGCATTTGTCTCATTTCATATTTTAGTCACATATGGCTAGAGATACTATATTTCTACCCACAAGAAAGCAATCACAAGCAATGGTTGCCTCCCCATTTTCTACCTCCTCCTTAGTGAAAAACTCCCAAATAGTTTTTCACTAAATATATATACATAAATTTTGAAGCTGTTGATATATTTAGGTAGTGATGTGTGTGAACACTCTAGGACCACCAGGGCACTTTTCTCCCTCTTTAGTAGTTTTTCCCCCAGCTTGTATATATGCCTATTGCCCTAACGAGCTACTTATCTTTGTACATTCTAGTGGTAATACATTCAATATTATGTGTTGTGCTCCAAGCTTCCTCTTCTTCCTTGTGTTGTTCACATGCTTTCGTAGACATCTAACTCCAACAATCGGTCTCAGAGCAGGTTGCTGCTTCATCTAGGGTGTTGTCTACAACTCTCCAGTTGTAGTCTCAGAATCACACAAAATTTGGTAAGCATACTCAGGGTGTTTCAGAGAAGCTTCACTATGTGGTGCAAAAATCGTGATCTGAGCTCGTTTCAACCTTCGAACGCACTACCGCAGTGCTTGTGCATGCTATTTTGTCTTCTTGTGCCAAAGATATATACCAGTATTGGTTCGGCAGTATAAGCATCTCAAAGTCTGCTACAGGTCTAGCAGAATTTGTCTGGGCAATTCCATTCAACTTTTTGAGATACAGCCAATTTTCTACATCAACGTGTTTTAGTCACCGACCATGGCTGAAAGCAGTGATGTATTCCGTATGTTAGTTGTTGAGGATAAGTTGGATGGTACCAACACCCATTGTGGGTTTATATGATGCATCATGTATTGGTCACAAAAGGACTTTGGAATATTATGCAGGGTGTTGAAAGACATCCTGTTACACCTATAGGTACTACAAATACAGGTGCTCGAGGTGATGGAGATGGTGTCAAAGATGATGATATTCTGCAGATTCCTGTTCGTGTTGTTCTTTTTGTTGCACCTACTGTAGAGCAAATTCATTGGGATGGCAAAGATGCTCAAGCACATGCATTGATAGCTTTGTCTATCAAACGTGCTATTACTCCTCACATTCACTCTTTCAAGACAGTTAAGGATGCTTGGGATACACTTACCACATTGTACCAGGCTAGGAATGAGGCTCATATTGCTTACCTCCAAAAACAATTGGAGAGTGAGCACATGAATGAAGGTGATTCTATGGATAGTTTTTCACAAAGATCAAGGATTTGAAAGAACAATTGATTTCTATTGATGAAGTTATACCAAATAGCTCACTTGTGCAGACCGTTCTGAATGGTCTTCCCGACCCATATTAGAGTCTTGCTTCTACTCTTCGTTTAATGATGAAAGGCAATCCAAATGCCTTGTCATTTGAAGGGTTAGTCTCTGTTTTGTTGCAGGAAGACTAGTCTAGGCAAAACAGGTCTATTATGTGTGTTGCAGATCAAGCTTTCCTTGCTAGTTAGAAGGGCAAAGGTAAATGGAGTTCTCCTACTAGTAAGCAAAAATCTGCAAATGTTACATATTGAAAGAAGGAAGAAAAAGATGAGAAGAAATCAAAAAAGCAGAAATTGTTTTGCGAATGTTGTAAAGCAAATGATCATGTGATCAAGAGTTGTCCAAAGCTGGTTGCTAAAGAGGCAGCAAGAGGCCGGAATGGTTGTTGCAAAGGCCTCTACACCGAAAGCAGAGTCTACAAATCTTGTGCAGGAAGAAGAATGGGTGTTTACTACTGTTTGCAATTTTGACCCATCTTCTCATGAGCGGTGCATGTCTCTAGTAGACTCAGATGTTTGGTACTTTGATAATGGGGCGACTAAAGATATTACCTTGTAGCATAGTTTCTTCTCTTCACTCGAGCCTGGCCCTACAAGGAATACTCTTACATGCACCAACAACTCCTCCCATCGTGTTATGGGAGTTGGTAAGATCATTTTGACTACTAGTGATGGTAGTTCTTTCACATTGTTAGATGCTTTGTTTGTGCCAGGGATCAAGAAAAATCTTTTATCAGTTTTTGCATTAGCCAAGATTGGCTTGGTTGTGAAATTTGTTGATGGCAGATGTACAGTTCATGATCTGTCAAATGGCGACATCATTATTGCTTCTAGCATTTTATGTTGTGGGTTGTATAAGCTCATAGACTATGAAAAATCTTTAAATTATTTGGCATGTGCAGTACATGATTCTCAGGCTATGTCAGATGCAAAGCTTTGACATGCACACTTTGGTCATCTGAATTTTGCTAGTTTGCTACACATGCAGAAATCTAAAATGGTGCCCTCTTTGCCCAAACTTGAGGCACCCAAAAAACATGTTTGTGAAGGCTGTATTTTGGGAAAAATGCAGTGTTCTTCCTTTCCAAAAGATGTTTTAGTTCATGCTACTCAAAAATTGCAGCTTGTACATAGTGATGTTTGTGGTCCTATGCAGACACCTTCTTTTGGGAGCTATCTTTACTTTGTGACTTTCATCGATGATTTTTCCAAGCATGCATGGGTATATCCATTGAAGGCAAAGTCTGAAAAAGTGTTTATGTGCTTCAAACAGTTTTTGGTTGGTGCAGACTTTGCATGATAGTAAATTAGATGCACCTATGTCACATCCTGCTCGCACAGGCTCTCATAGTGCCTCTTTAACATCAGATTGCTATGCTATGGCTGCGTCTAGTATTTGTGATGAGAATGAGCCTGTTTCATTTGAAGAAGCATGGCTTTGATGAACCCAAAGCTAAATCATACTTGCTTTTTTCCTTTTGTGTAATAGCAAATGCTTGCATTCCCGCAAGAAAACCACTTCTATTTATTCTTGATTGCTCTTCTTGCAAAAGAAGATGCATAACATCATCAAAACTATACATATTTGGATTTCCTTTTGCAACCAAACTAAGTGTAGTCGTAAAGCTTTGAAAAGATAACTGAAAACCTTTGAGTATTGTAGAAATGATTGATGCATACAAAATGATCTCATCAATGTTTGTAATTGCTCTTTCAAATCCTTGAGGTTTGTAGCATATATATCCATTGACTCATTTTCAGCCATACATACATCTTCAAGTTGCTTTCTCAAGTAAGCAACACATGCTTCATTATGCATGGCATACAAAGAAGAAAGTGTATCCCAAGCTTGCCTTCAAGTAGTGCTTGATTTGATGTGTGGAACAACATTTTGCTTCACAGAAAGGGAAATCAATGCATGAGATTAAGCATTCTTTCCATCGCATCTAAGTTTCTCTTGCATACATGCTTGGAAATTTGTTTGATCTTTTCAATTGGAATAACCTCTTGTGATGTTTGTATTTTCTTTTCTCTTTCCTTTGACACTCAGAACCGGAACACGTTCGAAGAGACAATTCCGCTACATAGATTAGTGTTGCATGATGAAAGCTCATGAAATTACATCCATTGTGTACAGTTTTTTGGGCTTGGTTTAGAAATTCCGTCTTTCTATCAAATCATTACCATGAATGAAAAAAGAAGATTCTGTTGTGAAAAAATAATAAGAAAATTCTGTTGTGAAAAAAGAAGATTCTGTTGTGAAACATTGCGTCAAGGAAAAAATCTCAATATGTGTATGTTTTACAATACCTAATATGATTGATTTCATAGTTCTCGAATCTCAACTTTGAAATTCTATCAATACTTCAAGGGATATCAAGTCATGCACAAGGACTATGTGCGTGTTCTTCATCCGATAGGTATATGTTGTGAGGATACTGCGAACCTTACTAGAAAGTTAGAGAACTACATAATGCCTTGCATATTGGAGTAGAACCAGAATTATGTAGACGGATATGTTGATAATTTTGCTTTCATAGGAAGTAGGCGACCATTGATGCAATTGTAAACTTACTGGTGTTTGAACTATCAAGCTCCTTTGGATGATGGGCAACATGCAAGAATATGCATCTATAACTAAAGGATCTAATTAGTTGAGTTTTCCTGATCTATTGATATGAATTATTCACTACTTAAATAATGAAGGAAACAAATTATTTACCAGTCATACTTCTTTAGATAACAAAGATGAGAAATGCCAACATAATGTGTCACATCAAATCACCTCACTACGTATATTTCACAGAAGCAGTCGAATGGGCCAGAAAGAATGAAAAATGACCGTATGTTCATATGACCAAAAGAAAAGTGAAAACAGATACATGATGGGCCTCCGTCCCTTCGTAAACCTAGGCAACGAGGCTTGAAGGGCGGGCCAAGCCGGCCCATTGGTACATCTTCTGCACCAACGTCAATGAGAGCTCTGGCTTTGTTGGTGGAGCAGGTCCGCAGAAGCATCCCATGCTGCTGCAATGTATGAAGGTGAGTGGAAGTATGAACGTGAATGGAATGTTGCAATGGCGGCTCTTCTTTTAAAAGTTGACAAGGGAAAAATACGTCTGCCCTGGAACCCAATTCGCAGGAATTACGTTGAACGCATCTAGAGAGGCGCCGCTGGACGTCGTCACCCTGACAGAGAACGGTCCCTCGAGAGGTCCTGCATTCAAGCACCAATACGCACCCCATAGATGTTCCATCTTCCGCCATTGCCCGCGCTGAGGAAACGATTGAAATCTCTCTCTCTCTCTCTCTCTCTCTCTCTCTCTCTCTCTCTCTCTCTCTCTCTCTCTCTCTCTCTCTCTCTCTCTCTCTCAGACTATAATCGTTGACCGTTGGCGACAGTGGATCTACTTCCTAGCTGTGGATAAGGACAATTCGATCTCACCTCCATGAGGTCCACGGCTGCCACATCCCCGTCGCCCCCAACGTTCCGTATGAGAATTGAAAACCAGTAATTCGTGGCACCCTCATTCACTTGAAAAGAAATTGTCCTCCCTTCTGCATAGCTACATGGAACGCTGCACATCGAAAACCTCCATTTATATGAGGAGAACACGCAGCAAGCAACACGTCTTCTGTGGTTCAATGGACTACGACTCATATTGACATTTACCGTCTGTAAAGTACTTCAACCACACCCACATTAAGAAGGTTCTGTGTGAAGCTCGGGCTCAAGGCCATTGCGCCAAATGCGGCGCCACCCATGTCAAAGTGAGCTCGACCAGCGCTGCAGTATCCGCCCGGGCACTCATCCGTTATGGAAACGGTGACGGCCTCAGAAGAACATACACCTCCCACCAAACATTTTACCTGCATTGAATCACGAGAATTGCAGCGTAAGCTGTTATAGTGTTTCGCTACTACGAAATGGAGTCTATGCGAAGAGGATGTTACCTCATAGCACGCCCCGCATCCCAATCCTGCCTTGAAAAGAACTGGGCTGCCCGCACTCACATGGCTACCGTAGAAGCTTGTACCAAGATTTCCATAACCACATGCCCCACCTGCATATTATGAACTGGAAATTATTAACGCGCAGACGCAACTCGAAGAAGTGATCTGCTTGAGCTACGGAGCTTCCGGAAATAACTCCATTGACAAGAGGACGTTTGAATCAAAGGTAAAGATGTATACACACATGACAACAAGTACAAGCAGATGTCCTATTACGAAAAGAGGTATCTAATTCTTATAAAATCCAACAATCAGAAATGACGGCAGCTACGGATGCTCATTTCCATTATTAATCAACTGCTTACCATCCGTGCCTGTACCAGTTGGGCTACCATACCACGTTGCGGTTGCTTGGAGCCAATCAGTATTGATTGAAGGGTCGCTGGTTCGGCTGTACGCCACAGTTTTGCGTGTATCCAGCCTTTTTTCTTTGATTTGACTGTGATTGAGCACATGTGGTCGATGATGCCTACCTTCAACGATACATACAGAGCACAAAACACATGAACCCACAACCATGCAGAACGTCAGAAATGCGAGGCAACCCATGATGGAAACCGACAGAAACAACACTAGGCAAGGCTCCCAGGCGCAGTTTCTAGGTTTAGTAACTTAAGTCCAAGCTCCCAAGCTTCACTTAGATTGATCTGAAGTGACAGACAGCGTCAAGAGTTGTCTGCACACATCTGCTGCTTCATCCATATTTATATGCCTGAAGAAGCTCGATCTTCAACTTGGAACCTCAAGTCATGCTCTGGAGTCTGCACACGATTCCATGACCTTTGATCTTTTGGGCATATTCATTTTTATAAGATTTTCTATGAAGCATCGCAAATCTAATGTCTTATGTTCTCCTGCAAGTATGCGTCCCTTTTTATTTAATATTGTTTCTTGCCCGAGAGGGTGAGAGAGGGCGATTCCCGGAGACGCGGAATGGGAACGTAGGGACCGGAAGAGCTAAGAAATGTCCGCAGGATAAGCAGCATGGACGAAGAAAAAAGGTCGGCAACATGGAAGAAGAAAAGAGTAGTCGGAAGAAGGTGGGAAGATGATGACGGAGTAATGCGCTGAAAGAGCTCTGAACTGCTGGACATGGAAGCGATTAGCAGAGTTGATTGCGGAAAAGAAAGACCGACTGGAGACCTGAAGCCTGAAGGGGCGGTTGATAGTTCATGGACATAACGCCTATCACATTACTCGAGTACGCCATGCTCATTCCCCATCCTCTTTATGGACGTCCTCTACCAACAAGAAGGGTGAACTCAGATAAGGCGGACTCATTGTTACGATGCTCCTATCTCTCGGGGAAGTACGCACCCGCCCAACCTCCATTAAAATTAAAAAAAAGAAATTGATGTTAAACAAGATTGAAGTTTCTATAACTTATTGTGAACACAAGATTGATGTGAAACAAAAATAAAAATAAAAATAATACAAATTAATATATTTAAAGCTACAACACTAGGGCTCCATTTTTCATCTTGGAGGGTGAAGAGTAAGAACAAAATTATAAATTCTGTTTTACTATATGATAATCATGAAAAGTATGTGTCACCATCCATTGTGAATAGCGAAAACCATATGTATGGCTCGTACTCATTGCATTACAAAAACACAAACTCTTTTGCAATTTAATGGAACCCAAGCATAACAAAATGCATGAAGTTGTTCCAACTCTTCCTAAGTTCATGGATATTCCATTTTCCACTATCAAGATCTATGACTGAAAATTGAAAATTTGATCTTCATAGTTTCCAAATGCCACTATTTCAGGAATATATAAATCTCTTCCCAAACTCTTTTCATCCAATGTACATATCCAACTAATGAAATGTTCCAAATAGTGTCACTACAACAGAATGGGCATTCTACAATGGTAGGTATGCCCTTCGATACGATATCTCATGTATAAAATGAAAAATATAGTACACTATATCCAAAGGTGCCAAAAACGAAGTCCATGAAAACATTTCATTCGAATGATAATGGATACACATAGAGAGAGTACTTGTAATAGAAAATAAAAGTCTATGAGTGAATTGAATGTATGTAAAAAGACATATGAGATAAAAGCCTAAGCATACCATTCACATGCTCTCATCAACGTAAACAATAAATATGATTTTACATACTTCATTGGACATTTAATCCCATACCCTCTAAAATTAAAAACCATTGCATAAAGATCCTCTGTGTATACATCCTACTCCTCTGCATGTGTTGGAGGATGTTCAACGCTAATAAATTAAATTAAAATGTTTCTATGAGTGATTGTATGCATTAGTGCATAGCAATGCCAAGCCTATCCATTTGCACGAATCCATCATGATCACACATATATTTTGGAGTCCTCATGCTCATGAGCACCCCTAGGTGTCCAAGCGTGCTGGAAGTGACAAGCCTTGATGGTCTACATGAACATGGTGGTGTAGACACATCATCATCATCATCACCACTGGAATAGGAGCCCTCACCACGTAATGATCATCAGCCTCATGATTGATGTGATGAGTTGGATGGTATTAGTGAGGCACGAGATGATGCACTACATCTATGATCTTGCCATTGACTAGGCACTCAATAACTAGACTCCCTAACATGATACTATGGGGATGCCATATCCACAAGTCCAGTAGTATGTCCTCTAGGTGTGGTAGTAGTCGAAAGTGATGGAGTAGTCTGAGAAGGAGGGGAAAGTGTGGATATACTAAACATTTATGAGGTTATTTTGCATATTTGGAGGATTCATTCATGAAAGAATCTCATCCATATCTATATGAAGATAATATCGTGGTGTATCATTAACTGTCCTAAAAAAACATCAATATGATTCATAAAAAGTAAAAAAAGTGCATCAAGTAAATCTATCAGCATATAAATATGTTTTCTCTATAGATCAAGATCCAAATCCATAGTCAAACATTGTTAAAATTCTCCAATGTTACCAAATCTGTATCATTTTCAAGAGTAGACTCCTCATCATGAACTACTTGAGTATCCTCATATTCTTGTTCAAGAGAAAGTTGTATCATTTATGCACAATATTTGAAGGAGATATTATATCCCTTGGGTGTTTGCACACTAATACAAGTACACCCAAGATTTAAAAAGGAGATTGATTCACAATAAAACATAATGGTTGGAAAATTTATCTATTGATAGATGATGAGCAATGATTAATAATATGAGAATCAGTGAAGGGAGAGCTATAAGTAAATCCCTATGTACTATGTACCACCACATATGAGTATTTCATGTATATGTGGTTACATGGGGAAAAACCTCTAGCTATCTTTAGAGTTAAGTCTACCCATGTATAGGGAAATGGTTCACATCAAACCTACTCGAGGGGCACATAACTGTAATAAACCCCCTTAGAGCAAATGATAACACATACAAAGGGTGAGACATCACTACAACATATCGGGCGTATACCGAGGCTTCTACCGAGGAAAATGAAC
>CM035411.1:144684032-144696532 GCA_020310875.1 Ceratopteris richardii | reverse complement strand
ATAAACTTATGAAACCCTAGGGGTATATACTCATATGTCTTATATGTATCAATTTAAAACACTCATTAAATGAGTAATTAGGGTAACCCTAATATGAACACATATTCTTCATCATTTCTTGTATGCAAACACTTCAAAAGTAGTTAATTCAATCCAGAACAACTGATCAACAGTGAAAAAGAGGTTTAGAATTCACCAATTAAGTTGCTTTTATTTCCTCTGGTTATCAACTGGAAGATGCAAATCTTCCCGACATCCACCGCCACCAAACCTGCACATCGTCCTCGATGGGCCAACTTGCAGATTAAGGGAAGCGGCATTTTCAATGATTATCCTGAAATTAAATCATAGAAAAGCATCAATTCTTTTTATAAACATCTTTTAACTTATCAAATTTTTAATCTTTTCAACATGCACATGAAGTTTCATTAAAATTAAATCTAGCAATGAAACATATTAAAGTATAAAGGTTAACTATTAACCTTTTCAGTCAACAAACATTAATTTACATTTCATCCATTTATAAACTATGTAAAGATTAGTTTAAAACAGAATTCGTTTTCATTCATTCAAATGCAGGTTTCGTCGTATATATGCATTCACATATGAGCAATCAAGCATGCCAAAGAAATCTACTAAATCTACTTGGACAGACAGCCGCCTTGTATGCCCAATTTTAATCACTAGATGTGTTTTTTCACAACTAGTTTCTTCATATACATATGATGTAAACTTCATGTCAATAATAAATGTAAATACCTTTTTGGGGTGGAAGAAGGTATAACTTCCATGTCAATATTCTTTTTTTTTTTTCGCTACTTTTTTGTTTTAAAGGGGAAAGGCTTAACCCCTTAATCCGAGCTAAGGATCTAGCTGCATGGACAAGAAAGATCTAGGTTTTCACAGACATGAATCATGCAACAATATGCTCCTACACATATACAACTACTTTCGTTATCTAAATGAACTACAAATCCTTCTATTTTTAACAAATCTCACTTAATCTATAAATGTAGAACTATAAACTATGTCTATTTTCCTAATATGGTTAAATAGAGTCCTTTATAAAATAATATTTTTCATTCTAGACTTTATAAATTAGTTTATATGAATGCAAAGAAAATACATAAATCTAAATTGTATGACAAAGAAAAATACGACCTAAAATCAATTTTATCTTCAATCTGCTTCATCTTCAATTTGCTCTCTTTAAATTCATCAAAACTTTTGGCATAACATCTTCAATTGCTTTGATCAATGCATCTTCAGAACCTGTAATCACTTATAAAATAGAAGCTACAAAACAAGTAATCTTCATTATCATTTATCTTGCAAATATAAATTCATATATTCTATCAGATTCATCTTCATCATGTCACAAATTTCATCATAAGAAATTCATAGTGGTTATAATTATCATAAATAATGCATTCTTAAAATAGGTTTCTCAACCTATGAAACAAAGCTCATAAAATTTAGGAAAAATAAAAAATGTTCAAAGTTTTTAACTTGTATGAGCATCATTTTTTTTTATATCAATGAAAAATTCATATCTGGATTATAAAAGTTCCTCTTACTCATCATATGGTATATCAATAAAATCATCCTCATATTGTAACATTTTTTTCATGTTCTTCATATTTATCATGATCATATTTATATCATATATATTTCTTTCTTTTAAAAGTATATCATCATAATTGTTGTAAACAAAGATCATTTTGTGCAAAATATTCATCATAATAATATTCTTCATAATTGTTCTTCATAATAGATTTCTTCTTATTTGAGAAAAAAAAATCATAAATTTATCATAAGTTTAGGAAATGACAAGCATACTTGATCAAAATCATTTGCAAGCATAATTACAAACATGTTTTTGTTTAATTTGAAACAAACTTTGTGTTTTCATATTTTAGAATTCTTTTGATTAAACAAATCGTAATGTAAACTTAATCATAAGTTTGTAATTAGCTTTTCAAACATTAAAACTAAACAATTTAGGTATATGTTTCTCAATTTTTAGGAAAACAGCATATATGCAGCAAGCAAAATTCAAAATTTGAATTGTTTTATCTTCAATAAAAAATTCCATCACAATAAAACTATTCACTTAAATTCTTCTCCTTTTTCTTACCTTTAGATGAGTTTTTGATATTATTTTCAATCTTCCATATGGCTTCTTGTACCCATTTTCCCATATTCTTGTCATGTTCTGATTGAAGTTGAAGATTTTCGTCTTCAGATGTTTGACTATTCTTTCATCATTTTTATTTTGATCACATTTATTGTCAATTTCTATGACTTTAGGTTCTGTTTTAACTGCCTGTATATCTATATTTCGATCAATTGATTGTTCATTTTCATCATCTTTTATCTTTACATCTTCTTCTTTCTTAAACTTTTTCAATGTATCTTGATCCTTAGATTTAATTTGAAGATCAATGTTATTCATAGATTTAGGTTTAATAAGGTTTTGATCATTGTCCAAACAATCACATTTAAGCACAATCTTGGTGTTCATAGAATGTAATTGACATACATTGCTTTTCTCCTTATGACTCTTAAGTTTCCATTGTTTTTGAAGTTTGGTTTTAGGACTTAATTTTTCTTGGTCAAAATAGTCTATCATTCCTCCTCTACCTAAGTTTAATCTCAATGGTAGATGCGTTTGATAATCACATATTTTCTGTTCACTTTGTAATACCAATTGTTGGCTACATGCTTTCTCATAGGCCATACAATTCCCATAAGTATGACCTAGTTGGTCACACCAGAAGCATCTTACAGTCCTCTTCGGTCTTTGATATAAAGCCTTAGGATCAACTTTTCTATGATCGGGTAATGGATTTTGGTCAATAGAATACATAGATCTACTTTGAACTCGTACTTGATATCTATCTTTGCATTCACATGTAGCACTTTCGTGTATTTGATTGTTTAACCTTTCAATGTTCTCTTTTAAACTTGCAATTTCATGACCAATCGTTTTGAATGATGAAATTTCTTTTACATGATTTGCTATTGTTTCCATATTTTCATTCAAATTTGAGAGTTCATAATGAAGAATTCCTTCTAAATTCCTAAACTCGTGATCAAATTGAGTATCTATTGACTTAAGATTTGCATTAAAACGAGATACTACTGTAGTTAAGATTGAAAAAAAACGAGTTTAAGGACTCAAACTTGGAATTAAGCTTTAAATCTATAGATGAAATTAGTCGTGCTTCCATATCATGCAGAAGATTCTCTACATTAGATGTCATTTTCATTTAATTATGTGCAAGCAAAAAGAATCCAAATATAAATACCTGGAATCTGAATCGAAGAAGAGGCTTTAAAGAGTGACTTGTGTATAAGTTTATACAATTTTTAATAGAATCAAAATCTAATACATCAGTTGCTAATGGATGATTGTGCAAACGTTCTTGCTTCTAATGTCGATGAAAAGGGGTGGCGAGATGAGGATAGCTACTTGCCACTCTTCGTGGAGGCGCTCAGTTCCCTAGGGAACAGCCCTCAACACCTAGAAGAGTGCAAGGAGTCAAAGACAAAGCCACTGCTCCCACGGATGAAGAAGCTTTTGCAATCCAACCTGTCGATATCATGTATGCACATGCATGAAAAATTTAAATTTTATACCTGAGCTGCAAAGCCGTTTGTTCACGTCGGGTTCACCATTGTCGGGTCGCTCTCCACATCAGCGTTCTGCACAGAGAAGCGTCGCTTGAGAACTCTCTCTAACATGCATTTGTAGTACAGACAGCTTCTGCCCTCTCACTCTACGCTTCTTGTCGTTTTCAACAGTGCCACGAAGTCACCAGTAATCTGATGATCTCTGACTCTCTTCATTTTTATCATGTGTGCACGATTCTCTCTGTAGTTCTCATACCAACAGTACTCTACCATTGATTACGGCATCTCTCCCTCCATCTCTCTTTCTCTCTCTATCGTCTGAACATTGCCAGAAGGGAAAAGTCAGACATCTTAATTCTCTCTGAATTACACACACTTTCTATAGGTCGGAACGTTGTCATAATCAAATGATGCCCTTAGTTCTCTCTCTTGCGTGAACGAACTTTCTCTCCCATGACAGACATGAAGGTGAAGGAAATGAAGCAAAAAAGAAGAAGAGAATCTACCTAAAAAAAACATTAGCAATTCATGATCAAAACATACATATATATACTGAGAGAAGTTATGAGCTTACCACTCTTTTGAATTCCTGCTTTCTTTCTCATCCATTCTTTAACCCACGCTTATTACCACTCTTTCATTTGACTTTTCTCCACTTTAATTACACACTCTACTTATACCATTCTTTTCATCAAATACTTTTTGCACTTTAAATGCATACTTAATTTAGACCACTCTTTGATTTTGCCCACATAATTACCACACTTTTAACCACTCACTTTATCCACTTTAATTACACACTTATATCACACCACACTTTAAACACCACTCACATAAACCACTCATTAATTATTCACTTCATTTTCATTTTAAGTCAATTACCTTAATTTTGATAATTAAATAATTCTTTTAATTTAAGCTTGGAATAAGAATTTAATTAAGTAGAACCTTAATATTTAACTTCACACACATGATTGAATTAATTAAATATATCATATTTTAATTTTTAATACATAAATGTTCGTTTTAAAGATTAATTTAATTAAATACCGGTTATTTTAACCCTTAACATTCAATAAAACCCTTGAAAACCTACATAAAACCCATCAAAACCCTATTAAAACCCTTTGAAAATCATTGATAACCCATTAAAATCTTTCTGATCCCTTGTAAACCTTAACATGAACCCATTAGAATCTTTTGAGACCCTTCAGATGAACCTAATTGACATAAAATCATATGAACTTAGAAAACCCTAGGGTTAAATACCCATGAATCAAGCATGTATAAATATGAAATACTCATTAATTGAGTAATTAGGATAAACCCTAATTTGAACATATTTTCTTCATCATTTCTTGTACCTGCAAACACTTCAAAAGTAGTTAATTCAATCCAGAACAATTGTTCAACAGTGAAAAAGAGGTTTAGAATTCACCAATTAAGTTGTTTTTATTTTCTCTGGTTATCAACTGGAAGATGCATAGCAACAGCTTCCTGATATGAGATTGGAACTTCCATAATGGGTTCTTCTACTAAGCTTTCAGGTAAGCTAGAGGGTTCTGGTCTGTCTAGAGTTGGCGGAACATTTTCAATATTTTCAATATTTTCAATAGTACTGTGCTCAGACTCATGAACTAACTTAGAAGACATCAAAGAAAGTAATGGAAAAACTAATGAAACAATATGATGCTAAACTGTTTGAATGAATTAATTGATATGCTAATGGTTTTAATCAATAAATCTAATACAACTGGAAGGCCTAACAATTGGATAAATGTCTAGTCAATTGGATAGTTGACTAAATGAGAAATAAGATTTAAATGGATCTTTAGGCTGCCGCTTCACTTCAATTGTCTTCACTTCACTTTAATTGATTGTAATCTTCAATGTTTCTGCAAAAAAAACATTAGGAGAAACTTGAGCTCAACACACATTTAAATACATACACAAGTCATTTATAAACCATTCCTTTGATTTTTAACTTTTAATCTACAACCACACTTTAATCTCCTTACTTCCACCACACTTTCCAGTTTAACTTTTCTACTTTAATTACACTTAATTTCTACTCCTCTCTTTTCATCTTCACTAATTCTCTCCGCTCTTTCTCTTAACCAACTTTTTTCACTTTAAGTGCATCTTCTATTGAGACCACTCCTTAAATCTCTTTAGTTACACAACTTATATAAGCCATTCTTTTTCCTAGCACTCATATAGTCCACTAGTTATTTATCCATTTAATTAATCATTTTAATCTAATTAGCCTACATTTCTTATTTAAATAAATTAATTAATTTAAGCTTAGTTTAAGGGTTTAATTAATTAGAACCTTAGTATTTAAAAGTATACACACTATTAAATTAACAAATTAAACCATAAATTAAATTTGTAGGTTAACCAATGTTAAATTATAGATTAATTTCATTAAATATTAATTGTTTAAACCTTTAAAACATTCTAAAACCCTAGAAAACCTACTTAAACCCATCAGAAACTCATGAAAACCCTTTAAAACCCTTCTAAACCCTGTCTCTAACCCATGATAAATCATCTAAACCCTTAACATTAACCCAATGGAATCATTTAAGATCCTTTGGATTAATCCTACTGACTTAACTTATATAAACTTATGAAACCCTAGGGGTATATACTCATATGTCTTATATGTATCAATTTAAAACACTCATTAAATGAGTAATTAGGGTAACCCTAATATGAACACATATTCTTCATCATTTCTTGTACCTGCAAACACTTCAAAAGTAGTTAAATCAATCCAAAACAACTGATCAACAGTGAAAAAGAGGTTTAGAATTCACCAATTAAGTTGCTTTTATTTCCTCTGGTTATCAACTGGAAGATGCAAATCTTCCCGACATCTGATGTCGCGAAGATTTGCATCTTCCAGTTGATGATCAGAGAAAATGAAAACAACTTAATTGGTGAATTCTAAACCTCTTTTTCACTGTTGAACAATTGTTCTGGATTGAATTAACTACTTTTGAAGTGTTTGCAAGTACAAGAAATGATGAAGAAAATATGTTCAAATTAGGGTTTATCCTAATTACTCAATTAATGAGTATTTCATATTTATACATGCTTGATTCATGGGTATTTAACCCTAGGGTTTTCTAAGCTCAGATGATTTTATGTCAATTAGGTTCATCTGAAGGATCTCAAAAGATTCTAATGGGTTCATGTTAGGGTTTACAAGGGATCAGAAAGATTTTAATGGGTTATCAATGATTTTCAAAGGGTTTTAATAGGGTTTTGATGGGTTTTATGTAGGTTTTCAAGGGTTTTATTGAATGTTAAGGGTTAAAATAACCGGTATTTAATTAAATTAATCTTTAAAATGAACATTTATGTATTAAAAATTAAAATATGATATATTTAATTAATTCAATAATATGTGTGAAGTTAAATATTAAGGTTCTACTTAATTAAATTCTTATTCCAAGCTTAAATTAAAAGAATTATTTAATTATCAAAATTAAGGTAATTGACTTAAAATGAAAATGAAGTGAATAATTAATGAGTGGTTTATGTGAGTGGTGTTTAAAGTGTGGTGTGAAATAAGTGTGTAATTAAAGTGGATAAAGTGAGTGGTTAAAAGTGTGGTAATTATGTGGGCAAAATCAAAGAGTGGTCTAAATTAAGTATGCATTTAAAGTGCAAAAAGTATTTGATGAAAAGAATGGTATAAGTAGAGTGTGTAATTAAAGTGGAGAAAAGTCAAATGAAAGAGTGGTGATAAGTGTGGGTTAAAGAATGGATGAGAAAGAAAGCAGGAATTCAAAAGAGTGGTAAGCTCATAACTTCTCTCAGTATATATATGTATGTTTTGATCATGAATTGCTAATGTTTTTTTTCAGGTAGATTCTCTTCTTCTTTTTTGCTTCATTTCCTTCACCTTCATGTCTGTCATGGGAGAGAAAGTTCATTCACGCAAGAGAGAGAACTAAGGGCATCATCTGATTATGACAGCGTTCTGACCTATAGAAAGTGTGTGTAATTCAGAGAGAATTAAGACGTCTGACTTTTCCCTTCTGGAAACGTTCAGACGATAGAGAGAGAAAGAGAGATGGAGGGAGAGATGCCGTAATCAATGTAGAGTACTATTGGTCTGAGAACTACAGAGAGAATCGTGCACACATGATAAAAATGAAGAGAGTCAGAGATCATCAGATTACTGGTGACTTCGTGGCACTGTTGAAAACGACAAGAAGCGTAGAGTGAGAGGGCAAAAGCTGTCTGTACTACAAATGCATGTTAGAGAGAGTTCTCAAGCGACGCTTCTCTGTGCAGAACGCTGACGTGGAGAGCGACCCGACGTGAACAAACGGCCTTGCAGCTCAGGTATAAAATTTAAATTTTTCGTGCATGTGCATACATGATATCGACAGGTTGGATTGCAGAAGCTTCTTCATCCGTGGGAGCAGTGGCTTTGTCTTTGACTCCTTGCACTCTTCTAGGTGTTGAGGGCTGTTCCCTAGGGAACTGAGCGCCTCCACGAAGAGTGGCAAGTAGCTATCCTCATCTCGCCACCCCTTTTCATCGACATTAGAAGCAAGAACGTTTGCACAATCATCCATTAGCAACTGATGTATTAGATTTTGATTCTATTAAAAAATGTATAAACTTATACACAAGTCACTCTTTAAAGCCTCTTCTTCGATTCAGATTCCACGTATTTATATTTGGATTCTTTTTGCTTGCACATAATTAAATGAAAATGACATCTAATGTAGAGAATCTTCTGCATGATATGGAAACACGATTAATTTCATCTATAGATTTAAAGCTTAATTCCAAGTTTGAGTCCTTAAACTCGTTTCTTTCAATCTTAACTATAGTAGTATCTGATTTTAATGCAAATCTTAAGTCAATAGATACTCAATTTGATCACGAGTTTAGGAATTTAGAAGGAATTCTTCATTATGAACTCTCAAATTTGAATGAAAATATGGAAACAATAGCAAATCATGTAAAAGAAATTTCATCATTCAAAACGATTGGTCATGAAATTGCAAGTTTAAAGGAGAACATTGAAAGGTTAAACAATCAAATACACGAAAGTGCTACATGTGAATGCAAAGATAGATATCAAGTACGAGTTCAAAGTAGATCTATGTCTTCTATTGACCAAAACCCTTTACCCGAGTATAGAAGAGTTGATCCTAGGGCATTATATCAAAGACCGAAGAGAACTGTAAGATGCTTCTGGTGTGACCAACTAGGTCATACTTATGGGAATTGTATGGCCTATGAGAAAACATGTAGCCAAAAATTGGTATTAGAAAGTGAACAGAAAATATGTGATTATCAAACGCATCTACCAATGAGATTAAACTTAGGTAGAGGAGGAATGATAGACTATTTTGACCAAGAAAAATTTAGTCCTAAAACCAAACTTCAAAAACAATGGAAACCTAAGAGTCATAAGGAGAAAAGCAATGTATGTCAATTACATTCTATGAACACCAAGATTGTGCCTAAATGTGAATGTTTGGACAATGATCAAAACCTTATTAAACCTAAATCTATGAATAACATTGATCTTCAAATTAAATCTAAGGATCAAGATACATTGAAAAAGTTTAAGAAAGAAGAAGATGTAAAGATAAAAGATGATGAAAATGAACAATCAATTGATGGAAATATAGATATACAGGCAGTTAAAACAGAACCTAAAGTCATAGAAATTGACAATAAATGTGATCAAAATAAAAATGATGAAAGAATAGTACAAACATCTGAAGACGAAAATCTTCAACTTCAGTCAGAACATGACAAGAATATGGGAAAATGGGTACAAGAATCCATATGGAAGATTGAAAATAATATCAAAAACTCATCTAAAGGTAAGAAAAAGGAGAAGAATTTAAGTGAATAGTTTTATTGTGATGGAATTGTTTATTGAAGTTAAAACATTTCAAATTTTGATTTTTGCTTGCTGCATATATGCTGTTTTCCTAAAAATTGAGAAACATATACCTAAATTGTTTAGTTTAATGTTTGAAAAGCTAATTACAAACTTATGATTAAGTTTACATTATGATTTGTTTAATCAAAAGAATTCTAAAATATGAAAACACAAAGTTTGTTTCGAATTAAACAAAAACATGTTTGTAATTATGCTTGCAAATGATTTTGATCAATATGCTTGTCATTTCCTAAACTTATGATAAATTTATGATTTTTTTTCTTTCACAAATAAGAAGAAATCTATTATGAAGAACAATTATGAAG
This sequence comes from Ceratopteris richardii, assembly GCA_020310875.1. NCBI lineage: Eukaryota > Viridiplantae > Streptophyta > Polypodiopsida > Polypodiales > Pteridaceae > Ceratopteris > Ceratopteris richardii. The sequence continues at coordinate 144,686,641 of CM035411.1, read as the reverse complement.
AATATTATTATGATGAATATTTTGCACAAAATGATCTTTGTTTACAACAATTATGATGATATACTTTTAAAAGAAAGAAATATATATGATATAAATATGATCATGATAAACATGAAGAACATGAAAAAAATGTTATAGTATGAGGATGATTTTATTGATATACCATATGATGAGTAAGAGGAACTTTTATAATCCAGATATGAATTTTTCATTGATATTAAAAAAAAAAAATGATGCTCATTTATAAAGATACAAGTTAAAAACTTTGAACATTTTGATTTTTCCTAAATTTTATGAACTTTGTTTCATAGGTTGAAAAACCTATTTAAAAAAAATTAAGAATGCATTATTTATGATAATTATAACCACTATGAATTTCTTATGATGAAATTTGTGACATGATGAAGATGAATCTGATAGAATATATGAATTTATATTTGCAAGATGAATGATAATGAAGATTACTTGTTTTGTAGCTTCTATTTTATAAGTGATTACAGGTTCTGAAGATGCATTGATCAAAGCAATTGAAGATGTTATGCCAAAAGTTCTGATAAATTTAAAGAGAGCAGATTGAAGATGAAGCAGATTGAAGATAAAATTGATTTTAGGTCGTATTTTTCTTTGTCTTAAAATTTTGTTTTACGTATTTTATTTGCATTCATATAAAACTAATTGATAAAATCTGGAATGAAGAATATTAATTTATAAAGGACTCTATTTAACCATATTAGGAAAATAGACATAATTTATATTTCTACATTTATAGATTAAGTGAGATTTGTTAAAAATAGAAGGATTTGTAGTTCATTTAGATAACGAAAGTAGTTGTATATGTGTAGGAGCATATTGTTGCACGATACATGTATGTGAAAACCTAGATCTTTCTTGTCCATGCAGCTAGATCCTTAGCTTGGATTAAGGGGTTAAGCCTTTCCCCTTTAAAACAAAAAAGTAGCGAAAAAAAAAAAAAAAAGAATATTGTCATGGAAGTTATACCTTCTTCCACCCCAAAAAGGTATTTACATTTATTATCGATATGAAGTTTACATCATATTTATATGAAGAAAACTAGTTGTGAAAAAACACATCTAGTGATTAAAATTGGGCATACAAGGCAGCTGTCTGTCCAAGTAGATTTAGTAGATTTCTTTGGCATGCTTGATTGCTCATATGTGAATGCATATATATATGACAAAACCTGCATTTGAATGAATGAAAATGAATTCTGTTTTATACTAATCTTTACATAGTTTATAAATGGATGAAATGTAAATTAATGTTTGTTGACTGAACAGGTTACTAGCTTACCTTTATACTTTAATATGTTTTCATTGCCAGATATACTTTAAATAAACTTCATGTGCATGTTGAAAAAAATTTGATAATTTAAAATATGTTTATAAAAGAATTTGATGCTGTTCTATGATTTAATTTCAGGATAATCATTGAACATGCTACTTCCCTCAATCTGCAAGTTGGCCCATCGAGGACGATGTGCAGGTTTGGTGGCGGTGGATGTCGAGAAGATTTGCATCTTCCAGTTGATAACCAGAGGAAATAAAAGCAACTTAATTGGTGAATTCTAAACCTCTTTTTCACTGTTGATCAGTTGTTCTGGATTGAAGTAACTACTTTTGAAGTGTTTGCAGGTACAAGAAATGATGAAGAATATGTGTTCATATTAGGGTTACCCTAATTACTCATTTAATTCAACAAGCATATACTATTATGTTCTCACACATATTAATTCTCATGAATATGCAAATACTCATTTATGCTAATACTTAGATACATTTATGCATATGCATACAATAGTTCAATTACTTACCCATGAATAAAATCATATGCTAACACTCACTGTAATGCACACATATGCTCATGCTAACACTACCTCACTCATAAACATGCATTCTTCTTCACTCAGAAACATGCATTCATGTGCACTCATGCTCATGCACACATCACTCTCATGTATGCTCTTATGCACACATACACTCTTACTCACAGTCATACATACATGCATTATGAATATTCTATGCATATAATTAACCTTTGGAATTGATTAATTTAATTGCATTGTATAATAAAACCAAACAAAACAAAATAGTAGAATATCAAAAATAGTCAATAGTAGAATCTCTCTCTCTCTCTCCCGTTCTCTCTCTCTCTCTTTCTCTCTCTCTCTCTCTCTCTCTCTCTCTCTCTCTCTCTCTCTCTCTCTCTCTCTCTCTCTCTCTCTCTCTCTCTCTCTCTCTCTCTCTCTCTCTCTCTCTCTCTCTCTCTCTCTCTCTCTCTCTCTCTCTCTCTCTCTCTCTCTCTCTCTCTCTCTCTCTCTCTCTCTCTCTCTCTCTCTCTCTCTCTCTCTCTCTCTCTCTCTCTCTCTCTCTCTCTCTCTCTCTCTCTCTCTCTCTCTGCGCTCTTTTCTTTCTTTATCTTTTCCTGCATCTCTCTTTCCATCTCTCTAACACTCTCTCTCTCTCTCTCTCTCTCTCTCTCTCTCTCTCTCTCATCTCTCTCTCGTCTCTCTCTCTCTCTCTCTCTCTCTCTCTCTCTCTCTCTCTCTCTCTCTCTCTCTCTCTCTCTCTCTCCTCTCTCTCTCTCTCTCT
>CM035411.1:144674032-144681532 GCA_020310875.1 Ceratopteris richardii | reverse complement strand
ACACACACACGTGCACATCACATACACACACACATATACACTTCACACACACTGCTGCAGGGACCCAGACCAAGCCATGGAATAGGCATGGGCATGCTTCCAGCCGGACAATCAACATCAAGATCATCGTACACAGCAGTACATGATGGCTTAATATCCCGAGCACAAGGAGGGTCTAATGAGAAAGAAGGAAAAACAGAAGAAAGTAAAGGGCAGGAGACAGTACCTGCAAAAAACATTAGGAGAAACTTGAGCTCAACACACATTTAAATACATACACAAGTCATTTATAAACCATTCCTTTGATTTTTAACTTTTAATCTACAACCACACTTTAATCTCCTTACTTCCACCACACTTTCCAGTTTAACTTTTCTACTTTAATTACACTTAATTTCTACTCCTCTCTTTTCATCTTCACTAATTCTCTCCACTCTTTCTCTTAACCAACTTTTTTCACTTTAAGTGCATCTTCTATTGAGACCACTCCTTAAATCTCTTTAGTTACACAACTTATATAAGCCATTCTTTTTCCTAGCACTCATATAGTCCACTAGTTATTTATCCATTTAATTAATCATTTTAATCTAATTAGCCTATATTTCTTATTTAAATAAATTAATTAATTTAAGCTTAGTTTAAGGGTTTAATTAATTAAAACCTTAGTATTTAAAAGTATACACACTATTAAATTAACAAATTAAACCATAAATTAAATTTCTAGGTTAACCAATGTTAAATTATAGATTAATTTCATTAAATATTAATTGTTTAAACCTTTAAAACATTCTAAAACCCTAGAAAACCTACTTAAACCCATCAGAAACTCATGAAAACCCTTTAAAACCCTTCTAAACCCTATCTCGAACCCATGATAAATCATCTAAACCCTTAACATTAACCCAATGGAATCATTTAAGATCCTTTGGATTAATCCTACTGACTTAACTTATATAAACTTATGAAACCCTAGGGGTATATACTCATATGTCTTATATGTATCAATTTAAAACACTCATTAAATGAGTAATTAGGGTAACCCTAATATGAACACATATTCTTCATCATTTCTTGTACCTGCAAACAGTTCAAAAGTAGTTAATTCAATCCAGAACAACTGATCAACAGTGAAAAAGAGGTTTAGAATTCACCAATTAAGTTGCTTTTATTTCCTTTGGTTATCAACTGGAAGATGCAAATCTTCCCGACACCGCTATCTCATCTATCTCAGTGGAGGTTCTGGAGATATGGCTAGTGGAACTGTCAGAATCCTTATAGAGTTTGGACAGTCCTAATTCCTCACCCAAATTGTCTTCTATGTCAATACACATGCGCACACACTCTTCTATGGATCTAGGCTCTTTCAAGTACACATATGATCTCAACTTGGTGCTCAGTAAGCCATCTAAAAAGAAGGCCACTTGTTTGGCTGGTGTGGATAATTCCGGTACAGGGCATCTTTCCAAGTACTGTTTAAACCTTCTTCCTGCAAGTCACACTGTTTCTTGGGGTGTCTGCTTGAAGCTATGGATCAAGGATGTTGTGTTATGCCTGATACCACTCTTGGAAAATTCTACGATGAATTCTTCTAGCAGTTGATCTATCTCTCGATAGTTGCGACTATTCAAGGGCTGAAACCAAGCTAAGGCAGTACCCTTAAGAGTCAAACAAAATGCCTCAAACTGTGTGAACAAGTCCTCAACCTGTTCAGCTCTTAACACTTGTTTGAACTCAGCCATATGATCATAAGGATCTCCTGACCCATCAAAATAGTTCTTCATTGTCTTAACCACTTGAGAGGGGCTAAGGGTTCTTGAGTGCTCTCGTGGTCTAGGCAATGGAAAATCATGCTCATCTCTTTGATGCCTATGTACTCTATGTCTCTCCCTTTCAGGTCTTTCTGTACCATATCCTGATCTCTCCCTACCCACAGTGTCTCCAAAGCTTACCTCCGATCTCTCTCTAGTTCTTTCCCTCTCGGTTTCATGAGGCTTGGATGATCCGGCTCCTTGGAGGTCGTGGGAAACATTAGATCTTGGTGGAGGGAAAATTGATTCACCTTGCCAAGTGTATGCATGCCTATCTTGCTCTGTTACCAAGAACAGTTTCTCTGATGTGTGATCTAGATAGACCACTTTCCCTGGGGTCTCCGGATCCTTAAATTCATAGATGGTGACTACTGGGCTGGGTTGATCTGGCCTGAATCTCCAAAAGGCTTCCTCTGTTTCTCTATTCAAGAATAATTCTATGCTTTTGTTATCTTGAGGAATCCAATCTGGAGTGATTACTCTAGTCAAGACTGACTTACCTCTCGGGGTCTTGGGTTCTCGTCCTAGGTCTCCTTGCTCTAGGTCTCCTATCTCATTCTCAGGAATGAAGTTTCCAAACTCATCTGTCCTGTCTGGTAAGTTGGTAACCACATACATGGTTCCTTCCTTATCAATGTATGCAGCCTCTTTGAACTTGACCACTGGGTGTTCAAGTCCAAAGGGTTGGTCAGGATTTTTGAGTTGAACCACTGATCGTCTCAGTCCATCCTCATAGATGCGAGCACCTAATTGGTTGGTCCTGATATAATCCAATTGTGTCTTACACGGACCTTCTGGTGTCTGTAAATAGGCAGTGCCTAAGCTACGTGTGGGTCTTTCCATGCTAAAATACATTTTTAAGTCACTGGTTTCCGAACTTAGTGTGTAAGGATAACCACTAAGTTGTTGAGCCCAAGACTTGGCTGTATGGTTGACACTAGCCTCAGATGATCTAATGCTTTGTCTATCCTTGCCTAAGTGTCTGCCAGATCTCAGGTTCATAAGCCTTGGCTTCTAGTCCCAAAGTTCTCTTATATTGCTCAAAATCCTTTGGAACACCTTGGTTTCCTAGTCCACCCGAGGGTCAACTTAAAAATACCCTATCTAATAATCCTGTACTCCCCACGAGCTTTCCAACAAAACCAAAATCACTGCAAACGGATTTCGTATGAGAAAGTTATGCCAGTTCAGGGTTCTGGGGTTTAAAACAAGGAAACAGGACCTCTCAGGAAGTGCTTCAAAAACAGGCGATACACGACACTTAGTAAGTATCACGATACTTGGAAGATGAGGATACACGATACTTGGAATTCCACGACACACGATATTTGACCCAAGAGAAAACCCACGATACTCGATACTTGACACATTGGAAAAGTCACGATACTCGATATGTGACGAATGTCGTGAAAGATCACGAGACTTGACACTTGCTGAATATCGCGATACTTGACTCCATGATACTCGATACTCAACCAACTAGACAGATCACGATACTCGATATCCAACAAGTATCGCGGAAGGACCCTCACGATACTCGATATTGCACAGGTATCGCTAAGAGGAATCCCACGATACACGATACTCGATATCAGGCGAGAGTTAGACTCACGATACTTGACACTGCAGATCACGATACACGATATTGGGTGGGTATCGCGAAAAAAATCACGATACACGATACTTCGAAGTCCACGATATTCGATATTTGTCAAGTATCATTTCAGAGCTCCACGATACACAATATGCCCCAAGTATCGTGAGAAATACTCAGCAATTCACGATATCTCCCAGGTATCGTGGAAGAAAATTCACGATATACGATATTTGTCAAGTATCGTGAGAACCTCAACGATACACGATATTGATCAGGTATCGCGAGTGTTTCTCAGCGATACACGATATGTGACCACTGCAAGTGTCGCGATACTCGACCACAAGAGTTTCACGATATCCAGGTATCGCGATACTTCAACTGAGGGAGAACACGATACTTGGATTTTTGGAGTCCAAATTCAAAAATTTTTGCAAATATGAGTACCTTGTGTCCTCCTTATCACTCCTATGTGTCTGTAGATGCCAAATCTTCCTTCAAACCCACGATATTGCACTCACGATACTTGGCACAGGTTGTGTCACTTCACGGAAATGGCCACTCGGATTCTTGGTGTTTTGATAGTGTTTCAAGATTTTTCCTTCAGCGATTCAGTTCTGCACCCCCCTCTAAGCTTCTTGTTCACAACCACAAGTAAAAAGCGAGGTGAATGGACTCTAAAAAATGGAAAAAACTGAGAATATGAAGGTGGGTGGAGATGGTGGTGATGATGAGGATGAAGGAGAAGAAAAACTCAAAAACTGAACTGAAAATGGTGATTTTTTTACCTTCCAACGTCGCTACTCTACGTCTTACCGTCACACACTCGTCCTCCAAGCTCTCTCCCCGGCAACGGCGCCAAATTTGGTGTCACTCTAGCACAATGGTGAGTACCAACGTGAGGAGATACACCTCATGAATGTCAATCTGTGGAGACGTGAGGACCGGTATGAAGACCCTAAGCAAGTGATGGCACAAGTGCGTGAGTGAAAGCACACAAGCATGCACACACATACACACACGCGCACAAGGTAAGAGCAAAGAGAGGAACAATGGAAAGCTCCGATTACACAAGAGTTCTCTTACAAAGCTGAAATCTACAACAAGTTCCCCTAAAACATGAGCTATCCAGCCCTTTTTATAGTTTTTTGAGTGATTTTGGCCCTGTCCAGACCTAATGTCCGGCCTAGTTAAAAAATAGGTTCGGGGGCTTATTTGGGGGCTCAAACGGAGTCAAAAATTATGAAAATTGGTAGGATGATAGTTCTAATACTCCTCAAGCTGGAGGACTCCTCTGCTTGAACAAAATGGAGTTAGCAAAATGGAAAAGGGTATTTACAATGGTTTTTAGTGATAAAAATCACTATTTTTATAGAGATTTCTTTTGAAAATTTGTCATGGGCTTCTTGGAGCTCCCTATATGCTCCTTCTTCTTGTGTATCCGCTTCCTTGATGCACTTCCATGTTTTTTCCTTGACCTTGAGCTTCAATATATATATATATATATATATATATATATATATATATATATATATATATATATATATATATATATATATATATATATATATATATATATATATATATATATATATAACACAATATATAAATATGTATATATATATATATATATATATATATATATATATATATATATATATATATATATATATATATATATATATATATATATATATATATATATATATATATATATATATATATATATATATATATATATATATATATATTTATTTATAAAAATATATAAATATGTATATTATGTTATATATATATATAACATTATATATATTTATAACAATATATAAATATGTATATTGTGCTATATATATATATATATATATATATATATATATATATATATATATATATATATATATATATATATATATATATATATATATATATATATATATATATATATATATATATATATATATATATATATATGTGTGTATGTGTGTGTGTGTGTGTGTGTGTATACTATTATACATTACATACATACATAAACACACATATGCATACACTCACATACATGTGTACACACACATACATAGACATACATATACATACACATGTGCATACACACATACACACACATGCATACATAATGCATATGCATATGCATACATACATATTTACATGCATACACACACATGCATACATATGCATACATAATGCACATGCATATGCATACGTACATACTTACATGCATACACACACATACACACCCACATACACATATACACATATACACACATACACACCTTTGCATATACACCTACATACAGATACACACACATATACGTACTTACATATACATACACACATACACATATACACATATACATACATGCATATGCACACATACATACGCACAAATACACATATACATATACATGTACATATACATATACATATACATATACATATACATATACATATACATATACATATACATATACATATACATATACATATACATATACATATACATATACATATACATATACATATACATATACATATACATATACATATACATATACATATACGTATACATATACATATACGTATACATATACATATACGTATACATATACATATACGTATACATATACATATACGTATACATATACATATACGTATACATATACATATACATATACATATACATATACATATACATATACATATACATATACATATACGTATACATATACATATACGTATACATATACATATACATATACGTATACATATACATATACGTATACATATACATATACATATACATATACATATACATATACATATACATATACATATACATATACATATACATATACATATACATATGCATACATATACATATACGCACTTCAGATCACATGCATACCTGTGGACAAACATATGCATATACTTACACACGCATAGTTACATACTTGTATATAATGGGACTTGCATAGACCAATAGACACATAACTGTAGACATAAATTTACCTGCACACACATATATATACATAAACATATATACATACATACACACACATATATATACACACATACTTTTACATATTTATATACACAGAGATAGAGACACATACTCACACATACACATACACATGCATACGCATATACATACACACATACACAGATATGAAAACACACATACACACACTAAACATAAATATGCATACACACACATAGAAACACACATACACACATGCATACATACTGCACATGTGTATGCATACATACATACATGCATACATGCATACACACACATACACACCCACATACACATATACACATACACACACTCACATATACAGCTACATACAGATACATAGATACACATATACACACATGCATATACACATACGCATGCATACACACATACACATGCATATACATACATTCACACACATATACATATACATACATATACGTATATACACATCACGTCACATGCATACATGCCCACAAACATACACACATACATACACATGCATATATACATATGCATGCATACACAATGCACACATACACATGCATACACACATACATATACATTCACATACATATACACACACATACATATACATGCATACGTATGTACATGTACACATATTGATTTCTAACCCATTTTGTTTTATATGTGCATATGTTATGGATCCTAGTAGATAGAGAAAGGCAAAACTCACTCTCATAAAAAGTATTATGAGAGCAAGAGTTCTACTGATACCGTAGGGATTGTCATGCATGAGTACTCAAGGATGCATGATGATGAGTTGGATTTTATGATCCAGATGCTTACCTAGTGACTAGAGGAGGGATCTTTTGAGGCTCCACATGTAGGAAGAGAACTATCTGCTCATAGGTATGTTTTCTTTTCAAAATTTTTCTTTAATGGTATTATAACATATATTTTTATTTATTTTTATCTATCTATTTTTAGGACACCTATACCACCTCGAGATCATGAGAGCAAAGCATACGTTCCTATGAGGACATGCATAGGCACCCTAGGGCTAGAGTGCAATAAAGAGCTAGAGGGCAATATACTGTATATAG
>CM035411.1:143419032-143451532 GCA_020310875.1 Ceratopteris richardii | reverse complement strand
TGGCATATTTGTGGAGCTTTGCTCCATCTCTCTATTGTCTTGTCTATTCTCTCTCATGTCTCTATTTCATTTTTGTCTCTATATTGAATGTGGGCTTTATTGCCAACAATTGGTATCAGTGTAAGTGAAATTAATGCACGTATGTCATAGAGCATGTTGAGAATAGTGCAATATATAGAAAGATAAGAGCATTATGGAAGACACAAGTCAAGCTCAATTCATTATTTCGTAGATGGAAGTAGGTCTATAATACAGGCAGTTGTCATAAGCTTGCAGGATGCATGAACCAAAGGAAGTTAGCTTCAAGAGAGATCACATCAATCTTACTTGATGGCACAAGCAATCACATATTTTGGAGATTTTCTCAACAGGTCATATTCAAGACTTATACCATATGTTTGAAGTTTTGCAAGATTATTAAGATATATGGTTATGTGAGCAAAGAGGGGAAACACATCTACACTAGGAATTCATCTTCTTGTAGGTGTGGATGAAGACATATGACTGATACTTGATAGGCTTGGCCAACCTTTAGAGTTCAAGAAATATGTTGTATGGCATCCCATGTATTTGTCTCTATCCTTCGAAGTAGTACTTGGTTGAGAAGAGTAGGGTTGAGTGAGTTCTCTTTGTGATGTGTGTTTGGAGAGAACTTTCCAACAAAACCCCAACATAGTTTGGAATCCTTGGGCACTGCATTGTTTAGATTTGTTCTTAGAAGACATAGAGAAGTTTCCAAGGATAGAGCCCATTATGAGTTTTATCAAGAAAGATCATTTAAACTTAGCCATCTTTCATTCCCACAACATTGTGATGATCCTTTTTGCGAACACTAGATCTTTGCATATTTATGTGGTCTTATTTAGGCTACATCAAGTCATAGATGCATTCATATTACTGTGTTGGGTCATCGATGGACATCATTACTTCATTCACATATAGACATTGCACATTATGTACAAAGAAAAGTATTGGATGAGAAGTTTTGGAAAATGATAGAGTGCATTGTACTTGCGTTTAAACCTATTCACGTCCTTTTTCCTATAGTCGACAAAAAAGCTTCTACATTAGAGCTTGTCTATCACTTCTGCATGCAAATGAGGCAATCCATTATGAGCTGTTGGTTTTTAGGTCCATAATCAATATAGAAATATAGATAAAATAGAGACAAGATGGAAAATAGACAACACATGAAAGACATTAAAGGATCAAAGCTCGAGCTATATTCATCACATCCCATGGCAAAGTACATGAAGTTACAAGATAGCCTAGAGAATGTGCAAGATAAACAAGCTGGCCATAACTCCACAATCGCCAAATCTTCACAAGCTCCAAAGCTAAAGATGATCTCCTCTAGATAGATAAGCTCAAAACTAGTGCACACCTTATAGATGAGGAGGAAAACACAACTCTACCTCTCCACATTGAAGGGACCACCTCTCCTCCAAGCAAAGTGCATGAAGAGCTCCAAAAGAGATGTTTATAAGTGTCTTCTCTTTACATAAGATAGATACGACTTGATAAACAAGCACAAAAGATAAAACAATCAAAGTTCCGTTATTTCTAGTGGGACATCCTCCGCAATTTATGAAGATACCTTTTCGAAGTTTTTTCTTGTGCCCTGTGGCCCGTTAATAACTTTTGGATCAAATTAAGTGATTTATTATGTAATTGACATGTGTCAAGTGCTTTTTACATTTAAAATTTGTTTTTCGTATCCAAAACTGAAATTAGGGTTTGGGTTTTGATCTAGCTACACATACCAAATACCCAAGTGTATATATCATCGGATAGCTCTCAATGAGAACTATTACAATATGTAATAATAATCTTTGATCATATTTTTACCATTTTCCAGAAATGGCACCATTCTTGACCATTTCCAAGACCAACTTTATAAACCTTCTGGTGGGGTCCATAGTGGAATGTTTCATGAATGACATATTTTCTTGCAATCCCCTCCTAGCCTGACACTAAGGGAATATGTCAGGTAGGTATACTTGTTATTTTTGTAGTTATTAATTTTAGGTGCCTTTTTCACATATCATGCATAAGCACACACAAGAACCTTTGTCATGAGGAGCACTCCCATAACACACATCACAAGGAGAACTCGCACATCACCCACTCTTCTCAACCAAGAACTACTTGGAAGGATAGAGGATATCGACTCAAACATACTCCCAAGTTTATCAAGTTTGTCGAGTTCTTTTCACCCCAAGGTTATATGCTCTCATCTACACCTATTCCACAAACACACACACACACACACACACACAAATACAAGGTAACGGTATAATTCTACCATAAGGTTCTAAGTGGAGATAAAAACCCTCCTTGCTCACATAAGTCTTTCTCCATGACCATCAAGATGTATTGTCAACTCCCAAATATGGCTAAGAGACTAACTCCAAGGAGCACTAGAACTATTGAAAATATGACATAGAGAAAATAGAGAGAAGACGGGGTATAGACAAACACATGAGAGAGATGAATGGAGCAAAGCTCCAAATATATTCATTGCATGCCATGTTGAAGTACATGAAGTTACAAAATAGCATAGAGAATATGCAAAATAAACAAGTTATCCATAACTCCATAATCTCCAAAGCTTTGTTGGAAACAATCTCAATTGTGGTTTAGACCCTAATTTCCAACAAACCCTCATCTTATATGTGCACCATTTTTGAGAAATGGAAATGGTCAAAATGATTGAAGACATTCAAAAATTCTTATTGCATATTTGGAGAATATTCAAGAGCATTCTTACCATATATAGCACTATCCCATTTGACCTCATATAGACCTTCGAAATTAAAACCCTAATTTATAAGTTATTTTGTGCCTTTCACATTAAAGTGCTTTCTATTTTTGAGGGTCCATATTACAAACTGAAAAAGCAATATAGATCAATGGTCAAGATGCGTGTGCGTAAGTTTTATGCCAATGAAGCTGTTTTCATGAAATCAAATATGACAAAAGTGCTTTTTAGGACTTATCGTATTTTTTTACACAAAACAATCCTAGGGGCTTCAAAGCCTATAAATTAACCACCCTAGGGGCATACATAATATGTATGTAGTTACTATATGCCCTAGAGCTGAAGGTTCTCTCTTCAGGAGATCTTGAAGTTCTTTTAAAGTACTTTTGCTGCTCCAGACTTCATTTTTACACACATTCAAGTGTGTGTACCTCCTAATTTTAGTAAGTTGTTGCCATATTTAGTTATTCCTTCAAGTCTTGCTTCTGTATTAGGTGGTCTTACTTACTATCTCGAGAGGAGAAGTATATCTGAAAGAGACCCTCGCATCATTCAGACTCAGAGAAACTATCAAGTTACTTCCTACACATGAGGAATCTAGATGATTTTGGAGATGCACATGTAGTCTCTTTTATTGCTATGGGAATGAAGAGGCATGTCATTCCCCAAATCAGGTCATGCAAAACCTCTCCTTAGGCTTGCTTTGAGTTAGAGAATCTCTACCAAAGAAGAAATCCTACAAGGAAAGCTCATTTGAGGAGACAATTAGCCAACACAAGGATGAAAGTTGGTAAGTTCGGTCACATATTTTGAAACTTAAGGATTTATGTGATAAGCTTCTTAATGTTGGAGTTAGCATATCTGATGAAGAAATGGTGAATACTCTCATAAATTCACTTCTCATAAAGTCTCTCTCTATTTATCTACAAGAGAGCAAGAAATATTGTTTGAAGAGTTGCACTTCTTGTTACTTCAAAATGAAGAACAAAAGAAGAGTATGGAAGAGAATGGTGAAGCCATGGTATCATCATCTAATGTGATAATTATTTGGCCTACTACACTTCCAACAACACTTAGCGAGAGCATATGAAATATTCTATGAAGTATTGACCTTGATTGAAGTGATTGCCATCCTCTAAGTCCTCTCAGATCAAGTGGTATCGCAGATCAAGTGGTATCGGACATCAGTATGCTTTGTGGGAGAAAAGAACATGGCATTCTTTTCCAAACATATGGCACTCTGGTTGTCACATCCAAGAATAGGTGCCTTTTCAAGCCCCAAACTCATTGCACAAGTGGGCTAACCAAATGGCTTCCTTGGAAGCCTATGTGGCTGAATTATGATCAGCCTCTATAGTAGATAGTGCAACAACCCTCAAAAGTCTAGAGCCCATGAAATAGCTCCATCTGCAAGGGTGTATGCATAGCCACTTGTGGACTTGTGTCCACATCACCTCCCATGTTTGAATCACAAAATCCTTTCATTTTTTATGGATACTTCCCATAGCACAAGCACTTGCGTTTGGTCCCTTTCAAACACCTCAAGATAGATTCGACTGCCTCCCAATGAGTTTTGCCAAAGTTTAGCCAAAAATCTGCTAACAACCCCCACTGCATGGGCAATGTCTGCCGAGTGACAACCATGGCATACATAAGTGAACCCACAAGCTGATGCATATGGAACACTTCTCATGTAGTTGGCTGCATTTGGGATAGTCATCCTTGAAAGCTTAATATGTAACTGCAATGGCACTCCAAGATGCTTAGCATCAGACACATTAAATCTATCCAGCACTTTTTAAATGTGTTTTTCTTGGGATTAATGCAAAGTATGTTGCTGCCTATCCTTTTTTATTCGCATATCAACTATATACTCAGCTTCCCCAAGGTCTTTCATTAAAAATGCAGAGTTCAGCTGCTGTTTTTAGAGCATTTCAGTGTCTTTTCTTCCCAGCCAGCAGCATATCAACTATGTACAGCACTAGAATGATTGGGCTGCAAATTTCATCCTTTTTAGTGTCCAAACAGCGGTTTGCATGGATTCTCTGAACATATGTTTGAGCATAAAAGCATCAAACTTCTTATGCCATTGTCTCGGAGACTTGTTTCAGCCCATATAAACTCCTTTTCAGCTTGCATACCAGATGCTCTTTTCCAAGAATGGCATACCCTTCTGTCTGTTTCATGTAAAGCTCTTCATCTAAATCACCATGCAAAAAAGGTTGTTCTAACAGCCATTTGAAACAACTCGAAATCCAAGGCAGCCATTTAAATTCAAGGGATGCAGAAGAAAGGTATTATATCCATGAAAGTAGTACCTGTATGGCCTTCGACTTTGGCTGGTTCAATAGATGATACAATAGTACGAAGACAGAGATTGTGTTATTAGGGGATTGAAAATGTAAATTTGAAAGCCACATAGAGTGATTTAACATACCGAATTGTCTATTAGAGCAACTGTTCCACCAGATCGTAACAGACGAAATGCTTCTTTCAACAATGCCCTTGTAGCGTACTGTGGGCATTCATGTATCTGTAATAAAAGAGTAAATGTTTATTGCATCATACTACTAATAGAGCTGATAGATTGCAATTATTACAGCCATAGTGGAAAGCAATGTCTTAGCAATGACAACGGCAACAGGTTAACAACGAGGGGCAACGTTCAGAGCTAGGCGTTGCAATAAAGTTATTTATTTTTCAAAACTTATATATATATATATATATATATATATATATATATATATATATATATATATATTTATTTTTTTTAAATTAAGTATTTTGGGTCCTATGATATATAATAAGGTCGGATATGACAATATATACCATAAAATACGATATTATATATATATATATATATATATATATATATATATATATATATATATATATATAGAGAGAGAGAGAGAGAGAGAGAGAGAGATTATCATGATTCATAACATAACATTTAACAATGTAACATCATAAATGACCATTGATACATCATAATAAAAACATAGAGAATCACTATGACAAATCATATGAGTCATGTCATAAATCATAAGTGACAAATGATAAATATGAAATCACAAGTGTTATTACGATAGTAAACAGCATAGTGGAAAGCAACATTGCCTATCATTTTCAAAATATCGATCTATTTCAAGATGATAAGGCTCTAAAAGAAATCATGCATAAATGAATCTCTACTCTTCTAAAGCTTTTTATGTCTTCCTCATTCTCCATATTCTTTGTATTGCATGTATTGAAGATTTTGGATAAGGTTCTATATCATTTTCTATCCCTCCTAAGAGAAAAAATAAATGCAAAGCAATGCCTTGCAAACATAGCAACGTTGCGAAGTTGCAATCGCGAAGTTACGGACTGTTGCGTTGCGATGCAATTATCTTTCACCCAAACCCCATGTCACATTAGCAAGAAAAGCAATCATATAATGACCTTGAAAAAGCTGAAGTTAATTTTTATCAATGATCTGCATGAAACCCAATAGTTTGAGCAATAACCACAACAACAACCCAAAAAAAAAGGTGCACCAGTAAATATAAAATTACAGACATGTTAATAGGAGTAAAATACAAGGGAACAATTAAATGAAGATTCACCAATGGAAAGAGAATATTATCAATGATCTTCAGGAACCCAAACCTCATGATATAGGTTTTCCATTTCCTCAAATTTTGAATATAGACAGGGCAATAGCCTATCGACGGGGAAGAGTAAATGGAAGAACTTGTATATTCCTTCAGTACTAGGTAGGGAGAAAAGAATCTATTTTTTGAACAGAATCTACAATACAACAGAACCATGAATAGAGGACCCAAACCATTAGGAATTTAAACACAATGATTTTCTCCAATTTGGTTTGATGAATTAAGGATGTTGTACAACAGTCCCCTAGACTCAGTCGGTATGCTTAAATGCTGAATTCAACCTGAAAATTTCAAAAGAGCTCTCAAGAATATCAAATTTTGAATGGCATGAGTCAAAGGGATGAGATTCCTAAAGCAATCTTCAATGTCACACTGATGATGGCCTGCCTATATTAATACTTGCAAGGGGTGGAAAGTGCAAGAGGCCCCATCAGAACTTGAAGTACTGTGATATTGCATTCTTCCTCACCATAATTTGCCTAGGACCTGCCACTTCCACCATAAGAGGGGCAGCATGTCTATGCATGCAGCCATACAAAGTTGCTCATACCACATCTGTAAATAACAAACATACATCAATGCAAGAATGCATGTTTATGACCCTCGTCTCTACAACATGCATAGGATAAAGCACAGACAATGACAAGAGAGGCAGAAGGACAAGGAGAAGGAGAAAGGGAAGGGTAAGGAGCAGAGGTTCTTTCATATGATATTTTGACAATTTTTGAGGGCCAATGAGCTATGACACCAAAATGTAATTCATGGTCGTTCTGACACAATGTTTAGATACAACAAAAGAATATCAAGAAATAGGGGTACGTATGCATGGCACATGCACACATGTATGTATGTATGTGACTGATGTAATGCTCAATGGTTGTTACACGAACCTGTTCAATGATGGAAGCTAGACGTACACTTCTATGGAAGAAAAAACATACAACTTCATTGTTGAGTTTTCCTGTGGAGATTGATTGTCAGTCCCCTATGGGTCCTTTCTTGCAAAGGCACTCTTCACATGATTTGCATTTTCCCTGCCCATGTTGTGGTGTGTGAAACCATGAGATGGGCATTCATTGATTGCCACTACATAAAACAATGGTGGAATGAAATTATGATGCATTTCAAAACAGAAGTGCCTTCTCTAACAATTCTGCCTATTATTTTTGACATGTAAAAAAACCGTGATCCTATCATCAAATGGTTGATTGAGCAGATTCAGTTCTACATTCCTTGGTTTACATGGAAGTCGAGAAATATGCTCATTTTTTAAACAAAATTCAATGTTCACAGTATGCATACCTGCAGCTGTGATACAAGACTGTATGTTGGAGGTGGGATTTGCCTCCCGCCTGACAGACAAACCAGCCTCTCCCATACTACCTGATATTTCATGGACTGTTAAGCAGCTATTTCTCATTCACTTTCATGAGTATGTGATCTCTGTACATGATTCAAGCTGACATCATTTTTTTATTTTAATGTATGTGAATTAGTTCCTTCTCAACAAGGTAAGCATCAATTCCTGCTCATTTCATTCCAAACTTTAGGCAAGGGACTTGATCTTAAACTGATTACTCCATGTACTTCTAAGTATTTAGGTTGAATTCTTCCATACCTTTGAGGACCACAAATTTCTTGCTAGAGTCTCTCATATGTAATTCTCATCTACCTACCCATTTACCTTCATGCCTACTTGCAGGCTGCCCACCTACCTACTTACCCACCCTCCCACTTCTCTATCTACATATCTTCCTGCTTACTTCGCTACATACCTAGTGCCTACTCACCTACATCTCTAACCATTGACCCATGATTTACCTGCCCACCTGCTTGTTGCACACCAACATACCAACCAACAAACACAAGAGCCAGTCGACACGCTCATGCATCGATACACTTAACCACTTATTTATCTGCCTTTGTATCTATACATAAAGATTCACTAACCTATGTATATGTGTGTTTATATATTAGTCACTCTTCTTCCCCTTTGCATGGTTTATATCTCTCCTGCTCTTTCCAGTAGAGGCAGTCAATAGATCCAATATAGTGAGAATCCATTGGAGTATATTCGAACATATGAAATTCTTTCACCTAAGCCTACCCAAGCCTTGCAGTAGTCGATTTTGGACTTGAACCATCCATTTCATGTAGTTTAAGTGTCTCATGGAATAATTTACCATTCAAAAGCAACGAATATTGGATCAAGACCTTAACAATTGAAAATAGTATTGATAAACTACCAAGATGCATTAAGAGGTGTCTGTTACTGGATCAGCATGTGGAAACTTCCAAAAAAGATAAGTAAAATACAAACCAAGCAAGAAAGAATTCAAAGACATCTATGAAAGCCCTTGGGATACTAAATAAGAACCATTTAATATAGTAGTTCAAAAAACAAACACAAACCACCTTAGCACCACAAGAAAAAAACACTTTTAAAAGCATATATACCACATAAGCTAGAGAGACAAGATCAAATGATGCTGAAGGAAGCCCTGTTCTCTCTCCTAGGGCATGCATCCAGCGTATTGGCTTCTCTCTCTGCTTTCCAGTAGCTGCTTCCTTTTTATCTTTATACTGAGCAACTGCCACAAAGTATGGTGACAAATCTAATCCCTGGGAAAGGTGCAAGTAGGGAAACGGAGAAGCAAAGAAAAAGTATTCAGAGACCCATATAAGAACTTCAGATGCCATGATCTATTGTAAGTTGGAGTCGCAGTTAAGGGCAACTAACCGTTACTTGAGCAGAAGGAAACCTGTCAGCAAGATGGCGTGTACTAATACCAATTGCACAGCCAACATCAAGAATGTCTTTTATTTCCTTGCCCCCAGAATATGCAAAGTGATGATTTTCGATTGCTTGAAGCCAATTTCCCCTCAAGATCTTTATGCCTTCCTCAAGGCTCTTTGCAAAAGGAATGGAACGAATGATCATTGATGAAGTTGCTGCCTCAACCTCTGACGCTGCCTATTAAAATTTTTACCATAAAATACTGTCATCCATAAACATACTGACAGCAGCTAGTTCATGAGCTTCAAGCCAACAACTGAGGTACTTGCCTTCCAGGACAGATTCCCAGTTGAGTAAAAGTGAAAACCTTTCACATAATCTGCCCAAGAAAAACCGAAAAGACAAAAGGAATAAAACTTGAGAGTGCATACCAGTCAGGACTAGAACACCTGGGAGAAAACTTTATCAGCATGCATGCGAAGCAATAATGAAATTTTAAGCCTGAAGTAGACATACAATCAGGATAAACTATGGATTTATCCTCAAGGATGTCTTTCTCTTTATATACGTCAGATGCCAGGCACTCTTGAGACATCTTCCTCCACGGAATTCCCTTTTTCTCAGCTGAACTGGAAAAACCATAGCATAAAATCAATCTCAGCAAGAAAGGTAAAAGGATTAACTCCAAAACTGCTTCACTTTTTCAAAGTCAATCTTCTCACATTATAGAAAAGAAAAAAATAAAAAAGGATTGGTCAGAATTCTCAACAGGAAAAGGTATATATTTAAACATTGAGTAGTTTTATAAGCCGTTAAATACAGACACACATAACGGAACAAGAATTGAAAGAAACAAGATGGCCAGACAAAAGCAGATTATAATGAGTCCATGAACTGAAGCTACTTGGAAAGATAAAGTCATTGAAATGCACATCACCTTAACTCGTAACCTATATGATTCAATAAACAATGGTATGCATCTTTCTTATTATCACTTTAATGTCTTTCTAAAATGGTTCCTCATTCTGGGCAACAAAAGGATATATCATATATGCTTTTTATTATTCAAAGTCTGTTGGTGAAAAAAAAAATGAATATATTGAGGGTGGGACACACGAGGGAATAAAAGGGCATATATCCAACACCTACTACATATTCTGGTGATGGGAGTCCCTGCCTAATTTATTAAAGATCCACATTTTTTAAAATAAATAAATGAATTTACCTATTTGAATTAATGTCGTATATCACTTTGATCAGTACATAATGACAACCTTTTCCATTCCAATCCAGCACACTGGTGAATGCTCATGCGAGAGAAGTGATGGGATTAACTTAAGAATCCCTATTAGTACTTTGGCTCATCAACTTCAAAAACTAATTTTTCAGTAATTCAATAGATAGGATGATAAACAATTAACATCAGTCTTCTTTCCATATATCACTCTCACCAGTCTAAAATAACAGAATAGTCATGCTGTGGGATGATAACATAATTCACTATATCATATATCTCTTTGATCAGCACACAAGCAAAATGATCATGTGTTAGGGAAGAGATGGGAAAATAATCATGCCTTAGGGAAGAGATGGGATGATCAACAATCAAAATTGACCTTCCCCCATGTGAGTGACATACATCAAACTACCCCCATTATTTATGTATGTCAGCTTATTGAACCCATATGTGCATGTCTTATTATTTTTCTCTTTGTTTCCATATCTTGAACTCATGTTAATGCAAACTTCCGTCAAAGTTTTTTGCAAAGTCTTCGATGTAGACATGATTGCACAACACACATACCAACCGGTGTCAAGCAATGGATCCTCATCCACAAAATTTCAATCCAAGAAATGAGTCAAAGTTATGAAGACCTTCACCACATTAAGAGTCATGCACACACGTACACAGACCTAATACAAAGAGTATCATACACATACACACACATACATGCACACACATGCAAACAAGCCTCATTCACGAACAAGACACAAGAGTTCCCAAGAAACTCACATTTGATAAAAGAGAGAGAATGAAGAAAAACAAGAAAACAAGTTACACTTTAGTATCTACCTTAGTTAAAAAGAGGTCCTAAACCCTTGTTTGAAATCCAATTTGAGTGTAGAAAAATCATATGAAATCCTGGAGGGTTAAGGAACAAGCTCCATAAGTCCTCGGCTTGCAAAAATGTGGAGTAAATGACAAGAGATGGCTTTTAGACATATCTCTAAGTGGAGGAATAAATTTGGAATTTTGAGGCTTCCCTTAGCATATTGCATTGCTCACCATGCTTTTTGCTTCAGTTCTTCACAACCCCGACCATCTTCTCTCTTTTTTTCTTTCAAAACCCGCTTTGATGAGTCTCCATCTCCAACACTCCCCCCTTCTAAAGTCTGTCGTCCCCAATAGACAATCAACAAGCCTATTTGGCTTCAAAAATTGTGAGTGTTGACACTGATTGAGATCATCAAATTCTTACAAAACAAGATTTTGCAAACATTGTCAATGGTCTTTTTCTTAACAATAATACGGGCGTACTACTTAGTGAAATGCATGGATGCAAAAAAAAAGAATAAGTATATGTGCACGGCCTTGTAGGGTGACCCTATGCATGAATATTGTACAATACAATGAAAAGAAATGATGCAAGGAAAAAAAAAAGAGTTTGGAGCGATGTGCTCCAAGGCTAGCTATTGACGAAGCATCCTATTCTAATGATTGGAAGATTTCATCTTACGATGCTATGGGCTACAACAACATGAGGAAGGAGGCTCCATAATGTGTCGATGTAACCTAGAAGACTTTGGTGACACAATTATTCACTTTTGTATGTTGATTGTGCATCTTGATATTCGCCAATAATCACCTTAAACTTGTAAAACAATGTTAGAATGCTCAAAATTGCCAAAAATTCCAACAACCCTAATTTTGGTACCTAGACAAAAATTGGTCAAAGATGGTCTAAATTTTTATTGCACCATTGAAAAGTACACATTGAGAGTTTTCTAATGATATATAACTCATTGCATCAATATGACCTCCAAAATTAAAACCCTGATTCTGCTTTTCATAATGCTTTTCACATAGTTATCATCAATGGCTCAGATTTAAAGCATAAAAAGCAATACACTCCAACAGATCTTACTTGCAAAAAAATAAAGCTAGATGTTCGCCTTTCCATCAATTTTTTCTGCCTAGCAGCAATAGCTATATAAAGAGCCTATTGGGGGCACATTACACAATTAAGATATAAGCTACAAGCTCTAGGCTGAAGAGCTAAGAGGACTCTAGGAGGAGTATATGCAGATTTGGAGGAGTTCTAGGGAGCTTCCCTTGTTCTTCTTCACACTCCATAGTGTGCATGCTGATTTTGGAAGGGATTAGTACTACTTTAGGGTTTCTTCAAGTGTTGTTGTTGTTCTAGTCCTTGGCCTATTACTTAATCGAGAGAACTGACCATTGTTGTTGCCCTACATCATAGCAGACCTGATTTCATATCAAGGTTTATTGCAATTGCTTTGAACAGTTCATATCCTTATTTTTGCACATGTTCTCTAACATAACACCTCTTAGACGCTCACACACTACTTTTTTGTAACTAGAACCCTCAGATTATGCCTTATATTTAATTTTTCTATCATACACACATTGTATATTGACATTTTGCATTTATTAATGTGTGTAGTAGCATTTAGCTGCTTCACTTTTATAATTGTCTTCTCATCTCTCTATATTGTCATTTATCTCTCTTCATCAAGTTAAGACGTGAAATGTGCTAAGGTGAAGTGTTGGAAAGATCTTGGATTAAACCTCTGATTATTTTTTGGTCCTACCATACTTCCAACATTTGGTATCATAGGAGAGTTTGGCATACACCCATAACTCAAGATCAGTGACTATAGAGATAGAACTGAGGAGGAAGAGAAGCTTGATGGAATGTCTAATTATCCAATGTGGAGTTTTATAATGATGAATTTGCTAGTTTCAAGGACTTTTGGAACATTGTCAATGGCAAGTACCCGAGGCGAAGACAAGCAAAGGAAGATGTGACTTCTTCATCCAAGAGGGTTGCTACCCTAATTTATTTTTAGCAGACTGAAGAGGAAGAAGAGGATATTATATCGTGATCCACAAACAAAAAGAGACATAAGCAGATTTAATCTACAAATGTGCAGTCTAGATTGGATTCAAGAGATGCACAAGCACTCTGATTTATTGCTATGGGAGTCAAGAGGCATATCATTCCACATATTAGGTCATGGAGAACCTCTCATCAAACTTGGTTGAAATTAGAGAACCTCTATTAGAGAAGGAACTTGCTAGGGAAGCTCGAAAGCTCACCTAAGAAGACAATTAGCCAACACAAGAATGAAAGTTGGTGAGACAGTTCAATCACACATTTTGAAGCTCAAAAGGCTTACGTGATCAGTTACTTAATGTTTGAGCCACAATACATGATGATGATATGGTGAATACCCTTATAAATTCACTTCCATCTACTTGTTGTTCATTTGTTACTTCACTTTCTCTCCCTTTAAGAGACAGAAATATCATTTGAAGAGTTGTAGTTCTTGTTACTTCATGATGAAGATCAA
Organism: Ceratopteris richardii; assembly: GCA_020310875.1. Taxonomy (NCBI): domain Eukaryota; kingdom Viridiplantae; phylum Streptophyta; class Polypodiopsida; order Polypodiales; family Pteridaceae; genus Ceratopteris; species Ceratopteris richardii. The sequence continues at coordinate 143,437,785 of CM035411.1, read as the reverse complement.
TAGAAGAGTATGGAAGAGAATGATGAAGCCATAGTTTCATCATGCAAAGAAAAGAAGAAGAAAGAGACAACAAAAGAAAAGAAGAGTCAGCAAAACAAGAAGGAAAGTGAGTCTTCTACTTCAAAATCTTCATCCACTTCTCCTACCACATCTAGTTCCAACACTTCTATCACTCCTACGGAGAAGTCTACCTCCACTCCATCCACCTCAAAGAAAGGTATAAGTCATTATTGCAAGAAACCAAGTCAGTATATAGCACAATGTAGAAAGAGGATTTTCAATGAAAAGAAAAGATCAAGTTCTAACATTGAAGAAGGTTCGAAACCTAAATTTTCAAATGAAGAATCATATGCATGTGTCAATATTGAAGAAATAGCTTTTGTCAAATATGAAGTCTCAAAAATCCTTGGATTTTTTATTCTTATGCTACTAAGCATATGAAAGGTTGCAAGAAGATATCTTCTAAGTTCTTCCCTTACTAACTCTACAGGAAGTAGGGTGACCATATCAGGCAGTCATGATCTGGATGTTGTAGGTGTTGGAGAGATAAACCAATAGTCAAGAGCAAGTGGAAATTTCACTATTTTCAATGTTCTATATGTACCAAAAATGAAAAAGAATTTGCTATCCATTTCTACTTTCTTATCATATGGTTACAAAGTCATCTTTCAGAAAGATTCATGCAAGATCCTCACTCCAAATGAGGAGCAATGTCTTTTGCAAGGGAAAAACAAAAGTGGATGCTTGTTCTATCCAAAATTAGCCATGCTAATGTTGCTAGATCTTCTCCACCTAAGGAGAACAATGAAGTTATGGCATGCTAGATTTGGCCATATCAGTCACTCACCTCTCAAGCACATTAAAGGTCAATGCATGGTGGAGATCTTTACGAGATAATGCTCTTGAAGGAAAGTTGCACAAGCTACTATTCAAAAAGCATGGTTACAACACAACTACCAAAAAAATGCAAATCATACATTTAGATGTTAATGGACCTATAAGGGCAGATTCTATTCAAGATTTCAGGTATTTTGTTACATTTATTGATGATTTTTCCAAATATTCATGGGTTTTTGGTCTAAGAGCAAAATTAGAAGTTTTTCCTACATTCAAGAAGTTCTTCACTATGGTTGAAAATGAAAGTCAATCTAAGCTCCACGCTTTGAGAAGTGATAGAGAAAGTATTTGTCAAAAGACTTCAAGTATTTACTAAAAGTCAAAGCAATCTCTCATTAGCTCACTATTGCTTAAGGTCACCACTCCTTATGAAGCTTATTATGGTAAGAATCCCAATGTGAGTTACTTTGAAGTTTTTGGATCTCAAGCTCATGTTCACATTGAGAAAAAGAATCATGATAAGCTTGATGTCAAAGCCATCACAGTCGTATTCATTGGTTATGCAACCGAAAGTTAAAGATATAAATTCTATGTACCAAAAATAGGTGATATCCTACTCTCCTGCAATGCTTATATTGCAGAAAGTCAGATCTATGATAAACATGCAGATATTCCAAACTTTGTAAAGACATATCGTTATGGATTTTGACTTTTTCTGAAAGTAACTGGCCGGAATCAACCTTTTCAGTCATAAGAAGGATAATCCTCTCCGCTTCGACCTTTGCTTTAGTAAGAGTGACTGTGAAATACTTTCCACAATTTCAAATCACCCCTTGCATTCCCACCACAAGGGCTTCCCATTTCATACATGCAGAGACATTCCAAGAGGAAATCCGCTGAATCAGAAGGTCAACTTTGGATTTAAACAAGGAAGTTTGAAGCAAGCCACCAAAGTCCACTTTGCAAAATCTTCCGATGAGTGAGATCTACAGCAAAATGTCCACCGAAAGGTATCGAATGTGCCATAGTGATGACTGAGTTTGCTTCATGTGGCGGAATGCAGCGAAGTAATACACCAGTGTGGTCCATATAGTACAACTGTCATACCAGCAACCGAAATCGGAGACTATAAACTGCAATCTTCCGTCGCATAGTAGGAGGTGTATGAAGAGGAAGACATCCATCAGTCAGGAAGGTTAACAACATATCATAATAGGAAGACGGCACAGGATGGTCGATAGAATCGTCACAAGCTGATTCAGCAGCGTAAATGGCTGGTGTGGTATCGTCAACGCCCACCAGAGCTTCGCCGGAATCCAACCGAGAGAGGAAGTCTGCTAAGGTATGGGTTGTACCTTGTCGATGAATCACTTCGTAGTCGAACTCTTGTAGCAATAAGACCCAACGAGCCAAGCGACCACCTAGATGTTGCTTCCGGACCAGATATACCAGTGCGGCATGATCCACATGAAAGGTGAATTTTCGGCCTAGTAAATAATGCCTGAATTTCTTTACAGAATATACCAATATGAGACATTCTCGTTCAGTCACAGAATAATTCCTTTCCGCAGGAGTGAATCGGAGACTTGCATAGTAAACAGGCCGAAACCATTTGTCCGTTTGCTGCATTAACACACTGCCAATTGCTATATCCGATGCATCTACAAAGACATAGAATGGGCGTTCCTAATCAGGAGGTTGCAAAATGGGAGCCTGCGTCAATAATCCTTTTAAACGATCGAATGCAGTTTGGCATTCCAGAGTGCACTCGAACTATCGTGGAGTACTAGTCATTAGCCGATTAAGTGGTATTGCTAAATGGGCTAGCCACCGTAGATGCCTTCCATGCCACCGGAATTGACCCAAGAAGCGCATAACCTCTTTCGACGTTGTAGGAACGGGTGCATCCAACAAAGCTTCGACTTTGTCTGGATCAACTTGGATACCTTGTGCCGATATGATATGTCAAAGGAGTTTACCACAAGACACCGCAAAAACAGATTTTGTCGTGTTCAAGCAAAGTCGGTATTCACAGCATTTCTCAAAACAGCACCGTAAATGATATCGTAAATGATACAGGTGCGCCGCAATCTTGCCGAATAATGAGAAGTCATCTAAATAGACTTGCATAAAAGTGGTTAGGTAGGGTGAGAAAATTTCCTGCATACAACGTTGCAATGTGCTGGGAGCATTTTGTAACCCAAACAACATGACCGTACAAGCAAAAACACCATAGTTTGTAATGAAAGCTGTTTTCGGTATGTCTTGTTCAGCCATTCTGACCTGGTTATGACCGTTGTAGCCATCCAAAAAGGAGTACATCTCATGCCTTGCCACTCTGTTAAGCATTGTGTCAAGAAAGGCAAGAGGAAACGGATCAGGTACCGTGGCCGCATTCAGTTTCCGATAATCCACACAGATTCGAAGCTGCTTAATTTTCTTAGGAACAATAACGATCGGAGATATCCATTCAACGTGTTCTATTGGTAGGATGAATCCAACCTTCAATAACCTATCGAGCCCTGCTTTGACCTGTGGTGCATAATTGGGATTCATGCGGTAACTGGATTGTTTAATTGGCTTCGCTTCCGGCTTAAGCACGACTCGATGTTGATAGATTCGCGGATCAAGACCCTTCATATCGCGGTAATCCCATGCAAAAACATCAAAAAACTCACGCAGGAGTTGGATCAAATCTTCTTGAAAGGCCTCGGACAATCCTTCCTTAATCTTAACAGGTCACGGATTAGCTTCATCACCCAAAATATAGATCACTAACTGGGCTTCCGGTACATAAATTGACGAGGTTTCCCTAAGTCATCAGCTGATTGTAAAAGTTGATGTAGAGTAGCTCCATCCATAGCAACATTATCATCTACATCTATTTCTCCGATCACGGGAACAACCGTACAGACACCCGGACTCCAGTTATCTGCAACAGCTTGAAGATCTATAAAACCTAAGGAAATCAAATCTTTATTGTTTTGCAGAAACGCCTCTTGTTAATCTATAACATGTGGACTGGCTCTGCTACATAAGGTCTGGCTTCAATGAAGCTCACAGGGTTGAATGGCATCTAGTTTGAAAACATATTTACGGTGATTATCTTTAAAAGTCAATTCTTGCACTGACCAATCCTGTATAACTTTAGCATGTTTCAACCACGGTCGACCGAACAGAAGATTAGTCGAGGCTTGATTCTGGTAGTTCTAAAACTACAAAAGTCATTTTGAACGTGGTACCCTGCAAAGTAATGGGGATATTCCTTACGAGTCCCACCGGATGGACTCAGGATTGATCTTCCATTCTGACAAAGAATTGAACGGGCTCAATTTGAGTCCACCCTAACTTTTTGCAGACAGCTGCAGTTTCTATATTCACACGGGAACCACCATCGATTAACACTTGCGTAATCTTGTGATTTTTATGCCAGACAGTGATTAAGGGTACAGAATGATCCTCCGTAGAATCATTTTCCTGTTGTATGGTCGCAGTCGCCGGAGTACTGAAAGATTCAAGACTGACCTGTTGCTTGAATTGTTTCCTAACTCCGGGCACCAAGGCGAGTAGTTGCCCCAAAGAAAGTGTAATTGAAGCCTTCGAGAGAATATCCCATACCTCGTCTGTTGGAATTGCACTCTTCACTGGTTCCAATGATGATTCTCCTGTTACTCGAGTAGAGTCTTGTTCATGCGCCTTCCCATTTGGAAGGGAACCTGTGTCACCGGAATTGGATCGGGGAACACGGTAGGGTCTTTGGCGGTCCATTGGCTGGCTTTGGTATACATTCGATGCTGTTCAGGGATGCCAAGTTCAAACACCTCAGCTGTGGGTTGCAACTGCTTACCAGATCTTGTCTAGACCACTGCTGCTTGCAATTCAACTGGGGAGATATAGACCATGTTGGTCATCGGGTTTTGACTCTCTTTCTTTCGTTGGTCGTATTTCGGCTGCATCCTTGCAGAATCTCCAGATGTAGCCAAGCTCACCACAAAAATGACATCGAGGTGGAGGCAAAGAAGTATTCTCCGCTGAGGTACGGGCCTTCCATCGATTTGTATTGAAGTTGGTATTCCGCTGTCCCCGGTAATTTCGATATCCTTGCGGTTGATTGTTTCGCATCTGCGGTGGTACATAGTGGATTGCTCGTTGACCTGGTTCTTGTATAATGGTGTTTACAGCTGTTCGCCCTTCACTTTGGCATTATACGCACAATTTTCGGTTGAGTGTCCGGTGGTATTGCAGATGGCGCAATACATCTGATTAAAGGCACAGGTAGCACTGATATGCCCTGGATTTTTGCATTCGATGTTGTTCAGGGATTCCAAGTTCAAACACCTCAGCAGCTGCGGGTTGCAACTGCTTACCGGATCTTGTCTGGACCATTGCTTCTTTCGATTCCACTGGGGAGATATAGACCATGTTGGTCATCGGGTTTTGACGCTCTTTCTTTCGTTGGTCGTATTTCGGCTTCATCCTTGCAGAATCTCCGGATGTGGCAAAGCTCACCACAAAAATGACATCGAGGTGGAAGCAGAGAAGTATTCTCTGCTGAGGTACTGGTCTGCCATCGATTTGTATTGAAGTTGGTATTCCGCTGTCCCCGGTAATTTCGATATCCTTGCGGTTGATTGTTTCGCATCTGCGGTGGTACATAGTGGGTTGCTCGTTGACCTGGTTCTTGTATAATGGCGTTTACAACTGTTTGTCAAGCACTTTGGCATTATATGCACAATTTTCGGTTGAGTGTCCGGTGGTATTGTAGATGGCGCAATACATCTGATTAAGGGCACAGGTAGCACTGGTATGCCCTGGATTTTTGCACTTGGTGCAATACATCTGTTTAGCCGGATCGTCTATACCATGCTTACTGGCCTTCAGCCATTCCAAGTCTTCAGTGAATCCTCCAACCTTATGCTCTAGTTGCAGGGCCATTGCTATAACAGCATCGAGTGTCATAGCACCTACACAGCGGATGATCATGATTTGTCTGAGCTGTGGGGTCAAACCATTAATGAACCATTGGGTTATCACACCATTTGGCAGGTTGGCATGCGCCGGAGGTAGTTGTCTTAAATGAGTTCTAAATAATGTGGCGTATTGTTGAACAATCTGGTGCAGCTTCAGTCGATTGTTCTACAAATAGTCGAAGATTTCGGAAGGGATTTTCTTCAACCGGAACAGCTATAAAAATGCATCTCTTACCGCCTCATAGGTAACGAAATGATTGAAATCATACTCTATTAACCATCTCGCTGCTTCATTGACTAATGTAGACTGGAATACGATGGCCTTGTATGCCGGATCGGGTGGATGGTTTAACACAACTTATCTCAAAAGTACACACGTGTGCATCAGGGTCGTCACCTGGAAATCCACCGAACTTTGTGTACGTTACCCCTGTTATAAAAGGTCGAAGTGGAAGTGACTGTTCCTGTTCCTGTTCCTGTTGCTGCTGTTGTTGTTGTTGTCCACTCATGGTCCTAGTAGTGGTACCGTTGCTGTCTCCTGAGTTCTGAGGAGGTGTTTTCGGTCCTTCGTAATCTGTATGGTCAGAATGCTCACCTCCGGAAACACCTCCTCAGAACTCAAGAGACAGCAACGGTACCACTACTAGCACCATGAGTGGACAACAACAGCAACAGTAGCAACGGAAACAGCCACTTCCGCTTCGACCTGTTCCAACAGGGGTAACGTACACAAAGTTTGGTGGATTTCCAAGTGACGACCCTGATGCACACGTGTGTACTTTTGAGATAAGTTATGCCATGTTAAACCATCCACCCGATCCGACATACAAAGCCATCGTATTCCAGTCAACATTAGTCAATGAAGAAGCGAGATGGTTAACAGAGTATGATTTCAATCATTTTCTTACCTATGAGGCGGTAAGAGATGCATTTTTACAGCGGTTTCGGTTGAAGAAAAACCTTGCCGAAATCTTAGACTATCTGCAAAACAATCGACAAAAGCTTCACCGGACTTTTCAGCAATACACCACATTATTTAGAACTCATTTAAGACAACTGCCTCCAGCGTATGCCAACCTGTCGCATGATGTGATAACCCAATGGTTCATTAATGGTTTGACCCCAAAGCTCAGACAAATCATGATCATCCGCTGTGTAGGTGCTATGACACTCGATGCTGTTATAGCAATGGCCCTACAACTAGAGCATAAGGTTGGAGGATTCACCGAAGACTTGGAATGGCTGAAGGCCAGTAAACATGGTATAGATGATCCGGCTAAACAGATGTATTGCACCAAGTGCAAAAATCCAGGGCATACCAGTGCTACCTGTGCCCTTAATCGGATGTATTGCGCCATCTTCAATACCACCGGACACTCAACCGAAAATTGTGAGTATAATGCCAAAGTGAAGGGACTAGCAGCTGCAAACCCCATTATACAAAAACCAGGTCAACGAGCAACCCACTATGTACCACCGCAGATGCGAAACAATCAACCGCAAAGATACCAAAATTATCGGGGACAGCGGAATACCAACTTCAATACAAATCGATGACACGCCAGTACCTCGGCGGAGAATACTTCTCTGCCTCCACCTCGATGTCATTTTTGTGGTGAGCTTGGCCACATCCGGAGATTCTGCAAGGATGCAGCCGAAATACGACCAACGAAAGAAAGAGCGTCAAAACCCGATGACCAACATGGTCTATATCTCCCCAGTGGAATCGCAAGCAGCAGTGGTCCAGACAAGATCAGGTAAGCAATTGCAACCCGCAGTTGAGGTGTTTGAACATGGTATCCGTGAACAGCAGCGAATGTATACCCAAGCTAGCCAATGGACCACCAAAGAGCCTACCGTGTTCCCCGATCCAATCCCGGTGACACAGGTCCCTCTGCCAAATGGGAAAACGCATGAACAAGACTCTACTCCAGTAAGAGGAAAATCATCATCGGAACCAGTGAAGAATGCAATTCCAACATACCAGGTATGGGATATTCTCTCGAAGGCTTCAATTACACTTCCTTTGGGGAAACTACTCGCCTTGGTGCCCGGAGTTACGCAACAATTCAAGCAACAGGTAAGTCCTGAATCTTACAGTACTCCGGCGACTTCCACCATGCAACCGGAAAATGATTCTACAGTGGATCATTCTGTCCCCTTAATCACTGTCTGGCATAAAAATCACAAGATTACACAAGTGTTAATCGATGGTGGTTCCGGTGTGAATATAGCAACTGCAGCTCTCTTGCAAGAAATTAGGATGGACTCAAATCTTTGTCAGAATGGCAGATCAATCCCGAGTCCATCCGATGGGGCTCGTAAGGAATATCCCCATTACTTTGCAGGTACCACGTTTGAAATGACTTTCGTAGTCTTAGAACTACCAGAATCCAACGTCGACTATAATCTTCTGTTCGGTCGACCATGGTTGAAACAGGCTAAAGTTATACAGGATTGGTCAGCGCAGAAATTGACTTTTAAAGATAATCACCGTAAATATGTTGTCAAACTAAATGCCATTCAACTCTGTGAGATTCATGCCAGACCCTATGTAGCAGAGCCAATCCACATTTTGGATGGTTTATCTGATGATTAATAAGAGGCGTTTCTGCAGAACAATAAAGATTTGATTTCCTTAGGTACTATAGATCTTCAAGTTGTAGCAGATAACTGGAGTCGGTGAGTCTGTACGGATGTTCCCGTGACCGGAGACACAGATATAAATGATAATGTTGCTATGGATGGAGCTCTCTACATCAACTTTTACAATTGGCTGACGACTTGGGGAAACCTCGTCAATTTTATGTCCCGAAAGATCAGTTAGTGACCTATAATTTGGGTGATGAAGCTAATCCGCGACCTGTTAAGATTAAAGCAGGATTGTCCGATGCCTTTCAAGAAGATTTGATCCAACTCTTGCGTGAGTTTTCTGATGTTTTTGCCAGTGATTACCGCGATATGGAGGATCTTGATCCGCGAATCTATCAACATCAAGTCGTGCTTAAGCCGGAAGCGAAGCCAATTAAACAATCTAGTTATCGCATGAATCCCAATTATGCAGCACATGTCAAAGCAGAGCTCGATAGGTTATTGAAGATAGGATTCATCGTACCAATAGAACACGCTGAATGGATATCTCCGATCGTTATTGTTCCTAAGAAAAATAAGAAGCTCCGAATCTGTGTGGATTACCGAAAACCGAATGCAGCCACGGTAGCTGATCCGTTTCCTCTTCCCTTTCTTGACACAATGCTTGACAGAGTGACCGGGCATGAGATGTACTCCTTTTTGGACGGCTACAACGGTTATAACCAGGTCAGAATGGCTGAACAAGACATACCGATAAAAGCTTTCATTACAAACTGGGGTGTTTTTGCTTGTACGGTCATATGGTTTGGGTTACGGAATGCTCCCAGCACATTTCAACGCTGTATGCAGAAAGTTTTCTCACCCTACCTAACCACTTTTATGCAAGTCTATTTAGATAACTTCTCTTTATTCGGCAAGATTGCGGCGCACCTGTATCATTTACGATGCTGTTTTGAGAAATGTCGTGAATACAGACTCTACCTGAACCCGACAAAATCTGTTTTTGCGGTGTCTTGTGGTAAACTCCTTGGACGTATCATATCGGCACAAGGTATCCAAGTTGATCCATACAAAGTCGCATCTGTGTTGAAAGCACCCGTTCCTACAACGCCGAAAGAGGTTATTAGCTTCTTGGGTCAAATCCAGTGGCATGGCAGGCATCTACGGTGGCTAGCCCATTTAGCAACACCACTAAATCGGCTAATGACTAGTACTCCACGACAGTTCGAATGGACTCCGGAATGCCAAACTGCATTCGATCGTCTAAAAGGATTATTGACGCAGGCTCCCATTTTGCAACCTCCTGATTGGGAACGCCCATTCCATGTCTTTGTAGATGCATCGGATATAGTAATTGGCAGTGCTTTAATGCAACAAACGGACAAATGGTTTCGGCCTGTTTACTATGCAAGTCTCCGACTCACTCCTGCGGAAAGGAATTATTCTGTGACTGAACGAGAATGTCTCGGATTGGTATATTCTGTAAAGAAATTCAGGCATTATTTGCTAGGCCGAAAATTCACCTTTCATGTGGATCATGCCGCACTGGTATATCTGGTGCGAAAGCAATATCTAGGTGGTCGCTTGGCTCGTTGGGTCTTATTGCTACAAGAGTTCGACTACGAGGTGATTCATCGACCAGGTAGAGCCAATGCCTTAGCAGACTTCCTCTCTCGATTGGATTCCGGCGAAGCTCCGGTGGGCATTGACGATACCACACCAGCCATTTATGATGCTGAATCAGCTTGTGACAATTCTATCAACCATCCTGTGCTATATTCCTATTATGATACGTTGTTAACCTTCCTGACTGATGGATGTCTTCCTCTTCATACACCTCCTACTATGCGACGGAAGATTGCAGTTTATAGTCGCCGATTTCGGTTGCTGGTAGGATAGTTGTACTATATGGACCACACTGGTGTATTACTTCGCTGCATTCCGCCACATGAAGCAAACTCAGTCATCACTATGGCACATTACATACCTTCCGGTGGACATTTTGCTGCAGATCTAACTCATCGGAAGATTTTGCAAAGTGGGCTTTGGTGGCCAACCATGTATAAAGACGTGCTCTTCAAGAAGTTCAGTTGCGGAAAGCCCGAACTCATGATCGTTTCCTCAAGACTCCTGTGTTTACGGTGGGCAAACTTGTGCTGTTTTATAATGCTAAATCAAATCGTTCTGCTCGGAAATTTAAATTACGGTGGTTAGGTCCTTACCGAATTAGTGAACAAGTGGGACCATCTACTTTTCGGTTGACGTGAGTGAGTTCTTGCGTATTCGCGGCATGCTAAACTTCGTTGAATTGCCTTGGCATTCAGTGGAGTGTCACCCATATTATGCACAGATTATTGCAGCCATTGCCGCCACTCCTGCTACCGAGCAGAGTTGGTCGATTACATGTTTACCATCTCGCGTCGTAATCACATTAGCATCATTCGCTGCAGCATTTCGTTTGCCCATAGAAGGCGTAGAGAATGGTCCTCTCTTTCCTATTGCTACTATGGTAGATTTATTCCCACATCACTCATCGAATGAGTACTCCATTTTGTGTCGCCCTGACCCTGAACGTACCGCATTACAATTTTTCGTTGCTATCCTTAACTTACAGAAACGTACTTACGGCATTTCACGCCCGTTTTATTCGATGATTGACATGGCTTTTCGTGAGCCTGTTAATTTTGCCTCCTATTTCCGGCGCATTCAGCGTGAATGCGTTACGGTTATTAAGCATGTTAACAAGGGAGAGCTTCCGCGTTCGCGTTTACCGCATATCATTACCTTCCTGTTCCCGGCCATTCAAGCCGCTCAGCCTCCACCAAGAGCTCCAATCTTGTACCATGAAGAATCGAACCAAGTGCTCGAAGATACAGAAGATGATGATGAAGATCTCTTCCAGCTTCTCCGCCGAAAACGCACCCGCATAAGCCCGTCGGAGAGCCAGGTGCAAGGTTCCACTGCTGAAAATGAAGAAGAAATTTTCCACGACACTGCAACCTAAATTCACCCTGATTCGTCTACCCAATCTTCTCCCATCCGGCAACAGGAGCACAGTGCGTCCAGTGCTGATTCCAAAGAAAGCTCTTCTCAGGCGGATTCTCAGCACTCGATTCCAGAAGATGTGCAAGTTATGGTTGCAGAGATTATCAATGAAGTACTCGTTCTGGTGAATTCTGTTACTCCTAGAACTGAAGCAACAATGCAACAGACATACGGTATTGTGTTGAATACTGTTGCACCCATTTTTCCTAATCAACCTATTACCCCTGAAGCACCGGATTCTTCATCCTCTTCGCCTAACTATTCTCCACCATCTTCCCATCATATCAGCCTCTTCATCCCAACCACTTCCTCCTCCTCTTCTTCCTCCGGTTCCCATGTTTGCAGAATTAGAATCGATGGGGCGTATGCTCATCCATTCTCACAGCACCTTCCGATGCAACTCAGAATGGTCACTGATAATGTTCGTCACGAATTGAAGCATAAATTTGATCTCCTAGAAGGAGATATTGCTCCACTACAGGAAGAAGTCGACGCAGTTAAGGCAGAAAATCATGGTTTACACTTACACATTCAACAGCTTCAAGATCAACTCGCACAGAAAGATGCTTTGCTATGTCAAAAGGATACCGAAATCAACACGCTGAAGAAGAAATCATTGATAAAACAGATGCAATGACTTCCATAGGAAATGAATTGCAAAGCACGCGTGAAGCATACAGTGTATTAGAAGAAGCTTCGCAATCTCTGGACAACAATGTACTTAAAGCTAAAGCAGAGCTGCATAAGACTACCGAAACCTTGTTCAAACGTGATCAAGAGTTTGGACGATATCTCAAATTGAAGAAAGAATTTGAAGGAATGCAGAAAGAAATAGACGCCTACTACAAAACCATGCAGTTCTAGACTGAAGAACTGGAGAGAAGAGAGAAACAGTTAGGTGTTCAAGCTGACAGACTCTCAAGGGTAGATGATGAGATCAATGAGATGAGATTGCACCGAGATGCAGCACTGGCAAATGATTTCTACCTGCAAGAGGCCCTTTTGCAGACACAAGCTGAAATTCTGATGAGTCAAGTAATTGCGGCAAGTTCAGTTAGAACTGATGCTCAGCTCGTAGAACCAGAGACCCTAAAAAAGATGTTGGACTCGCTAAAACAGAAGATTTCAAGAACCTTTAAGTTAGCCAGAACCATGTATATATAGGGTATAGTAGATGAGCCTTAACTTTTGTTCCATTGTGGGTTCAAGTCCACCGTGCGTGCCAGTGTAAGCCGTCAGATTGGCATTTTGTATTTGCATAATTACTATATTTTCCTATCCCGCGTGAACCGAAAGGTTCCATATTCCGCACGAACCGAAAGGTCTTGTGAAGAGATCTATCTGCTTATCAACTAATAAAAAGACATTGCGGTGACGCTCCGGTAACGACAAGCGGGATCGCCAAACTGTCTGTATGGGCGATTGCGGTCTGTGGAGAAGTCGTAGTGCAGTGTTCGTGAAGTCTGAGTATTGTCGTCTTTGCCTTTGTTAATTTCATTATTTTGTGATTAACACGTAAGGTTTTGTTGTCGATATACGTTTGTGCGACGGTAATCAATAATTACTACGTGACGCACTGTGAACAGTATTAACAGTAAATTTGTGAGAAGACTAACCAGAGTCTTGACAATAATTCGTATTAAACAGAGTTTTGAATGTTAACGTACTGCGGTTTGGATAAGTTAATTGGGAAAATCAAGTTACAAGGCCTCTGATTTATCATACCCCTACCACTCCCAAGAACCCGAAAGAACTTAAAATGCCTGTAATGTAAATGTGCATTTTAACAGAGTGCTAAAACATCTTTAGCATCCCATCTTGTCTGATCTTCAGTAGGAGGAACTCTAGGTAATGACCTTGCAGTGACCCTCGATATAGAAGTGGTTACCTCTTTTTCAGTTGGTTCTTCGATTGTGACTCAAGCACCTCTTGAAGTTGTTGTAGCTCCTTCTTCGCCTTCTCGTCTTGATCTTGTTAAGGATCCATTGATGATACTCCATAAATCCTTTGTCACTAAAATATTCATCATCATGAAACTCCACATGGGCTAATTCGAAGAACCATCTAACTTGTCTTCAATCTCATTTCTAATCTCACTCATCTTAACTAAGTGTGTATGTCAAATATGCTCTGATACCAAGTGTTGCAATTTGGGGCCCATGGATTGTTCCAAACTAAAACCTTTTGAGCATACACAACTTAATTAACCAAGATGATATGTGAGATAGAGAAAGATAGAGATCTTGAGACAAGATTAGAGAACATAAGCAAGATGCTTACTCACTAAAAAATAGATGTCCAAATTACAACATGGGAGTACTACTCAACCATATAATGTGGTGAACTCACTAATGGAAGAATATCCAAGAAGATGATGATACAAAATTTAAATTATGTTGAAATAATCTAAGTGTGTGAAGTGAATGAGCAACGAAACTAACCTTATTTTCATAAAATAGTGTAACAAAATTGTAAATCAACCAACCCTAATTTTGAGATTAGGGTAGAGAAACCCTAAAAACAAAATATAAGGTTAACTCACAAAAGATAGTTACCACCACCTTGTAGAAGACTTCTTGCTCCAAGAGAGTAGCCTCTCCTTCACCAAAACTTCACCTCCAAAGCTTCAGAACACCAAGAGTTGGCTTTTGATCTTTGAGTGATCACCTCCTCCAAGTGTGTGAGACTCCTCCTTGATCTCCTTGAGAGGATTGCTTCATGAGTGATGATTCATAATGAGCCAAAGCTCTTCTTATATAGTTTGTGTATGCCAATGAAAAGCAAAACAAAAAGCAATAAAACTAAAGCAATTGTGCAAAACGACAATCCACGATGTAGCTTTTAGCAAAACTCTTTAATCGGTAAATTTTGCGCTGTTCGAAAAACTTTTCAAAAAACTTTTGCGTTGCTACCGACGGGACTTGTACCTTGTTGGGTTGAGATTGCTTTTTAAATTGTTTCTCCTAGAACAAGGCGCCCACGTGGTTTTCTTGAAGGAGATATATAAAGAATATATACTATAACTATTTTCCAACAATTTTAGACCATTGTTGGACATTGATTCCAGCAAGAAGTTGTCTCATTAGGACTAGCACTAGACTGTCCACCTATAAAAAGAGGAAGCAATAGATGTCTCTTTAGTACATGAAAGTAAGGGCTGAATAGCATCTTCCACAGAAACAACATCACGGCTAACCAGAATGCTTTTAGTCTATAGATGATAGAGACAATAGCCTTTGCTTTCAGAACTGTAACCAACAAAAATACATTTTACTTCTTTATCATCCAATTTTCTGCGATGTTGTTGTAGAAGGGCTCCATTTTCCTTTGCCCTTCTTACTAGCCAGTAAAGCTGATCTGCAACACACATAATAGACCTGTTTTGCCTAGACTCATCTTCATGCAACAGAACAGAGACTAACTCCTCAAATGACAAGGCATTTGAATTGCCTTTCATCATCAAACAAAGAGTAGAAGCAAAACTCTGATATGAGTCAAGAAGACCATTCAGAACGGTCTGCACAAGTGAGCTATCTGGTATAACTTAGTCAGCAGAAATCAAATGTTCTTTCAAATCCTTGATCTTTGTGAGAAAACTGTCCATAGAATCACCTTCATTCATGTGCACAAGTATAACTTAGTCAGCAGAAATCAAATGTTCTTTCAAATCCTTGATCTTTGTGAGAAAACTGTCCATAGAATCACCTTCATTCATGTGCTCACTCTCCAATTGTTTTCGAAGGAAAGCAACACGAGCATTATTCCTAGCCTTGTACAATGTGGTAAGTGTATCCCAAGCATCCTTAGTTGTTCTGCAAGAGCGAATATGAGGAATAATGGCACTTTTGATAGACAAAGCTATCAATGCATGTATTTGAGCATCTCTTCTATCCCAACAAATTTGCTCTATAGTAGGTGCAAGAGTAAGACCATCACGAACAGGAATCTGTAGATTATGATCATCTTCGACACCATCTCCATCAGCTCAAACACCTGTATTCGCAGGTGTAATAGGACGTCTTTAAACACCCTACACAATATTCCATAGTCCTTTTGCGACCAATACATGACGCATCATATAAGCCCACAATGGGTAATTCGTACCATCAAATTTATCCTCAACAGCCAACATACGAAATACATCAGTGCTTCCAGCCATGGCTACTAACTAAAATACCTTGATGCAAAAAAATGACTCTATCTGAAAAAGTTGAACAGAACTACCCAAACGAGTTCCGCTAGACCCACAACAGATTTCGAGACCTTTATACTGGCGAACCGAAACTCATATATATCTTTGGCACAAAAAGACAAAATAGCATGCACAAGTGCTACGATAGTGAGTTCGGAGGCCGAAACGAGCTAAGATCACGATTTCGGCACCACACAGCGAAGCTGTTTTGATCTCTGAAACACCCTGAGTATGCTTACCAAATTTCGTGCGATCTTGAGACTGTAACAGGAGAGGTGTAGACAACGCCCTAGATGAAGCGACTACCTGCTCTGATACCAATTGTTGGAGTTAGACGTCTGCGGAAGCACGTGACCAGCACAAGGAAGAAGGGGAAGCTTGGAGAACAACACAATACTGCATGTATTACCACTAGAATGTATAAAGATAAGTAGCTCATTAGGGCAATAGGTGTATAAACAAGCCAGGAAAAAAAACCTCCTAAAGAGGGAAAAAAGTGCCCCGGCGGTCCTAGAGTGTTCACACACATCACTACCTAAATATATCAACAATTCAGCCAGAAATGCATTAAAGTCAAAAGACATATATTCCCCCCTCGATAAGAACGGAGGGTGCCCATTTTACATGCTTACAGATTTTCAGCCAAAACCAAAAATTGTTAGAAGCACATAAAAACTTCGGACTTTGCTTTCAATGGATATACCCACGCATGCCTGGAAAAATCATCAATGAAAGTCACGAAGTAAAGAAAGTTTTCAAAAGAGGTTGTCTGCATAAGATCACATACATCACTATAGAGGAGGAGAAAGAAAAGTATGCGCCTATATTAAGAATAATGTTATTCTGCTAGAATAAGTGCATGTGTAGGTCGTTGAGGGAGTTGATTTGACGAAAACACTCATTTCTATGAGCTCGTGGGTCCGATTTCCAAGTTTTGGACTCACGAAAAGAAGATGATATTTTGCTTCACAAATCAATCCCGAAAAATGGTCAAATATTTGCGAATGCTCGGAGAATTCAATCTACTTGAACACGGAAATTTCGGAGATCCATGAAGATGAAGCCTAAAAGGAAGATACTTCCATCTCATGGACAAGATCATCAATTTCCATGAAAGCTTAGAGAAGGTATGAGTCTTAGATCTCCATAAGAGCTTGAAGACGATGATGAGCCACCAAGGTCACCATGTTTGAATTGACAGGACACTCGGATCTATCTGAACTGCCAGTCATATCATAGAATTACTTTATAAGATATCCAACCATATATAACACTTGGGAATTTGCACGAAGATTCAATGGGAAAAAAAAAAGAAGTCAAACCCTAATTTCTTGTCCAAGAGTCCACTAGGCATTAAAAAAAGTCAAAATTAAAAGTGACACTTGGCAAAATCTCTATTACTTGATCCAATGGTCAAACCCATGCAACCTTAACAATTAAAAATCAATAAAAAGCCCAAAAAATATGCCTCCCCAATTGACATCATAAATTCTGCGAGGGGATTTTTCAAGCTTGTTCAAGACATTATCGTAGAGTTTTTGTTGGGGTCTCAAGTCTACATAAAGACTACCCAATCGCTCATCTTGTTTTTGTCTCTTGTCTTTATATTGATTGTGGGGATTCAAAAACTAACAATTGGTATCAGTGCAGGTTTGTGAGAGTATGTACGAGAGTAGCTTGAGCATCCTTGCATAAGTTAATACATAGAAGAGATATGGCATCTTCCTCCATGGTTGTAGTTGACCTCTTCAATGGAAGTAACTTCCACACTTGGCAAACATGTATTCAATATTATCTCATGATTACTAATCTATGGGATGAAGTTGAAGAAGAAATGAAGCGGCTAGAACAAGAAGGAATAGCTAAAACAAGGAGGAATAGGCTGGTAAACAGCAGCAGTAGCTCCTCAAGAATTTTATAGTGCACAAGCCTCGCAAGCTCAAATTGCTTTCATCCTCATGTGGTGGGGCAGGGAATACCCATGCAGGGGGGCAACAGTTCCTACAACTCTCAATGGAGCAATTCAAGGACCTGATGACAACATATACAAAAATAGAAAGTCTTTGTCCACAATAGGTATGAGTTTAAGCAATGAATACATTCATCGCCTTGCAGGTATCAAGAGTGTAGGGGAAGCATGGATAAGTTCGAGGAAATATTTGCAACACGGACCCAGCAATCTCTTATTTCACTTCTTATCTCCTTGTTTCAATTGGAGATGGAAAACTCAACATCAGAGGCAGGGATGAACCATCCTATATCGGAGGAGATTACAGTAGAAATCCTTCTCAAGAGTCTTCCTTCTTCTTATAGTATGATTGTTACTATTCTCCAAAACAAGACAAATCTGAACTTTGACACAGTAATAGAAGCAATACAAAAGGAAGAGGAAAAACGAAAGTCAGAAGATGGTAAGTACACTTCATTTGCAGCTAAAAATTCAAGAAGTGTAAACACTATAGAATGTCAAATCACAAGGAATCAAAGTGTTATTCAATCAATCCTTGTAAAATATCTGGTGGAAAGACACATAAACCAGATTATTATTACAGTAAAGAAGAACAAGCCAAAGTTGTAGATGATCTTTCTCAGGATGAAGTCGGTGGAGTGGTTGAAGAAATCACTTCTATAGATTTTGCATGTTAACCCAAATAATGTTGTGTGTGAGAGAGAGAGGGAGAGAGATAGGTGTGTGTGTGTGTGTGTGTGTGCAATAGGTGTAAATGAGAGCACATGACTTTAACTTGATAGGCCTGACATTCTACCTAAACCCTCAATGTAAGGCTATGAACTCGTTGAATGTTTCCACACAGTAGAATCTTATGTTTAAATACTATCTCAAAACCCGTGAATAGATGTTATGATGAAACCACTCTTTAGAAAAATGAAAATCCAAGACTGGTAGCCATCCGAAGTTGCTGATTGGTTTCACATGGAATCTGAACGGAAACTTAACCTGCAATTATTGAATAGGCATCTCTGAACAGTAGAATGATTGCCAACGCGTAGATACAAAGGCTAAGCTCTGTGCTTTTCACCGAAACAGAGGGAAAGAGGGGTCAGCCTGTAGACAGAGGGAAAGAAAATCATACCTGATAAAAACCTGGCGTCCCGCTA
>CM035411.1:143354032-143409032 GCA_020310875.1 Ceratopteris richardii | reverse complement strand
TTCGATGAGCAAAATCTCTTTCTTCCTGCAAATTTCCTAATGCAACTCTGGCATCCTCCTTATCCTGCAGGTCTAGCTTTAATTGACTAACTTCTGCCTGTGTTTCGGTTAATAATTTGTCTTTTTGGGTGAGCTCTGCCAGTGCTGTATCTCTCTGATTGATCAGCATTTCCTGTTCGGTGAGTTTTGCCTGTAGTTCCTTCAATTGATCTTGCAGGGATTGGTTTTCGGCTTTGGCAATTAGTAATTCTTCTTGTAGGGGTCTGATGTCAGCTTCTAGCATGTCAACTTTATGTTGTAGCTCGTTGTGGATACTGTCTGTGGCGGCTTTCATGTGGATGGGCAGTTGCTGAGATAAATTGATAAGAACTTGGCCCATATTGGCCAGTTTGGACAGTATTGGAATGGAAGGAAGGGGTAGCTGGGGTTGTGGTTGGGAAGTGGATGCGTTGAGGAGCTGTTGGGAGTTTGGTGGAGAGTACTTGAGGGAGGAGGATGAGGATTCGGTGGTTTCGGCAAGGTGAATGGGCTGGATGGGGATGATGGGTGGCTCCGGTGGAGGAGTGGGAGTTACGGTTTGAGTTGTTACCTAATTTGTGTTTTGTTGTTCCTGCTCCGCAAATGTGGATTCCACTACCTTAAGTAGTCTGTCCAATGCGTCTTTAGCAGCTTGTTCTTCCTCTGTTTGTTGTTCTTCTTCAGACTGCTGATTTGATGTTTCTGCGGGCGATGTTGTTTCAGCTTCAGTACGAGTTTCGTGTTGTTGCTCCTGGGAAGATTGCGCAGAGGATTCATTCTGCATGGAGGTGGCGGTGTCGTGGAATGTGTCTTCTTCTTGCTTTTCTTCTTCTTTATCTTCTTCTTTATCTTCTTCGGCTGACTTCTGTGCTTCACTCTCAGACGAGCTAATTATGATCCTTTTTCTACAGAAAAGCTGGTTGAGTTCCTCTTCATCTTCTTCTTCATCGTCTTCTAGCAGCTGTATCGACTCCTCATGTCTCATAATGGGCCCCCGGGGTGGTGGTTGGGCTGCAAGGATTGCCGAAAAGAGAAATGACAAGATATGTGGCAATCTAGATCTAGGCGTACTACCCTTGTTTACCTGTTTGATTATAGCTACGCACTCTTTGTGGATACGTTGGAAGAAATATGTAGCGAAGTTTACTGGTTCTCGGGATGCTAAGTCTATGGCTGAGTAGAATGGTCGGGATATGCCGTAAGTGCGCTTCTGTAGATTTAGGATTGCTATCAAGAATTGGAGTGCGGTTCTTTTGGGTTTCGATCGGTAGAGAATGGCATATTCGTTAG
Organism: Ceratopteris richardii; assembly: GCA_020310875.1. Classification (NCBI taxonomy): domain Eukaryota; kingdom Viridiplantae; phylum Streptophyta; class Polypodiopsida; order Polypodiales; family Pteridaceae; genus Ceratopteris; species Ceratopteris richardii. Next base: position 143,407,724 of record CM035411.1, on the reverse strand, counting down.
AGGAGTATCTAGGGAATAAATGGTTCATGGTAGCTACTGGCAAATTTGGGCCATTCTCTCGGCGTTGCGAAGGGAGTCGATACGACTCCACGAAGGTTTGGAAGGTGATTACGGTTCGGGCGGGTACGGAAGTGATAGCCCATCTTCGCTCGTTGGCTGGTGATTAAGCGATGGTGGATATGATCTATGCAAAGAAGGGGTGGGCTTCCACTGAATGCCACGGCAATTCAGCGAAATTTGCAAGCCCACGGTTGCACAAGAACTCTCCTACGTCAACAGGGAGTCCATCACAGAAAACGGCATAATTAGCCAAAGCTTCCATGGCGCAACACAGATAACAGGCTCAAAACGCAGGCACACAAGGATTTCTCAAGTATACAAGCACGCAAACACAATAGCGATTTTCGGCGAAACAAAAAAGTTTAAATAGATGCATCACGGTGGAGGGTAATGAGGGATGATTAATCATCGTGCGGTGTTGAAATGATAATTATTTAACTTTGATGTGCGTTAGCAGCTGGAAAGGGAAGGGCGGCTAATGACATAATTATTCATCAAGACGCAGATATTTATAGACTTAAATTATTAAGTATGCAAAAATAAAAGAAAGGAAAAGAAAAGGAAAGAAAAGCGAGCACCAAACGACGCGGCCCACCGAAAAACGTTTCAGTGCGGGTTAGATGCGTGTTGGTATGGCCGCAGCTTCAAACCGTTGATTACTTTCGGAAGAGGGTTTCCGGTCAACATAGTCAACCGAAAAGTTGCTTGGCCCACTTGTTCTGAAATCTGGTAAGGGCCATACCATCGTAATTTGAATTTACCAGCAGACCGATTCGACTTTGCATTATCAAAAAGGACAAGTTGTCCCATCGTAAAAACTGGAGTTTTCAAATGTCGATCATGCGTCCGAGCGTGTCTTAGTTGTACTTCTTGCATAGTTAAAAGTTGTGCCATCGTTGTTCGTCTAACTCTCTTAGTGTATCCAACCGAAATGACAGTGAATCTTCCGGTAGTAGTTTCTGAGCGATTGCTACTCGTAAAGTTGGTATAACTATCTCCATTGATTCTATTGCTTCCAATCCGTAAGTTAGTTTGAAAGGTGTTAATCATGTTGTTACCTTGTATGTAGTCCGGTATGCCCATAATACTGCAGGTAGCAGTTGATCCCATCTTTCCGGTGCTTCTAAAATGAGTTTTCGGAGCATATTCAGCAGAGATTTGTTTGTACTCTCAGCCAGGCCATTTGCACGAGGATAATAAGGAGAACTAAACTTATGTGTGACCTGAAACGACTGTGTAAGTGCCTTCATTAAATTGTTGAGAAAATGAGTGCCTTGATCTGTAACCCGTAAAGCCCAGGCTTCTGCCCATCTGGTTGCATAGTCTGTACAGGTCAGTATGTAACGATTTTTACTGAAGACTGCTTGATGGTAAGATGGGTTGCAGAGGGAAAAGATGACGTTGCAGGGGATGTCCAAATCTTTGACAAGTATCACATTGTTTGACAAACTGTGATACATCTCGGTACATAGTTGGCCACCAGAGACCACTTTGCAGAATTTTCCGGTGTGTTAAGTCTGCAGCAAAATGGCCACCGGAAGGAATTGAGTGAGCCAAAGTAATAACTGAGTTAACTTCATGTGGTGGAATACATCGAAGTAAAATTCCTGTATGATCCACATAGTATAATTCTCCAGCAATTAACCGAAATCGGCGGCTAAAGAGTGCAATTTTCCTGCGTACTGCCGTGGAAGTCTGAGATGGAAGGAAGCCATCAGTGAGAAAGGTCAGGATCTGATCATAATATGTAGATGGTGTAGTTGGTTCTGTAATTTCATCATTCGTTGGTTCAGAGACATAAATCGCTGGAGTTGTGTCATCTATGCCTACCGGAGCTTCATCGGAATCTAAGCGGGAGAGGAAATCTACTAAGGCATGTGAATTGCCTGGTCGATGAATGACTTCGTAGTCAAATTCCTGTAAAAGTAGAACCCATCGTGCTAATCGACCACCTAGATGTTGTTGCCGAACTAGATAGACAAGTGCAGCATGATCTACATGAAAAGTAAATTTACGGCCCAGCAAATAATGTCTGAATTTCTTGACAGAATATACTAGCCCTAGACATTCTCTTTCTGTTACAGAGTAATTCTTCTCAGCAGGGGCTAATATGCGACTTGCATAGTACAGTGGTCTGAACCACTTATCAGTTTGTTGCATCAAAACGCTTCCTATTGCTATATCTGAAGCATCAACAAATACATGAAATGGGCGATCCCAGTCCGGCAGCTGTAAAATGGGAACTTGTGTTAATAAACTCGTTAAACGATCAAATGCTATCTGACATTCCTGAGTCCACTCAAACTGTCGAGGAGTCTTGGTGATTAATTTGTTCAGAGGTATTGCCAAGTGAGCAAGCCATCGTAAGTGTCTTCCATGCCATCTTACTTGGCCCATGAAGCGCATAACTTCCTTCGATGTAGTGGGCACCGGAGCTTCTAACAATCTGAAATTTTATCTGGATCCACCTGTATGCCTTGTGCAGATACAATGTGACCAAGTAGCTTGCCACATGAAATCGCAAACACAGATTTGTTTGGGTTTGAACAGAGTCTGTATTCTATGCATTTCTGAAAATAGCACCGTAAGTGGAACAGGTGTGCTATCATCTTATCGAAAATTGAGGTAAGGTAAGGAGAAATATTTCTTGCATACACCTTTGGAATGTACTTGGGGCATTTCTTAATCCAAACCACATAACAGTACAAGCAAATACACCCCAGTTGGTAATGAAGGCTGTCTTCGGTATATCTTGTTCAACCATTCTAACTTGCATAAAAGAGGTAAGGTAAGGAGAAAATATTTCCTGCATACACCTTTGGAATGTACTTGGGGCATTTCTTAATCCAAACCACATAACAGTACAAGCAAATACACCCCAGTTGGTAATGAAGGCTGTCTTTGGTATATCTTGTTCAGCCATTCTAACTTGATTATATCCACTGTACCCATCTAAAAATGAATACATTTCATGTCCTTCTACTCTATCAAGCATTGTGTGAAGAAAAGGGATCGGAAAAGGATCAGGCACTATAGCTGCGTTCAGTTTCCGGTAATCTACACATATTCGCAACTGCTTATTCTTTTTCGGAACAATAACAATTGGTGAGATCCATTCCGCATGTTCTATTGGTATAATAAATCCAACTTTAAGTAGCCTATCAAGTTCTACCTTTACCTGTGATGCATAGTTTGGATTCATCCGGTAGCTTGGTTGTGTTCGGTTTTGCTTCCGGCTTCAGCATGACTCTGTGCTGATAGATGCGCGGGTCCAATCCTTTCATATCTTTGTAATCCCATGCAAAGACGTCAGAGAATTCTCGGAGTAGCTGGATTAAGCCTGCTTGAAATGTTTTCGGTAAGTTTTGCTTTATCTTATAGGACGCGGATGATCTTCATCGCCTAAATTATAAGTGATCAACTCATCTTCTGGAACATAAAATTGTCGAGGCTTCTCTGTATCATCAGCTGGCTGAAAAAGTTGTTGCAGTTGAGCGTCATCTATAACCACAATATCTTCCTTTTTATCTTCTTCTGTTACAGTCATTACTATACAAACTGCAGTGTTCCAGTTATCTACAACAGATTGTAGATCAACAGTTCCTAGGGAGATCAAGTCAATGTTATTTTTCAGAAACTCTTCTTCTTCATCATCTGACAATCCGTCTAGCATATGGACTGGTTCTGCCAAATACGGTCTAGCATGCAACTCACAAGGTTGTATAGCATCTAATTTTACAACGTATTTACGATTTTTATCCTTGAAAGTGAGCTCTTGTGCAGACCAATCTTGTATCACCTTAGCGTGCTTCAACCAAGGTCGGCCGAAAAGGAGGTTGTAATCAAGAGTGGATTCCGGTAAATTTAATATGACAAAAGTCATTTTAAATGTTGTACCTTGTAAAGTGATTGGTACATTTCGTACAAGTCCAATGGGATGGACTCTTGATTGGTCGGCCATTCTGACAAAAAACTGAACTGGTTTGATTTCGGTCCACCCTAACCTTTTACATAGTGCAGCAGTAGCAATGTTTACTCCAGATCCTCCATCAATTAGTACCTGTGTGATTTTATGATTCTTATACCATACCGTAATCAGAGGAACTGAATGATCGACTGTAGAATCAGGTTCCGGTTGCACCGTTGCTGTCGCAGGAATGCAAGGAGGCGCAGGACTGAACTGTTGTTGAAATTGCTGTCGAACTCCCGGTACTAGTGCAAGTAATTGGCCCAAAGGAAGAGTGATGGATGCTTTAGATAAAAATTCCAAGGCCTTTTGTGATTGGATTGTTTCCACAAATTCTGAAGATGATGCGCCTGCTGAAGATGATGTGTCTGCCGTTGAGGAGGTGCCTGTTGCTGTTGATGCACCTACTGTTGATGATGTGCCTGCTGCTGAATTGGAATCCTGTTGTTGTGTTCCTTCTTCGGTTAACGGAGTCTAGGTTACCGGAATAGGATCTGGGAAGACTGGAGGTTCTGCGGTGGTCCATTGACTAGCCTTGTTGTACATCCTTTGTTGTTTGCGTATACCTGGTTCAAATAATTCTGCTGTAGGCTGCAGTTGTTTACCGGAGCGGGTCTGAATTACTGCAGCTTGTGTTTCCACTGGTGTAATTTGCACCATATTAGCCATTGGGTTTTGTCGTTCCTTCTTCCTCTGATCATATTCAGCTGCATCCTTGCAGAATCTTCTAATGTGACCAAATTCACCACAGAAATGATAGCGTGGTGGTTGCAGATTGGGATTTTCCGGTGGTGGTCCGGTCTGCCAGCAGTTTGCATTATAGTTGTTATTTCTCTGTCCTCTGTAATTTCGATATCCTTGTTGTTAGTTGTTTCTCATTTGCGGAGGCACATAGTGATTGGCTGGCTACCCTGGTTCCTGTATAATAGCATTGACAATTGCGGTTCGCTGCACTTTGGCGTTGTATGCGCAGTTTTCGGTGGTGTGTCCGGTAGTGTTGCAGATAGCAAATAATAGCTGATTAAGTGCACAAGTGGCACTAGTATGGCCTGAATTCTTGCATGTGATGCAGTATACTTGTCTGGTCATATCTTCGGCGACATTTCTATTTGTTTTTAACCATTCCAGGTCTTCTGTAAATGCTCCAACCTTGTTTTCCAGCTGCAGAGCCATTGCGATTACTGCATCTAGCGTCATAGCTGCTACACAACGTATGATCATAATCTGTTTAAGTTATGGAGTCAAGCCATTAATGAACCACTGAGTGATAACGTCGTCCGGTAGGTTGGCATGTGTTGGTGGTAACTTCCTCAAGTGAGTCCTGAATAGAGTAGCGTATTCCTGTACTGTTTGATTTACCTTCTGTCTGTTGTTTTGCAGATAGTCAAAAATTTCGGTTGGATTCTTCTTTAGCCTAAATCTCTGCAAAAAGGCATCTCGTACTGCTTCATAGGTGCCGAAGTGATTAATATCATATTCTGTAAGCCATCTAGTTGCTTCATTGACCAATGTAGATTGGAAGACAATAGCTTTATACGCCGGATCCGGTGGATGGTTAAGAACTGCGTAGCTTATCTCGAATGTGCTTACGTGAGCATCCGGATCATCTCCTGGGAATCCACCAAATTCAATGTATGTCACTCCTGTTGGAGGTGGCCTTGGTGGACATACTTGTTGTTGCTGCTGCTGTTGTTGTTGTTGATGCCCGTTCATGGTGAGTGTATTGCGACTAACTTCTGTATCTCGAGGCCGAATATTTGAACTATCGGAATCTGTATCGTTGGACGGTGCACTTTTCGGTTCGATAATTTTGTTCAGTATGCTTCGAATCTCGATTTCGAACAAATTTCCTTCCTTCCTGATGTCGAGTGTAGGGGAACTTACTCCAAAAAGCGGTGGCTGGGCTGAAGATTCACCAAAAAATGGTAAGCTGTCGCCGAAAAACTGTGATTCTGTTTCACCAAAATTTGCCGAATTTATGCCAGAATAAGGTGTTTTTTTGCCTTCGCCAATTTCTTTGGCTAACGTATTTCTAGTCGTAAACAAATTTGAATCTTTATCCAAGATTGTTAAGCTAGCTTTAGACTGCGTCCTCGTAGATTCTGGAGTTACTATATCTTCGACATACTGTGCCGAAATAGTACCGGAATTCACCAGAGGCGTAACACATTCCACCGGAATATGACCGGAATCACTTCTAACGTGCTTGCAACTGGGTCAGACCTAGTTGTACTTCTTCCTCCTCGAGTTATCTTTAGTAAATTAAGTACTCCAGACTGACGGTTCTTGGGATACGTTTCACCAGATCGAGTAACCGGCATGTATCATCTTTTGTACTAATCGCGTAGTATCACTATCGATTAAAATTTTAAAATCACATTTCCACAGCAAATTTGCAACAATCTGGTTCTGTTGCTACTTCCGACAAACGAACGGTAATCTTGATGTTTGATTCTGACAGACGAATGACGATCTTGATGCCACTTTTCCACAGATAACACTTTCGTCAAGTAAATGGCGATCTTGATGCCACCTTCCCACAGACGGCGCCAAGTGTTAAATGTTGAACGCTTCATTCTAACTATCAAAAGAGCATTAACCGACTCGTGGGGTTCTTGGGAGTGGTAGGGGTCTGTTAGACAGAGGCCCTGTACTTAGTTCCCAAAATAACTGATATCTACTGTTCTTAGACAGTGTCGATACAGTCTTAGCTAAGCTACAAGCAGCAAATAGACTGTACCCACTTGCTCTGTACCTGGATACCGAATTACTTCAGACTAATATGCTATTGCAACGGTGCAGTAGTCTAACCTTCACCAAGACAGCACTCAGAGTCAAGCAACCGGATCACATAAAGTACCTGCGGATTCAACTTACAGTATAAAAACTAACACACGCTGGAATTACCCTTAACTATAGGTAATTCTCATCGTACAAGTGCAGATCGAGAACAACACTACTTCTGCACAACGTTCTTAGGGAAAGAGTACCACGTTCACACAGACTTATCAGTACTTAGCAGTTCAACAAGGAGAGGAGCACTACTTCGTACATCTAACAAAATAATTCGTCACAACGATCTATAGTAATCTTCAGACAATGGTCCAACGTCTTACTGAATGGACTAAATTCACTATGTAACCGAGATTAACAGATAACAACACATAACACAACAGAGTACGCAGAGTTTAGACCAGACACACTACAGCAATACTTAAGGTTAACTGCACAAACTCACTCAAGAAAGAATAACACAACTACACACAACGACCCAGAGTAATCAGAAACTAAACAACACATTGCCGCAACATTCAGACAGCTAACCAGATGGACAGTCTAGTGATAACACGAGAATTAGGCCAAAATTCCCCGTGCTCTCTCTGAGCGCTTCTTTTCATTACTTTATATAGAAAGTACCAATAGGTGTGTAACCACCTTTCGTGCATGTTCTGCCACGATTTTCGTTACATCTGTCCCAATCTGACGGCCGACTAACAGACTTCATATAGATTCTAAAAGGATATCTCTCAAGTTTGTATGTGCAAGTCCAATGGCTTGAGAGGCTTCCCTAAACCCTTTAATTAGGAGTAAATAAATCCAAATAACTCAAGGTTTCAAGCCATAGTCTTGGAGACACTTTCCCAAGGGTTTCACAATAAAGTCCAAGGGTTCACTGATGACCTTGGACCTTGAAAAATCCATGTTTTTTGTCGCTTGGACCCATAGTTATACAAAAAATACCGAAGTAAGCATTTCATAATCTAGATTGCGATCTTCTTAGTGGAAGAGAAGAGGAATGACTTGGGAAAATGAAAAAGGTATAAAAAGATAAGGATAGTTGATGAAAGTAGAGACAACTTCAAATGTAGGAGGTGAAAGATGAAGAAGTCTATGTTGGGGCTTCACTCACTAATTATACATATAAATATGAAGGCATATGAAGGAAGAAGAAAGACAAGAGAAGTGGAAGCAAAATATTCAAAAAATCAAGCCTAAGTGAAGGGACAAATTCACACTTGTAATATAGTGCAAAATTAGAGTTTAATTTGGGCATAGAACTTCTAGAGTTACAAGTTTGAGTCTAGGAGTATTAGACCATATGTATATAAGTCAATTTGAGTTGAAAAATATATATGAGAACTTGATTTGTAAGTCTTATGTGAGTAGAGAAGTAGTCGGGTATTTTCTGAGAGAGATGTTGAGGAAAAGCTACTCAAAGTAGAAGAGTTTTCCATGGCTATGAGCAGAATGAAGCCAAGCCATTTTGTACATGTCTTCTCTAATATACTGTTGATATATTTAGGTAGTGATGTGTGTGAACACACTAGGACCACCGGGGCACTTTTTTCCCTCTTTAAGAGGTTTTTTTCCCCTAGCTTGTATATACGCCTATTGCCCTAATGGGCTACTTATCTTTGTACATTCTCTAGTAATACATTTAGTATTGTGTGTTTGTGCTCCAAGCTTCTTCTTCTTCCTTGTGCTGTTCGCGTGCTTCCGCAGATGTCTAACTCCAACAATTAGTATCAGAGCGGGTCGTCCCTTCATCTAGGGCACCGTCGACACTCCTCCCTTTGCAATCTCAGAATCCCACAAATTTTGGTGAGCTCGTTTCCGCCTCCGAACGCACTATCGTAGCGCTTGTGCAGGCTATTTTGTCTTTTTGTGCCAAAGGTATATACCAGTTTCTGTTTGCCAGTTTAAGCGTCTCGAAGTCTGCTACAGGTCTAGCAGAACTCGTATGGGCAATTCTGTTCAACTTTTTGAGATACAGTCAATTTTCTGCATCAAGGTATTTTAGTCACCGGCCATGGCTGAAAGTAGTTATGTATTCCGTATGTTGGCTATTGAGGATAAGTTCGATGGTACCAACTACCCATTATGGGCTTATATGATGTGAGATGTTTTGGTTGCAAAAGGATTGTGGAACATTGTGCAGGGTGTTGAAAGACGTCCTGTTACACCTGTAATGATAGGTACTACAAATACAGGTGCTGGAGCTGATGAAGATGGTGTCGAAGATGATATTCCGCAGATTCATGTTCGTGCTCCTATTTCTGTTGCACCTAGTGTAGAGCAAATTCGTTGGGATGGCAGAGATGCCCAGGCACATGCATTGATAGCTTTGTCTGTCCAATGTGCCATTACTCCTCATATTCGCTCTTACAGAATAGCTAGGGATGCTTGGGATACACTTACCACATTGTACCAAGCTAGGAATGAGGCTCGTGTTGCTTACCTCTGAAAACAGTTGGAGAGTGAGCACATGAATGAAGGTGATTCTATGGATAGTTTTCTCACAAAGATCAAAGACCTGAAGGAACAATTGATCTCTATTGATGAGGTTATACAAGATAGCTCACTTGTGCAGACCGTTCTGAATGGTCTTCCTGATTCATATCAGATTTTTGCCTCTACTCTTCGGTTGATGATGAAAGGCAATCCAAATGCCTTGTCATTTGAGGAGTTAGTCTCTGTTCTGTTGCAGGAAGATCAGTCCAAGCAAAACAGGTCCATTATGCGTGTTGCAGATCAAGCTTTCCTCGCTAGTCAGAAGGGCAAAGGAAAATGGGGCTCTTCTACTAGTAAGCAGAAATCTGCAAATGCTGCACAATCGAAGAACAAGGATAAAGATGAGAAGAAATCAGAAAAGTGGAAATTGTTTTGCAAGTACTGTAAAGGAAATGATCATATCATAAAGAACTGTCCAAAACTGGCTGCTAAAGAGGCAAAGAAGAAAGAGGTTGGAATGGTTGTTGCAGAGGCCTCTACACCAAAAACAGAGTCTGCAAATCTTGTGCAGGAAGAAGAATGGGTGTTTACTACTGTCTGCAATTTTGACCCATCTTCTCATGATCAATGCATGTCTGCAGTAGACTCAGATGTTTGGTACTTTGATAGTGGGGCGACCAAACATATTACCTCGCAGCGCAGTTTCTTCTCTTCACTCGAGCTTGCCCCTACAGGGAATACTGTCACATGCGCCAACAACTTCTCTTATCCTGTTATGGGAGTTGGTAAGATCATTCTGACTACTGCTTATGGTAGTTCTTTCACCTTGTCAAATGCTTTATTTGTGCCAGGGATAAAAAAGAACCTGTTATCAGTTTCTACATTAGCCAAGATTGGTTTGGTTGTCAAATTTGTTGATGACAGGTGTACAGTTCATGATCTATCAAATGACGATGTGATTATTGCTTCTGGCATTTTATGTCGTGGGCTGTATAAGCTCATAGACTATGAAAGATCTGTTAATGATTTGGCATGTGCAGTTCATGATTCTCAGGCTATGTCAGATGCAAAGCTTTGGCATGCACGCTTTGGTCATCTGAATTTTGCTAGTTTGCTACGCTTGCAAAAATCTGATATGGTGTCTTCTTTGCCCAAGCTTGAGGCACCCAAAAAACATGTATGTGAAGGCTGTATTTTGGGCAAAATGCAGCATTCCTCCTTTCCAAAAGATGGTTTAGTTCGGGCTACGCAAAAATTGCAGCTTGTACATAGTGATGTCTCTGGTCCTATGCAGACACCCTCTTTTGGAAATTACCTTTACTTCGTGACTTTCATTGATGATTTTTCCAGGCATGCATGGGTATATCCATTGAAGGCAAAATCCGAAATGTTCATGTGCTTTAAACAGTTTTTGGTTTTGGCTGAGAATCTGTCAGCATGTAAAATGGGCACCCTCCGTTCTGATCGAGGGGGGGAATATATGTCTTCTGATGTTAATGCATTTTTGGCTGAATGTGGGATAAAACACCAGTGTATAGTGCCGTATACACCTCAACAGAATGGAGTTGCTGAACGAAAGAACAGGTCACTCATGGAGATGGCGAGGTGCATGGTCAAAAGTCAGGCTTTACCACATAGTTTCTGGCTTGAGGCTGTCATGTGTGCAGCATATGTACTTAAGAGGTGTCCCACTAAAGCGTTGTAGTCTATCACTCCATATGAGGCTTGGCATGACCGCAAGCCATCTGTTGCTCATCTGCGTGTTTTTGGTTGTTTGGCATATGCATTAGTGCCTGAACAACATCGCAGAAAATTGGATGATAAGGCAGTAAAATGTATTTTTGTTGGGTACAGTTTTGAAAGTAAAGGCTATCGTCTGTATCATCCACAGACTAAACGCATTCTGGTTAGCCGTGATGTTGTCTTTGTGGAAGATGTTATTCAGCCATTGCTTTCATGTACTAAGGAGACATCTGTTAGCTCCAAAGACATGTATGATACGTTGATGCCTCTTTTTAGAGGTGGAGAGTCTAGTGCTGGTCCTAATGAGGCAACTTCTCAGCCTTTGCAGGTTTCATATGGTGATGCAGATCATTCTATTTCTGATGCAGATTTACATAATGCACTTGTTGATGAGAGAACTGATATTGAGCAGGCAAAAACTATGCCGAAATGGCTGGTGCAGACTTTGCGTGATAGCAAATTAGATGCACCTTTGTCATATCGTACTCGTTTAGGCTCTCATAGTGCCTCCTTTGCATCAAATTGCTATGCTATGGCTGTGTCTAGTCTTTGTGATGAGAATGAGCCTGTTTCTTTTGATGAAGCACAGAATTCAAAAAATTGGATGGCTGCCATGCAGTCTGAATATGATGCTATAATGAAGAATGGTACTTGGTCTTTATGTGACTTGCCTCCTGGCAAGAAGGCCATTGGCACTAAGTGGGTATACAAGCTGAAGCGTAAACCTGATGGTACAATTGACAGGTATATGTTGGAGCAAGTCTATGACAAGCCTAAGTATTGGCTTGAGTCTCACAAAGTCTTAGAAGAAGCTTTAAAAAGAAGACTATGTAAAGTTCACTTGTGAACTACCTCTTGTAACTTTTGAAGAGTTTACTTAATGTAAAAGTAAGAGAATCTTAAGTGGTTGAGTCCACATGATCAAGAATGGAAAGAGGAGCCACGAATTCGTGATTTGTGGTAGGTAGAGAATCAAATCAATCATTGATTGATTGGAGAGTGATTGAGGAAAGTTAGCCTCCCAAACTCAACTATGAATAGATGGCAGTTTTAGTCGTGGTTAGTGAGACCTATGTGAAGACCTCCAAGAGCTGAGCTTTATGCCATATCAAGGTGTGATTACAAGGCACACATATGTATCAGTAAGTCATTGTATTGTACAAGCAATATACTTTCATTTTCATGATTATTTGAGTTCATCTTTCCATGTTCTTGTGAAGTGTACTACTCACTGCCATTACTCTCAGTTTTCTTAGTCAGCTTGCAGAGATGTTTTCTCTGAGCTTGGTGCATCATTTTCAGTGATTTAACTTGGTAAAGTTAGCTCTATAAGTCTACTATATGCTCCCAAATTTTCATGTCATTTGATTGTTGAAATCTTCAGTTATGTTCATTTGAAGTCAACTGGGTTTGTTCATCTTCACTTCTCTGTCAGGTACCCGACTTTTTCACTCATCTTGTCAGAGATGTTTCTCTGTGGTTACTTATTCAAATTTAGTGATTTAGAGCTTGTTGGATTCAGCTTACTGTCTAGTATAACCATACAAATTTTCATAATCATTGGATTTCTACATTTTGAGTTATGTTCATTTTTCTGCTCACTGGTCTATTTCTATAGCAGCCCGTGAAAATCGGGATGATGTCATCACTTGTTAAAACTCATTCTCAGTGTATGGTTCATTATTTTTTATGAGATTAATCTTGAAAGTTAGATCTTTAAGTTGCCTAGACTTCCCCAAGAGGAATTGAGCTAATTGCTACTGTGCTCAGAGAATTATGTAAAACACTAGACAGGTGTATGAACCAAGAATAGCAAGTTTTCACCTCTGAGCTAACTCCAACTTATCTGTTTTGATCTATCTTTTTGAGAGTGATCTTCCAAGGTACATAGGGTGTCTAATACATCCATTGGCAAGCTAAAAGGGCCCACCATCTACTCCTGGAGTTCATTTGGCTGGTGTAGATCAAGGATTTTGCAACACCTCTTCATCTTCAAACACATACTTATCCATCTCTTCAGAGTGGTATCAGAGCAAGGTTGGACAACATGGCAGATGGATTTCCTTCTTCAATTGACAAATTGGACAGAGGTAACTACTCAGCTTGGTCATTAAGAATGGAAGCTTATCTCCAAGGTAGAATTTTATATGGTTATGTGGCTGGAGATGAAGTTATGCCAAGTTTCAGGAACAAAAGTCAACCAACACAAGAAGAGCAAGAAAGATTGAGCACATGGTGCTCCAAGGATGCACTTGCAAGGTCTTATCTCCTCAACTCTATCTCAGATTTTTTGTTGCCTCACATTAGAGGTTGTAAGACAACTCTCGAAGTGTGGGATGCACTTGAAGCCTTCTTTTCTTCAAGTACCAAAGCTAGGAAGCATCAACTATGGCTGGATTTCACAACTCTCAAGAAGGCTCCCAAACAAAATGTGACTGATTTTGTCACAAAGCTCAAGGACATAGCGGATCAGTTGGGAAGCATTGGAGAGGTAATAGATGAAGAGCAAATTGTAAGGCAGGTCATCAATGGCTTGAAGGCAGATGATAAGTGGGAAGCATTCACCACAGCTATGGATTTGTAAATGGACATGCATGTACCTGATTTCAACACACTCATTGGACAACTACTTACTCAAGAGGCAAAGCTTATCAAAAATGGAGAAAGCTCTAAAGGTAATCAATCTTCAGCTTTATACACGGATAAAAGCAACTCTAAAGATAACAAAGGAAAGGCAAAGAAAGTGGATGATGAAGCAGGTACATATCAAGCTAACTATGCAGGTAGAGGAAGACATGGCAGAGGTAGAGGAAGAGGAGGTAGACAAGGCAGGGGGAGATCCCAAGACTCCAACTCATGTTCTATTTGTGGATTAACTAATCATACAACTGAAAATTGCTTTAGGAATTCCAGGAATCAAAGAGGCAGAGGATACAATAGAGGAAGTTATGGCTACTCAAGAGGAAGGTTCAACAACTACCATGGCAACTACAACAACTACAATCATTCAAATTATCAAGGAGGCTACAAAGGAAGGAGAGACTACAATAACTACACAGAAGACTCAAACAAAGAGGATTCATTATTGATCATGAACATGGCTATGCCACAAGGTAAATCTGATGAGCATGTTTTCTACATAGATTCAGGTTGTTCAAATCATGTGGCAAGAAATGTGGCACTCCTATCAGATTTAGAAAATCCAAGGAATAAGCATGAGGTACAAACAGGAGATGATACAAAACATCCTGTGGAGAAAATAGGCAATGTCAAAGCACCTGATGGAAACATCAACCTACTCAGTAAGGTACTCTATGTCCCTACCATTACAAAGAATTTGATAAGTGTTGGGCAGATAGTAGAGAAAGGGTTGCAAGTCAGGTTCACAAAGGCAGGAGCATTTGTTGAAGATCCAAGTCAAGGATTCAGAAGAATTGCAAAAGGTGAAAAGACAGGTAGATTGTTCACATTTGAATTACAGGACACTAGAAACATTGCTCTCTTTAATTATGGTAGTCAGACACTCACAGAATTGGAAGTATGGCACAAAAGGTTAGCACATATTGGTGAAAGGTCATTAAAGCAAATCTGCAGGGACCAAAGTGTACTTGGACTTCCTAATTTGTCAAAACAACATATGATTTATAAGTGTAGTGCATGTCAATTTGGAAAGTCTCACAGGTTACCATTCATGAAGAAAGGTTATATGCATGGAGATCTCTTGGAGTTGGTTCATACAGATGTATGGGGACCTAGCAAGGAAGCTTCAATATTTGGATCAAGGTATTATGTTTCCTTTATTGATGACTGCAGCAGATGGACTATCCTATTCTTTATGAAACACAAAGATGAAGTTTTTTCATGTTTCAAAAGATATTTGGCTCTTGTGGAGAATCAAACAGATAAATCACTAAAAAGGCTAAGGTGAGATGGAGGGGGAGAATACTTCTCCCATGAGTTTGATTCTTTTCTTCAAGAAAGAGGAATCAAAAGAGAGGTAACTACAAGGTACACTCCTGAGCAAAATGGAGTGGCAGAAAGGAGGAATAGGACAATTGTTGAAGCTGCAAGGTCTATGTTAAATGAAAAGCATTTACCTAATTACTTATGGGCTGAGGCTGTATCTACAGCCACTTGCTTGATTAACAGGTTGCCTTCAAAATCCCTTGATGGGATGACTCCATATGAGGCTTGGAATGGAAGAAGACCAAGCTTAGATCATTGTAAAATTTTTGGATGTATTGCTTTTGCTCATGTTCCTTCACAGGTTAGAGGCAAGATGGATCCAAAGGCAGAAAGGTGTGTATTTATTGGATATGACAACAATCAAAAGGGCTACAGGTTATACAACCCTACCAACAAAGGATTCTTGGTAAGCAGAGATGTAGTTTTTGATGAGAACAATTCATGGTATGAAGATTCATGCAGGAAGATCAATTTACCATATGATCTTGAAGAAGATTTTCCAAAGCTTGGTAGAGAACAATCAAAGATTGAAGAACAAGACACCTCAGAGGATGATGAAGAATCTCACATGGAAAAGATCAAAGCATGGAAGTCTAAAGGTAAAGCAAAATTGCAGGAACTTGGACATTAGGCAGAATCATCACATCATGGCCTAAGAAGATCTATGAGGGAAAAGAAAAAACCAGAAAGGTATGGGTTTGACACCTCATTAGTAACTAAACATTCTATCTAC
The DNA here is from genome assembly GCA_020310875.1 of Ceratopteris richardii. NCBI lineage: Eukaryota > Viridiplantae > Streptophyta > Polypodiopsida > Polypodiales > Pteridaceae > Ceratopteris > Ceratopteris richardii. The sequence goes on along the minus strand of CM035411.1, from coordinate 143,392,023 downwards.
ATAGCACAGGACATAAACCAAGAGGAGCCATCATCATTTGAAGAGGCCAAAGCAAAAACAGAATGGAAGCATGCAATGAAGGAAGAGATCGAAGCACTTGAGGAAAACAACACTTGGGATTTGGTGCCCAAGAGCTTCATCCATGAAGGTAATAGGCTCAAGATGGGTCTATAAACTCAAGAAGAATTCTGATGATTCAATTAACAGGTATAAGGCAAGGCTTGTAGCAAAAGGCTTTGCACAAACTCAGGGAATTGATTATGAGGAGACTTTCTCTCCTGTGGCAAAGATGCCTACTATTAGGGTTTTGCTTAGTATTGCCTCTTCCAAGAATTGGAAGATACTTCAACTAGATGTAAAGAATGCATTCTTGAATGGTTGGATAACAGAAGAGGTATATATGGCACAACCACCTGGTTTTGAGAATCAAGTTTATCATGATTATGTGTGTAAACTTAACAAAGCATTGTATGGTCTCAAGCAAGCTCCAAGAGCTTGGAATTTCAGGCTTGTTTCATTCTTGCAGGAGAAAGGCCTTCAACCAAGCAAGGCAGATCCTTCACTCTTTATTAAAAAGAGTAATTCTGAGGTCATCTATCTATGTGTATATGTAGATGATATTATATTGACAGGAAATGATGCAGATGGTATGAAGAAAATCAAAGATCAGATGAGAGAAGAGTTCAAGATAAGTGATTTGGATTCACTTACCTACTTCCTAGGTTTGGAAGTTGTCTACAAAGATCATGGTTTGTTTCTCACTCAAAGGAAGTACATTAAGGACATGTTGGCAAAATTCAAGATGCAAGATTGTAAGATTGCAGGTACTCCAATGGAGGTCAATCACAAATTGAGCTCACATGAAGGTGAACTCATAGAGGACATCACATCATATCAAAGTCTAGTGGGTAGTCTCAATTATGCCACATTGACAAGAGTAGATATATGTTACAGTGTGAGTGTGCTAAGCCAATTTATGCACACACCAAGGAAACCACATATGGATGCTGCCAAAAGGATTCTCAAGTATCTCAAAGGAACCATAAATGAAGGAGTTTATTATCCTTATGTATCTGATTTAGGTTTGAAGCTATTTTCTGATGCAGATTGGGCTGGCTCCAAGGAAGATAGAAGGAGCACTTCAGGTTATCTTACCTTTGCAGGTTCAAAGCTTATTTCATGGTCATCCAAGAAGCAACCCACAGTTGCTCTCTCTTCTACTGAAGCTGAATATAGAGGTCTTGCCATAGCTACACAAGAAGCTATGTGGATGAAGACATTATTCAAAGATCTTGGATTGGAGTTTGGAACTCCAACTATTTTTGGTGACAATATGAGTTCTATTCATTTGGCTGTTAATCCTATTTTTCATGCAAGGACTAAACATATTGAAGTTCATTATCACTGTGTACGAGAAAAGGTTCTAAGCAAAGAGATTCAAATATCATATGTGTCCACTCATCAACAATGTGCAGATATTCTAACCAAAGCATTGGATGGTACAAAGCTTTGCAAATTCAAGGCTATGATTGGTTTGCAGGTAATCTTGGAAGATTGAAGACCTCAAGCATACTTGGCTTGAGGGGGAGCTGTTGGAGCAAGTCTATGACAAGCCTAAGTATTGGCTTGAGTCTCACAAAGTCTTAGAAGAAGCTTTAAAAAGAAGACTATGTAAAGTTCACTTGTGAACTACCTCTTGTAACTTTTGAAGAGTTTACTTAATGTAAAAGTAAGAGAATCTTAAGTGGTTGAGTCCACATGATCAAGAATGGAAAGAGGAGCCACGAATTCATGATTTGTGGTACGTAGAGAATCAAATCAATCATTGATTGATTGGAGAGTGATTGAGGGAAGTTAGCCTCCCAAACTCAACTATAAATAGATGGCAGTTTTAGTCGTGGTTAGTGAGACCTATGTGAAGACCTCCAAGAGCTGAGCTTTATGCCATATCAAGGTGTGATTACAAGGCACACATATGTATCAGTAAGTCATTGTATTGTACAAGCAATATACTTTCATTTTCATGATTATTTGAGTTCATCTTTCCATGTTCTTGTGAAGTGTACTACTCACTGCCATTACTCTCAGTTTTCTCAGTGAGCTTGCAGAGATGTTTTCTCTGAGCTTGGTGCATCATTTTCAGTGATTTAACTTGGTAACGTTAGCTCTATAAGTCTACTATATGCTCCCAAATTTTCATGTCATTTGGATGTTGCAATCTTCAGTTATGTTCATTTGAAGTCAACAGGGTCTGTTCATCTTCACTTCTCTGTCAGGTACCCGACTTTTTCACTCATCTTGTCAGAGGTGTTTCTCAGTGGTTACTTATCCAAATTCAGTGATTTAAAGCTTGTTGGATTCAACTTACTGTCTATAACCATACAAATTTTCATAATCATTGGATTTCTAAATTTTGAGTTATGGTGATTTTTCTGCTCACTGGTCTATTTCTGTAGCAGCCCGTGAAAATCGGGATGATGTCATCACTTGTTAAAACTCATTCTCAGTGTATGGTTCATTATTTTTTATGAGATTACTCTTGAAAGTTAGCTCTTTAAGTTGCCTAGACTTCCCCAAGAGGAATTGAGCTAATTGTTGCTGTGCTCAGAGAATTATGTAAAACACTGGACAGGTGTATGAACCAAGAATAGCAAGTTTTCACCTCTGAGCTAACTCCAACTTATCTGTTTTGATCTATCTTTTTGAGAGTGATCTTCCAAGGTACATAGGGTGTCTAATACATCCATTGGCAAGCTAAAAGGGCCCACCATCTACTCCTGGAGTTCATTTGGCTGGTGTAGATCAAGGATTTTGCAACACCTCTTCATCTTCAAACACATACTTATCCATCTCTTCACAGTATAAGGCTAGGCTTGTTGCAAAGGGTTATGCACAGGAAAGAGGCATTGATTTTGATGAGACCTTTGCACCTACATGCCGTATGACTACTGTTCGGAGCATTTGTGCACTTGGACCCCATCATGGTTGGAATGTACATCAGTTGGACATTAAAACAGCATTTCTGAATGGTGACTTTCATGAAGAAGTGTATGTTTTTTAGCCCCGTGGCTTTGTGCAAAAAGGGCATGAAAACCAGGTGTGGAGGTTAAAGAAGGCATTATATGGTTTAAAGCAAGCACCACCTTCTTGGTATGAGAAGATACATGCCTATCTGATTGCACATGGTTTTGAGAACAGTCAAACTGAAAGTACCTTATATGTTAAGCGTGCTAATGATGTGCTTCTGATCATTGTTGTCTATGTTGATGACATGATGCTCACTGGTCCTATTGAGAAGCATATTGCTGATTTCAAGGCTGATTTGCATGCCTCATTTGAGATGTCTGATTTGGGGCATTTGCATCACTATTTGGGCATTCAGTTTATGCAAGTTGATGGTGGAATGACTTTGTGTCAAAATAAATATATTGACACATTATTGCAGCGTTTTGGCCTTGAAGACTGTAAGCCTATTGCCACTCCTATGGAGACAGGTTTACGATTGACTGTTCATGATGCTGGAGATGCATTTGATGCTGTTCTCTATCAGCAAGCTGTTGGATGCTTGATTTACTTATGCATTACTCGGCCAGATATTCAGTTTGCTGTCTCACAGATGAGCAGCTTTATGCATTGCCCAGGAGTCACGCATTGGAAGGCGGTTAAGCGCATCTTTCGCTACTTGAGTGGTACTCGGCTACTTGGGTTGTTTTATCCCAAGGGGGGATCACTACCGCCAGATTTGAATGCTTTTTCTGACTCAGATTGGGCTGGTTGCTATGACACGTGTGTCCACGAGTGGTTTTTGATTCATGCTTGGTAGCTCATGTATATCTTGGTTGAGCAAGAAGCAGCCTACTGTGGCCACTTCCAGTTGTGAGGCTGAGTATAGGGCAACTTTCACAACGACTGTTGAGTGTGTGTGGCTCAGACGCCTTATGGCTGATTTGGGTGTTGGCCAGTCTTCTGCCACCACCATCTTCACTGAGAGTCAGAGCGCATTGGCAGTTGCGAGGAACCGTGTGTTCCATGCTCGCACTAAGCACATTGAGGTGCATTATCACTATGTCAGGGAGAGGTTCTCTGCTGGGGAGATCAGCTTGGCATATGTGCCCACGCAGGAGAACATAGCAGACCTTTTCACGAAGGCTCTGCCTAGGGAGAAGTTTCAAGCTTTCCGCAAAGCTTTGGGCTTACTTCCTTTTGTGGAGTGATTTCCACATAGCTTGGCACTTCCTTATACATGAGTGCCAGCTCCTTGTTCACCGCATCACTCCCAGGGGGGATTTGTTGATATATTTAGGTAGTGATGTGTGTGAACACACTAGGACCGCCGGGGCACTTTTTTCCCTCTTTACGAGGTTTTTTTCCCCCGGCTTGTATATGTGCCTATTGCCCTAATGGGCTACTTATCTTTGTACATTCTCTAGTAATACATTCAGTATTGTGTGTTTGTGCTCCAAGCTTCTTCTTCTTCCTTGTGTTGTTCGCGTGCTTCCGCAGACGTCTAACTCCAACATATACCACATTTAAGGAGAAGCAAAGTCAGAGCATTAGTGATTATGTCACTAAGATGAAGGACTTGGCAGATAGCCTTGGATCTATTGATGAGGATATTGAAGACCATAGATTGATAGCACAATTGCTTGTAGGATTGAGAGGAGATAAAAGTTGGAAACCTTTTGTACTTTCAAATGAACTTTCATTAAATCATTTTGTACCACAATTGAATCAATTGCTTGGATTGATCCTTACATTCGAGCAAGATTTGAAGTCAGATGGAGATAAAGGACATAGTTATGCTATGTAGGCAAAGAATAAGAAGAAAAGTGATAAAGGTAAAGCAAAGGATGAAGAAGAGTTGACTCCTCAAGAAAATTATGCAAGAGTAAGAGGTAATAGCAGATGTAAAGGTAGAGGAAATGGAAGAGGAAGAGGTAATTAGAACAATAACAAGAAGACATGCTGGATTTGTGGATTGAGCAATCATCTAGCTTATGATTGTTGGCATAATCAACAAGTATCGAATCAGAATCAAAGCAATAATGGTAGAGGAAGAGGTGGAAGATTTCAGAATCAATTCCAAAGAGGAAGACAAAATTCAAGAGGTAGTTTTGGTAGAGGTGGAGGAAGAAATTGGAATCAAAATCAATTTTATAACACTACCTATTATAACTATGCAAATGACACAGAGAATAACAATCATACAACATTGATGATGAATTCAATAAGTGCATCAGAGAAGGAGGATCTCAAGGTATTCTATATTGACTCTGGATGTTCAAATCATTTGTCAGGTAATATAGAGTTGCTATCAAAATTGGAAGAAGGTATTTCAAGTCATACAATACAAACATGTGATAATACAAAACATAATGTGCATTCAATTGGAAAAGTAAAGTGTAGGAGTGGAGTTGATTTGCTAACAAATGTTTTGTATGTTCCCACAATACCAAACAATCTAATTAGTGTGGGACAAATAGTAGAGAAACGTTTTCAAGTGACCCTTTACTCTTAAAGTGCAAGGAAATGTTGGTCAAGCCCTGATCACACATGGTGATGAAGTACTTACAGAGTTAGATCTCTGGCATAAGAGGTTTGGACACTTCAACGAGAAAGGATAAAAAACATGGTGGAGAATCAATCTGTAATCGGGCTACCAAATGTGAAGAGCCAACATATGATCTACAAATGTGAAGCTTGTCAGATGCGAAAGGCACAGATGTTATCATTTCAGAGGAAAGGTTTCAAACATGATGGTTTGCTAGAGCTTATTCATACAAATGTATGGGGGCCAACAAAAGAAGGATCAATCAATGGTTCTAGGTAATATGTTCTTTTTATTATTGATGCTACAAGATGGATAACCCTTTATGTGTTGAAGGAAAGATCAGAAGTGTTTGGAGCTTTCAAAAACTTTTATGCATATGTAGAGAGAGTTACAGGTCAAAAGCTCAAGAGGCTAAGGTCTGATGGAGGGGGAGAATACTTCTCCCAAGAATTCAATGATTATCTTTGGAGTGCAGGTATCAAGAGAGAAATAACTTGCAGGTATACACCTCAACAAAATGGGGTGGCAGAAAGGAGGAATAGAACCTTGGTTGAGTTTGCTAGAGCAATGTTAAAGGAAAAGAATTCTCCTAATTATCTTTGGGCTAAGGTTGTAAATACAGCTACATATCTTGTGAATAGATTACCATGTGCAGCTCTAAATGGAATGACCCCTTATGGAGAAGCGCACACGGAAAGCTCTCAAAGGAAGCTTCACTCATGCAAAAGAAAGTATGGAGCAAGCAGTTTCTAAATATGAATATTGCTATTCCAAAGTAAAGTGTGAAATCATGCAAGAGGGCATTTTGACCCCTCTTGAAAAATATCATATGCATTTTATTATTATTATTATTATTTGTTTACTCATTTTTTTGGAGTATTCATGATAGGTATATATTATCTCCAAGGTGACTTTTGGGGAGCTTTCCTAACAAAGAAGATTTCCAATGTTTATAAGGTCATATATATATATATATATATATATATATATATATATATATATATATATATATATATATATATATATATATATATATATATATATATATATATATATATATATATATTGTTGGAGTTAGACGTCTGCGGAAGCACGCGAACAGCACAAGGAAGAAGAAGAAGCTTTGGAGCACAAACACACAATATTTGAATGTATTACTAGAGAATGTACAAAGATAAGTAGCCCATTAGGGCAATAGGCATATATACAAGCCGGGGGAAAAAAACCTCCTAAAGAGGGAAAAAAGTGCCCCGGTGGTCCTAGTGTGTTCACACACATCACTACCTAAATATATCAACAAATCCCCCCTAGGAGTGATGTGGTGAACAAGGAGCTGGCACTCATGTATAAGGAAGTGCCAAGCTATGTGGAAATCACTCCACAAAAGGAAGTAAGCCCAAAGCTTTGCGGAAAGCTTGAAACTTCTCCCTAGGCATAGCCTTCGTGAAAAGGTCTGCTATGTTCTCCTGCGTGGGCACATATGCCAAGCTGATCTCCCCAACAGAGAACCTCTCCCTGACATAGTGATAATGCACCTCAATGTGCTTAGTAAGAGCATGGAACACAGGGTTCCTCGCAACTGCCAATGCGCTCTGACTCTCAGTGAAGATGGTGGTGGCAGAAGTCTGGCAAACACCCAAATCAGCCATAAGGCGTCTGATCCACACACACTCAACAGTCGCTATGAAAGCTGCCCTATACTCAGCCTCACAACTAGAAGTGGCCACAGTAGACTGCTTCTTGCTCAACCAAGATATACATGAGCTACCAAGCATGAAGCAAAAACCACTCGTGGACACACAAGTGTCATAGCAACCAGCCCAATCTGAGTCAGAAAAAGCATGCAAATCTGGCGGTAGTGATCCCCCCTTGGGATAAAACAACCCAAGTAGCCGAGTACCACTCAAGTAGCGAAAGATGTGCTTAACCGCCTTCCAATGCGTGACTCCTGGGCCATGCATAAAGCTGCTCATCTGTGAGACAGCAAACTGAATATCTGGCCGAGTTATGCATAAGTAAATCAAGCATCCAACAGCCTGCTAATAGAGAACAACATCAAATGCATCTCCAGCATCATGAACAGTCAATCGTGAACCTGTCTCCATAGAAGTGGCAATAGCTTTATAGTCTTCAAGGCCAAAATGCTCATTAATGTGTCAATATATTTAGTTTGACACAGAGCCATTCCACCATCAACTTGCATAAACTGAATGCCCAAATAGTGATGCAAATGCCCCAAATCAGACATCTCAAATGAGGCATGCAAATCAGCCTTGAAATCAGCAATATGCTTCTCAATAGGACCTGTGAGCAGCATGTCATCAACATAGACAATAATGATCAAAAGCACATCATTAGCACGTTTAACATATAAGGTGCTTTAAGTTGGACTGTTCTCGAAACCATGTGCAACCAGATAGGCATGTATCTTCTCATAGCAAGCACGTGGTGCTTGCTTTAAACCATATAATGCCTTCTTTAACCTGCACACCTGGTTTTCATGCCCTTTCTGCACAAAGCCACGGGGTTGAAAAACATACACTTCTTCATGCAACTCACCATTCAGAAATGTTGTTTTAATGTCCAACTGATGTACATTCCAACCATGATGGGTTGCAAGTGCACAAATGCTCCGAACAGTAGTCATACGGCATGTAGGTGCAAAGGTCTCATCAAAATCAATGCCTCTTTCCTGCGCATAACCCTTTGCAACAAGCCTAGCCTTATACGTGTCAACTATACCATCAGGTTTACGCTTCAGCTTGTATACCCACTTAGTGCCAATGGCCTTCTTGCCAGGAGGCAAGTCACATAAAGACCATGTACCATTCTTCATTATAGCATCATATTCAGATTGCATAGCAGCCATCCAATTTTCCGAATTTTGTGCTTCATCAAAAGAAACAGGCTCATTCTCATCACAGAGACTAGACGCAGCCATAGCATAGCAATCTGATGCAAAGGAGGCTCTATGAGAGCCTAAACGAGTACGATATGACAAAGGTGCATCTAATTTGCTGTCACGCAAAGTCTGCACCAACCATTTTGGCATAGTTTTTGCCTGCTCAATATCAGCTCTCTCATCAACAAGTGCATCATGTAAATCTGCATCAGAAATGGAATGATTTGCATCATCATATGAAACCTACAAAGGCTGAGAAGTTGCCTCATTAGGACCAGCACTAGACTCTCCACCTCTAAAAAGAGGCATCAAAGTATCATACATGTCTTTGGAGCTAACAGATGTCTCCTTAGTACATGAAAGCAATGGCTGAATAACATCTTCCACAAAGACAACATCACGGCTAACCAGAATGCATTTAGCCTGTGGGTGATACAGACGATAGCCTTTACTTTCAAAACTGTACCCAACAAAAATACATTTTACTGCCTTATCATCCAATTTTTTGCGATGTTGTTCAAGCACTAATGCATATGCCAAACAACCAAAAACACGCAGATGAGCAACAGATGGCTTGCGGTCATGCCAAGCGTCATATGGAGTGATAGACTGCAGCGCTTTAGTGCGACACCTGTTAAGTACATATGTTGCACACATGACAGTCTCAAGCCAGAAACTATGTGGTAAAGCCTGACTCTTGACCATACACCTCACCATCTCCATGAGTGACCTATTCTTCCGTTCAGCAACTCCATTCTTTTGAGGTGTATACGGCACTGTACACTGATGTTTTATCCCACGTTCAGCCAGAAATGCATTAAAATCAGAAGACATATATTCCCCCCCTCGATCAGAACGGAGGGTGCCCATTTTACATGCTGACAGATTTTTAGCCAAAACCAAAAACTGTCTGAAGCACAAAAACACTTTGGACTTTGCCTTCAATGGATATACCCATGCATGCCTGGAAAAATCATCAATGAAAGTCACGAAGTAAAGATATTTACCAAAAGAAGGTGTCTGCATAGGACCACAGACATCACTATGTACAAGCTGCAATTTCTGCGTAGCCCGAACTGAACCATCTTTTGGAAAGGAGGAATGCTGCATTTTGCCCAAAATACAACCTTCACATACATGTTTTCCAGGTGCCTCAAGCTTGGGCAAAGAAGACAACATATCAGATTTTTGCAGGCGTAGCAAACTAGCAAAATTCAGATGACCAAAGCGTACATGCCAAAGCTTTGCATCTGACATAGCCTGAGAATCATGAACTGCACATGCCGAATCATTCACAGATCTTTCATAGTCTATGAGCTTATACAGCCCACGACATAAAATGCCAGAAGAAATAATGACATCACCATTTGACAGATCATGATCTGTACATTTGTCATCAACAAATTTCACAACCAAGCCAATCTTGGCTAATGCAGAAACTGATAACAGATTCTTCTTGATCCCTAGCACAAATAAAGCATCTAACAAGGTGAAAGAACTACCATCAGCAGTAGTCAGAATGATCTTACCAACTCCCATAATAGGATAAGAGGAGTTGTTGGCGCATGTGACAATATTCCCTGTAGGGGCAGGCTCGAGAGAAGAGAAGAAACTGCACTGCGAGGTTATATGTTTGGTCACCCCACTGTCAAAGTACCAAACATCTGAGTCCACTGCAGACATGCACTGATCATGAGAAGATGGGTCAAAATTGCAGATAGTAGTAAACGCCCATTCTTCTTCCTGCACAAGATTAGCAGACTCTGCTTTTGGTGTAGAGGCCTCTGCAACAACCATTCCAGCCTCTTTCTTCTTTGCCTCTTTTGTAGCCAGTTTTGGACAGTTCTTTATGATATGATCATTGCATTTACAGTACTTACAAAACAATTTCTGCTTTTCTGATTTCTTCTCATCTTTATCTTCCTTCTTCGAATATGCAGAATTAGCAGATTTCTGCTTACTAGTTGAAGAGCTCCATTTTCCTTTGCCCTTCTGACTAACTAGGAAAGCTTGATCTACAACTCGCATAATGAAACTATTCTGCCTCGACTGATCTTCCTGCGACAGAACAGAGACTAACTCCTCAAATGATAGGGCATTTGGATTGCCTTTCATCATCAACCGAAGAGTAGAAGCAAAACTCTAATATGAATCAGGAAGACCATTTAGAACGGTCTGCACAAGTGAGCTATCTGGTATAACCTCATCAGTAGAAATCAACTGTTCCTTCAAATCTTTGATCTTTGTTAGGAAACTGTCCATAGAATCACCTTCATTCATGTGCTCACTCTCCAATTGTTTTTGGAGGTAAGCAACACGAGCCTCATTCCTAGCTTGGTACAATGTGGTAAGTGTATCCCAAGCATCCTTAGCTGTTCTGCAAGAGTGAATGTGAGGAATAATGGCACGTTTGACAGACAAAGCTATCAATGCATGTGCCTGGGCATCTCTGCCATCCCATCGAATCTGCTCTGTAGTAGGTGCAACAGAAACAGTAGCACGAACAGGAATCTGTGGAATATCATCTTCGACACCATCTTCATTAGCTCTAGCACATGTATTTGCAGTACCTGTCGTTACAGGTGTAACATGACGTCTTTCAACACCCTACACAATGTTCCACAATCCTTTTGCAACCAATAGATGTCGCATCATATAAGCCCATAATGGGTAGTTGGTACCATCCAACTTATCCTCAACATCCAACATACGAAATACATCATTGCTTTCAGCCATGGCCGGTGACTAAAATACCTTGATGCAAAAAATTGATTGTATCTCAAAAAGTTGAACGGAACTGCCCAAATGAGTTCTGCTAAACCTGTAGCAGACTTCGAGACTCTTATACTGGCGAACAGAAATAGGTATATACCTTTGGCACAAAAAGACAAAATAGCTTGCACAAGCACTGCGATAGTGTGTTCGGAGGCCGAAACGAGCTCAGATCACGATTTCGGCACCACAAAGCAAAGCCATTTTGATCTCGGAAACACCCTGAGTATGCTCACCGAAATTTGTATGATTCTAAGACTGCAAACGGAGGAGTGTCGATGGCGCCCTACATGAAGCGACAACCTGCTCTGATACCAATTGTTGGAGTTAGACATCTGCGGAAGCACGCGAGCAGCACAAAGAAGAAGAAGAAGAAGCTTGGAGCACAACACACAATACTGAATGTTACTAGAGAATGTACAAAGATAAGTAGTCCATTAGGGCAATAGGCGTATATACAAGCCAGAGGAAAAAAGCCTCCTAAAGAGGGAAAAAAGTGCCCCGGCAGTCCTAGTGTGTTCACACACATCACTACCTATATATATATATATATACACACACACACACCCGCACACACATATACATATACATATACATACACACACACACACACATATATATATAACTGTGTGTGTATATGTGTGTGTGTTTATCTATCTATCTATCTATCTATATATATATATATATATATATATATTTAACTTCGTGTGTGTATATGTGTGTGTGTATTTATATATATATATATATATATATATGTGTATATATATATGTGTGTGTGTATATGTATGTATGTATCTATGCATGTATGTATGCATATATGTATACACACGTATATATATATATATATATATATATATATATATATATATATATATATATATATATATATATATATATATATATATATATATATATATATATATATATATATATATATATATATATATATATATATGAACACACACACATATATATATATATATGTGTGTGTGTGTGTATGTATGTATCCCTCATCCTTGGATCCTCTCTTCTATATGAAGAGCTCGTGAGTCTGTTTGTGCCCGTCTATGGGATTGAAAACTATGATCACAGTAATTTCTGAACACAAAATCACTAAGCTAAAATCCAATCACATATGTTGAGAAGGAAGGTGGTTTTTGTTTTTTTTTTCAATTTTACTCAAGATTTTGAAGAGTTTCTCCTTTGATAGACATCAAGAAGATTACGTGTCTATGTTCTCTCATGAGTGGACACTCTAAGAATCAACCATTATAAGAAGTTCTGCACATCAAAATCCTCATTTTCTAAAGCTCTAAGGTCACCTCCTAGGAAAGATTCTCTTTTCTAGCTTCCACTCTTTTATTCTTTAGAACGGAATTATGAGAAACCAATTTGTCCAAATTTGGTATATTTTAGAGAAATTGAAGACTTTTTCGGTGATTTTGTTGCTTCTCAAAGCATCCAATTGCCAATTGGACATTTTGAATTCATTTTTGGGCCTGGCAAGGATCAAGACCAACGACTAAAAACTTTGAAGATCCTTTCAAAATTGTTTGCAAAACTTCAAAGAACATTAGGGAAGTGTCTTTGAGTTATTTCTTTCACTTTCATTACTTCATTTGCTTCTTTCATATTGATATTCAATCAATATTGTTGAGCCATGGAAATTATGGAAAAGCAAACTCAAAATCCATCTTTAGATACTCCCCAAGACATTGAAAACCAAAGCAAAGTATAAAAACAAGAAAAACCAAAAGAATTAGAGATGCACGGTGTTGAAAAGGAAGTGGATTTATATGAAGAGTTCATCACTCATGCTCAGCGTCACAATTTACTTGATAGAACAAATAAACTAGAATGTATTTTAGCGAGCATCACATCGGCCTTTCAACAATTAAAAAAACCCAACTCATCGCTCTAGAGACTACTATTGTTTCTTTACTTACCAAACAAGATCTTGAACTTGAAGTTTCTCACAAAACTTCCATCATGGTTAGAAGAGAAGAACCTAGACTCACTATACCTCTTACTACTCCAAAGGATAAGCATCTTAGGGATATGCCTTTGATTAAAGACTTGAAGCCACCTATATTCATGGGGGATGATAGAGACTGAAACAAGGATGCAATGTACACTTTTCTACAAAAGTGGGCTGACTTGCATCAATTAAGACGAACCCCACCTGAGTATCAAGTGCTCGAAGCAAGTCTTTTGCTTGGACCACATGCATACAAGTGGTGGATGAGTTTTAAAGAAGTCAAAGCTATTCCCACAGATTGGCCTCAATTCGAAGCTCTTTTTTTGAAAGAGTTTTTGCATGAGAACGAGGAAGAGCGTAATTGGGATGAGTGGGTTAGAGCAAAGAGGTAGATCTTTATCTATTTATCTCTCCCATTATCCAGAGATTGTGCTTAAATTGAAGGATCTAGACAATTTCCAAAAAATATGAAGGTTTATAAGAGGGTTTGATAAAGCCATTAAGCTCGAGGTTCAATAAATTGCTCCTAAAACATTAGAAGAAGCTATCAAATATGCTCAGTTGTATGAAGATAATAGTCATGTAGCCATGGACATAAATCAAACACTCAGACCCATGCAAAGTGAGTAAATTCAAGAAAAGGGTAGTCCCAAGTAAAAACAAATTCATAGCAAGAAGACCAGAGGGCCTAGACTTACTACAGATCAGTTTGAGAAGGCCAAAAAAGAAAACTTATGTTTTAAGTGTTTGTCTCCTAATCACTTTGCAACACAAGCCAATTAATAAGATGGTTTCTCTTACTATTGGAATACAATTTTGAAGTAGTTGTCAAAAAAGGCAAAACGCACCTTCGGGTGGATCACTTCTTTAGACTTACTTCTAGAGAATCATTGCAAGGAGTATTGAAATTCCTTCTTGATGCTTACTTGTTCAACTTGAAAGTAGTAACTGATTGGGCTAAAGCCATTGTGCTGCTTCTTGACTTTGGACGCAAGCATCCCATAGTGAGAAAAAAGGATAATTATCACATAATTGTAGGCAGTACAAATGCATTTATCAAAGAATCTTAGCTTGTTATGTGGAAGAAAATGAAAATGCTAAATGGTTGCGATTAGCACATGTAGGCCCATTAGAGTGACACCATTCAAAACTCCGAACCCTGTAGACTCTGACAATATTAGATGTGTGTTGGCCAACTATGGAAAAATATGTCTACAGGATGTGTAAGGATTGTCCAACGTGTATTACTAGATCTCTGATGGGGCATGCTACTTTGTATCAAGTGTCTTTAGTGCCCGATTGGAGCATTCCATTAGTTGACTTTCTGAGGATGAAAACATTCCCTCAAGAGATAACATTAGCAAGAAGAAGGAGTCTAGAGCAAGAGGCTCAAAACTATGTGATCATTGGAGATGATCTATATAGGCATGGACGAGATGGTTATCTCATATTATGTGCCCATGAAAGTGAGTACTTACAGATCTTGGAAACCACACACCAAGACATGGTACGAAGACACTTTGGTCATGAGTGAGTGATCAAAGCGATTCTGTTTTCAGGTCTTTGGTGGCCTACTCTTCATATGGATGCTCATACCTATGTGAAGAGGTGTGACATATGTCAGAGAACTCAATATCCTATACATAAGGATGAGATGCCACTGAGACCCGTGATGGGAGGACGTGCATTCTTTAAGTGAGGAATAGACTTTGTAGGTCCTATTAATCCCCAAGCCAATACTTCACATGTTGAGTATATCATTGTCACAATAGATTATCTAACCAAATGAGTAGAAGTGAAGGCAACAAGGAAGAATGATGCATATACGATAGCAAACTTTCTATTTGAAAATATATTCACGAGATATGGATCACTGATAGAATTGCTAAGTGATCGTGGTACCCACCTCTTGAACGAGGTCATTGAATACTTATTACAAGAATCCATGGTCATTCACAAGAAGTCTACCCCATACCACCCACAGGCTAATGGGCAAGCAGAGAGCACGAACAAAATTCTATGCACTGTGTTGAATAAGCTTGTGAATAATAAATGCTCTCATTGGGACAAGCAACTCCATGTTGTTTGGGCATATCGAGTTGCATAAAAAATGGTACCTAATGTTGCCCCCATTCATAATGTGTTTGGCCAGAATTCAATACTTCCATTGGACTTTTCGACACCCACATTGAAGGTGGCACAAGAGCATCAATGGACTTGCTATTATCATCCAAGCTCTTTGATTTAGAACGGTTAGGTGAAACCCGATTGAGAGGAGATGCAAGATTCCTCTAGGGGATGCAGCGTACATATGGGAGGCAGAATGCCAGTTTAACAATGTATGGGGAAAGTATCACTTCTTTACATGAGAGTTTGAGCAGCTCCAAAATGAGAGTTTGAGCAGCTCCAAAGTTTGAGCAGCCAATGCCACTCAAGAAGCTATATGGTTGAAGCTATTATATTCAGAATTGGGCCTATATACAAGGCCACCAATCATATTTGGTGATAACACAAGTTCACTTCACCTAGCAGCTAATCCAAATTATCATGCTAGGACAAAACACATAGAGGTTCACTACCACTATGTGAGGGAAAAGTTACTTAGCAAAGAAATTCAATTATCATATGTGTCTACTAATATACAATGTGCAGATTTGCTTACTAAAGCTCTGGATGGAAGCAAGCTATGCAGATTTAAATCCATGATTGGATTGCAGGAAATCATTGAAGACTAGAGATGAAGACTTGAGCCAAAGTGTTTGGCTTGAGGGGGAGCTGTTGGTGCAAACAAGCCTTCACACTTGGCATTGTTTTGTACCTTGAAGACTCAACATAAGGCTCGGACAATTGGAACCTTGGAAGGCTAAAGTTTGGACACTTGAAGGAAGTATTCACATGGAACAAGTACCATAGGAACCTAGTCTTATTGTTCTTACCATTTATCTTATGTAAAAGTCTATATGACTTTACCACTCATGTAATCACACCTACTAGACTAGAGTCGTGAAAAAATTAGATGAATCAGTTGAGGGAATATCTCCCTAAGTCTAGTGGAGAGAATCAAGGGAACTTTAGCTTGAATTCAAATTCAAACACTCTTCAAAACTCCTATAAAAAGGCTATGTAAAAGTCGCGGGTTAGCTTCACTCTTCCCGAGGCAATTCCAAGCAAATCATTGAGTGTGTGTGAGCTACACTATAGCCTACACCTCTGAGTACCATTGAGCATCACATTACATGCCAATGGGAATGTACAATCATTATAGTTAATCAATATACATACATTCATAGTCTCTGTTTTCTCTGAGTGACCATCTTCAAGTCTGTCAACTTCAACAGGGCATATCTCAAGATCTACTGAACCAAATTGGATGATTCAAAGCTCATTGGAACCAGCTCAAAGTATTCTACAACACTACAAAGTTTCAAGTCATTCCATTCAGCCATTTGGGAGAAATTGCAGTCGAGGCAGTTACTGGTATTTTTCTGTGTAGTTCCTAAAAAGTCGGGGGTGTCTCTGATTTTGCTAAAGATCATTCTCAGTGCATAGTTTGTTAATTGGAGTGATTTAACTTGCTAATGGTAGCTTGTTAAGTTAATTTAATACTCCCAGAAGGATTTAATCCAATTGCAAGTGTGCTGGTCATACTAAGCTTAAGACTGAGCAGGTATCATTACAGGAATAGAAAGTTTTTGGATTTGTGAAGGTTCAAAATCATCTGTTTTGATTTGGTCATTACACAATTAATTTGTAAAGCACATATATAGTTTCTTGGTGTCATTTGGAAGCTCAAAGAGTCCCCTAAGTATATCTGAAGAGAAAGGAGGGCAGGTGTGAAGCAGGATTTGCAGCACCAGCTTGATCTTCTGATTGCATCCAGCCATCACATCCAACAGTGCTAGAGTGATACCCTTAAAGATTTTGATTATGAGCTTAAGTATAGGAAGGGAAAGTTTAACATAGTGGTTGATTCGCTTAGCCAAATGCCTATACTCAATGGATTGAGTTTACTCATATCATTTATGATCTAATTGAGTCCATTAGAGGGAAGTATAGGCTTGATCTTGCATACCCTAAGCTTAGACCGGGAAGCCATAGAGAAAGGGAATTATGACGTACAGTTTCCAATGAAGATGAAGTATCGAATCGTACTCAGGAAGGATTCAAGTGGAAGAATTACAATATCCATGATAGATATATGTTATATAAAGGAAAGGTAAGTGTCCCTACAGATTTTGAGATGGGTCACACATATTGTATGAGTGTCATGACACATCTCATGCAGGACACCCAGGAATTAATAAGACTTATGATCCTGTTAAGAGGGAGTTTTGCAGGCCTGGGTTTCATAAGGATGTCCAAGAGTATGTGCTTAGGTGCACTAAATGCCAAGTCAATAAAGGTGAAAGATTAAAGATTGGAGGATTGCTTGACCCATCGGATATTCCCAATGGAAAATGGGAGAGTATTTATATGGATTTCATAGTAGGATTACCTATGACATAGAGAGGGCACGACTCAGTCTAGGTAATTGTGGATAGGTTAATCAAACTGGCTAGGTTTATTTCAACATGGAGTACAATGAAGACAATTGAGTTGGCTTGATTGCATTATATGGTCTTCCTTTAGACATTGTTTCTAATTGGGATAGGAAATTCACAAGCCATTTCTGGAGAGAATTCTTCAAAAGGTTGGATAGTAAACCTACTATGAGCACAACCGAACATCCATAGTCAGACGGGCAAGCAGATTGCATTAACCAAATCTTAGAGTATATGCTTCGAGCATATGTTAATGAAAGGACAACTAATTGGGAAGAGTACTTACCTATAGTAGAGTTTGCATATAATAATGGCAAGCACTCTTCCACATGACATAATCCATTTGTGCTTATGTATGGGTTTCAACCAAGAGATGCTTACGTAGTTGGCTTACAAAATGAGAAAGTACAAACTACAAAGGATTTCTTGGAAGAAATGAATGGTATGCTTAGACTTGCAAAAGATAGTATAAGGAAAGCTTAGGATAGAGCTAGAGCCTATGCTGACCCTCAAAGGAGAGAAATCAACTTTGAGCTAGGAGACCAAGTCTATATTGGAGCTCCTTCTATGTCTAAAACCTTGAAGACAGGACCTTATCCTAAGTTATCTCCTAGGTATTGTGGTCCATTCTCAATACTTAAAAGAATAGGTCATATGACTTATTAGATTCAACTTCCTGAAAGAAGTTAGATTCGTCTAGTATTTCATGTTATTAGGTTAAAGAAAAGATTAGGTGAATCTGACAATGGGAGTGGGATATTAGTACCCTTTAGAGATGGTTTCCCACCTTTATGAAGACTTTATAAGAGTCTTCCTAAGGGGAGGATATGGAGAAACGTTAGAGAGCGATCACCATGTACACCACGTGCGTGGGGTTCAATGGGAACAACAAATATATTCTTTCTCTTTCTCACCTATGCCTTCCATGACCAGGTTTGAGGAAAACCTTAATCTTAAGGGGAAGGAAATGTTATGAAACAATTAGGTGTGAACCCCCTTTTGTGGTGATTGAGGTTGTGAGGCCGCATGGCTCTCGTGCAATGGTTTAATGGAGAGAGAGGGAGGCTATTTATTGTTGTGAGGTTCGGAGGTGAACACAAGTTCTCTCATACATTTTCTCGAAGGCTCTATTGAAGTTATCCACTCTATTTTTAGACTCCACCCCTAAAAAGGGGTCAAGGAATCCTTGGGAGGCAGGCCATCTATCAATTGATATTATGAAGTATACAAGCATGGATAAGGATGATAGTGTACAAGAACATCTTTTAGGTAATAATATGTTACAAAAAAAAAGGATTTTTTGAGAAAGCAACTTCCATCATGCTAAAGCTAGTATTGACATCCCATCAAGTTAGGAAATATGGTTACAACCAAGAGGTTAAACAGAGCATATAAAAGGCTATACTTCTCTAAAGAGAAGTAAGCAAGAAAGGTAGAAGTCGGAATTCCAAGTATGTAGTTTGCAATAGTAACTAAGTCCATGAAAGGTGAAACTTGTATTCATCTATTCTTAAATGCATTTCATAAAAGAGAAATTCAAAAAACATTTGTGGATGCTTGGACTTAAACACTAGAGAGATTCTTGAAAAGAACCCTAAGGTAACTATTTAAAGCTTTTGTCGAAAAGGAAACAAAAAGCAAGAGTAAAACGATTGTCATTGCAAGTTAGTTGCATAAGAACTAACTAAGTCTTGAATATAATTCAAGATAGTTGAAAGTACACCCAAAACCTTAGAAATGAAGGATGGATGTTGTAGTGCTTCCACTATTGCAAGCTAACACCAATTACAAGTTTCCAATAACTCAAGAGCAATAGAAGAGAGAAACAAGAACTTGCACAAGATGAGAGAAAATGTGACAGGGTAGAGTAGAAAAGATGTGACCCCGAGAAAGAGAAGATCTCGTATTATAGATTTGAGTTGTATACAATAGCTCTTGCAAAATAACTTTGTGAGGAAGCCTCGACCCCCGAGCTATGACAATCACTCTCAATCTCACTCCAACTCACAATCTCATTCATAATCACACTCTCAATCTCACTGCAACTCACAATATCACTACTCTCAATCACAATTGCCATTGTAATCCTCTAATTCTTGGTCCTTTCTTGCACTACAGTTGAATGTCCTCTCAAGCAAGTGTGTAATCCACCAAATTCAGCAAAAGATGGATCTCTCCATGTTGCATGCAGGACTTTGATAAAAAGCATGTGTTTGAGTGGTTTTTTGCTCTTTTTGCAACCCTTAGCAGTGACAGAAGTAAAAGCAACAATCAGACATATTCCATCTATATCTAAAGTATGCATGAGAACACATAAGCACCAAAATCACGGATTCAAATTATAATAGAGAATCCCACTTTTCTTTTCTTTGCTCTTTTTTTTGAAGTGTTGCAAAAATCAGTAATTGTTTAAACGTTGTAACTCAAAAATATTGTGGAATTCCACGATGATTGTGAGAGGCAAACATGTTTAGCTCTTCCATCTACTCAATAGTGTTAGAGAAAGCCTAGGTCCAAATTTGCCTCCAAGTATCAGTTTTGAGCCTTGGAAGTTTATAAATTCTAGAGAGAGAATAAAATCAAGGGATTATCTTACAATGATCTAACTATAGATCCTGAAACGAAGTCCTTAAAACATGATCCAAAAAAATTTCATAGAGGCATTGTTATCTTGCTATGTGTGCTCTACCTTTCTCTCATACAACATTTTTCCTCATTCTTGCATCTTCATGTTCAAATTTCGATTAGAAAACATGGTGCAGATAAGGTTTAGAGAGAAAATATAAAAACTATCATCCCTATATTTTTTTTTATATGCATAAAGTGATCTAATTATTCATTCTAAACATTATACACACAATTTATAGCATAAATTTTAAAATGAATTATTTTGATATCGAAAGGCTTATTACATATGTTCTTATAATCTTGGGATAATTAAGATCATAGAGTGATCTTGTGTTGGAAGCCATAGAAACCTAATCAATATAGAAAACATACAGGTGATTCCTTGACTTCAAATTCTTATAAAGAGGATTTGAGCAAAAGGTACTCTATAGATAGATAAAGCTTCTAGACTTTAAGATAAATGTCATCCAGACATCAATTTTGGATATAAAGTATCGTGGTGTCGAATACTATACGTTATAATATTATTATTAGTGTAGGAATGATGGAATGGGACATCCGACCTTGAGATGGTAGGTATCTTTTAGTTTTGGACTCATGAATTGAAGAAAAACTCAATGGGAATCGAAACTTCATAGATAATGATGAAGTATATGATGGTCAAGAATATGATGAGGACTTCAAGTATCCAATTAATTGGAAAGTTTGAAGATCATACTACTTTCTAGGACCTTCATAAAGGTTTTCCGTTAGACTAGTACAATCTCATTTAAGTTATGAGACTTCCAAGTAAGGATTTTTTAGTTTTTCATCAAAAATGCTAGATGGACTTCTGAAGAGGAAGAACTTGGAAAGATCCTTTTAAGCAAGATAAGCTCCACTAAGTCAATTTAGGATTAGCACTTAGTTGAGATCAATGGATGAAGAAAGATTCTATGAGTTTGAGTAAAACTCTTGAAGAGAAAAGAGTTATGAATTGTTTCTAGTTTTAACAATTTGAAAAAAGTCAAGTATGTTTAGGAATTGTCCTAGGATAAATCATTTTGATTTTTTAGATGAAGTTGGTTGACCAAAGAAGTAAATAAAAGGCTTCTTTCATGCATCACACCTTAAAATCTAAAGCCGAATAGGACATGGTTGTCCTGTAATTGGGAAAAAATATGTGTAGATGTTTGTTAAGAAGTGGAACATGTTGATGATGGAGTTTGAGGTCTACAAAAGCATACAAACAACACAAGGAAGATGAAGAATAAGAAAGATTCATGTCAGATCCTCTCACTAGATGAGGAGCATTGTCTACTTCAAGGTGAAAACAGAAGTGGCATGTTTGTGTTATCCAAAATTAGTCATACTTATGTTGCTAGATCTACTACACCTGAGGAGAACATGAAGTTATGGCATGCTAGATTTGGCCATATCAGTTACAAAGCTCTCAAGCATATCAAAGATCAAGGTATGGTGGAGAGTTTTCTTTCCTTTGCTTTACCAAATGATGCAGAGTCATGTGAAGGATGTCTTGAAGGAAAGCTTCACAAACTACTTTCAAGAAGCATAGATACATCATGGCCACAAGGAAGTTGAAGATCATACATTCAGATGTGAATGGTTTGATGAGAGTAGACTCTATTCAACATTTCATGTACTTTGTTACTTTCATTGATGATTTATAAAGTTATTCATGGATTTATGGTCTTAAAGTGAACTCACAGGTTTTTCCTACTTTTGAGAAATACTTAGCTATGGTTGAAAATGAAAGTCAATCAAAGATCTAGATTTTGAGAAGTGATAGAGGAGGAGAGTACATGTCCAAAGACTTGAAGTCTTTTCTTGAAGACAAAGGTGCCTCTCATCAACTCACTATTGCTTACATCCTAGAATAGAATGGTGTTGTAGAGAGAAAGAATAGGATACTTGTTGAGATGATGTGTAGTATGATGTCATCAAAAAAGGTTTCTCCCAAGTTTTGGTTTTATGCAATACATACACGTAATCACATTGTGAAAAGGTATTCCACAAAATCTTTGAAGGTCATTACACCTTATGAAGCTTATTATGAGAAGAAACCCAATGTTAGTTACTTCAAAGTTTTTGGTTCCTTGAATTATGTTCACATTGTGTCATGGTAAGCTTATTGAAAAAGCCATTAAAAATATCTTTATTGGTTATGCAAATTGAAAGCAAAGGATACAAATTCTATGTTCCAAATACAGGTGATATCCCACTCTCATGCAATGCATATACTGTAGAAAGTCAGATTTATGATAAGAAGGACGAGAATCCAGATTTCATAAAAGCAAATGACTATGCATTTTTCAGAAGGAACGTTGATTCTTATATTCAACAATACAAGGCGGTTGATAAACCTTCTCAAAACCTAAGAGATACAGGTGAAGAGAGAGTTTCATTACCTGCATTAGTACCTAGTCCATCATCAGTACCTCTTGATGTTCCGACTTATGAACTTGGAAAAGGTTCTATAGTTCGAGAATAAAGATATACTGAAGAACAAGAAAGGATTCCACCACTTTTCAAAGACCATGTAAATTATGCATAACATTTTGAGATTCATAATATTTTAGCTCTTACTTCAGATGTGAATGAACCAGCTAGTGCTCAAGATGCACTACAAAGTATATGATTATCGCATGTCCCAAAGATTCAAACCTTCTGTTGTTTAAAGGACAACTTAAGCATACATTTGATGTAAATGACTTAGGCATTTTACATTATTAACTTGGGATTGAATTCATGTGCATAGATGAGTGCATCTACATGACACAACAAAAATAAATTGAGAAATTATTGGAAAGGTTTGAGATGATAGATTTAAAGTCTATGCAGACACCTATGGATGCCAATGTGCCATTACAATCGGAAACAGATTCAAAACCATTTGATGCTACATTATATAGTCAAGAAATTGGTAATATCTATGTAATACATGTCTAAACATTTAGTTTTCAGTTTCTCAAGTATTCAGGTTCATGCACAATCAACTCAAGATTTAGTGGAAATCAGTTAAGAGATATTTGAAGGCATCAAAAGTTTTGTAGGTTATTAAACCTTGTACCATTGTGACATTGAAGGGGGGGATTGTTGGAGACAAGTCAAAATGAGTCCAAAATCTCAAGAATTACCAGCATAAATAGTGGTTTTCATAGCCTCCTCTACAACAAAACAAAGTGGGCACCTTGGCTAAGGCAACTACCTCTCAAGCACCTACCAAGGATCACATCCTGGTGGGCACACTTCAGTGGCATTGATGGAAGTGTAGCATTTCTCGTAAAGATTTTTTTTGTGAAGAACTTTTGAAGAATGCTTAAATCGTTGGAATTTGGGGCCCCAAGATCGTTCCAATACTAAAAACCTTTGAGCATACACACTTAATTAATCAAGATGATAAATGAGAGATAGAAATAAAGAGATATTGAGACAAGGATAGGGAACGTAAGCAGGATGCTTACTCACTAAAAAAAAGATGTCCAAATTACAACATGGGAGTACTACTCAACCATATAATGTGGTGCACTCACTAATGGAAGAATAGCCAAGAAGATGATGATACAAAATTCAGATTATGCTGTTATAATATGAGTGTGTGTGAAGCGAATGAGCAACGAAGTGAAACTAACCTCACAAGGAAGTGCAACAAATCTGAAAATCAGCAAACCCTAATTCTGAAATTAGGGTACAAAAATCCTAAAAATAGAATATAAGGCTAACTTACAAAAGATAGCTACCTCCAACTTGTAGAAGACTCCTTGCTCCAAGTGAGTAGCCTCTCCTTCACCAAAGCTTCACCTCCAAAGCTTCAAAACTCCAAAACTCTAGCTTGATATCTTCCAAATAGTATCCCAACATGCTCCTTATATAGTAATAAGCCTCCCTCCATAAAGCATGGCGATGAATCAATAAAAAAAGTTGTTCTGACCTCTGATGCAGAAATAAAGCATACCACTAGATCACTCTCACCAAGCTCTATCTATCTTGCCTAAAAAAGTTTTACCCAAACTGTACAAAGAATGCTAAGTCCAAAATGTGGATTTGCTGGAAATGGACCGTATGTACATTGACTTCCAACAATCTCTCCTTCAATGTCATATTGGTACAAGCTTTAGTAACTTGCACATCTTCTCATGATTATTGCTTGTCAATGCTTTGGTAAATATATCTACAATATTCTCACTAGAAGGAACATAAACTAGCTCAATGTGCTTCTTTGCTATCTTCTCTCGAATATAGTGGTAGTGTACCTCTATATGCTTTGTCCTTGCATGATGCATTGGACTCTTTTCTATAACTATTGCACTCCGGCTATCTGAAAATATATGAATGGGTTCATGTACTCTCACATCTAGATAACTGAAAATCTTCTGCAACCAAACTAACTGAGTAGTTGTAAATGTTGCATGATATTCAGCTTCACACGATGAAGTTGCAATAGTGGGTTGTCTCTTCGAAAGCCATGAGATAAGACAATCTCCAAGATAAAAACAAAATCCAATAGTACTTCTTCTTGTGTCTCTATCACCTACCCAATCAGAATCTGAAAATCCTTTTAGTAACAAATGTGTAGATTTTGAAAATACCATAGCATAATTTGAAGTTCCCTTCAAATATCGGAAGATTCGCTATACTGCTTTCCAATGTAACACTGTCAGATTCTGCATGAACCTTGATACTTGAGAAACTGCAAAATGTATATCAGGATGTGTATTACAAAGATATATCAAGCATCCAACTACTTGACTATATAAAGTAGCATCAAATGACTCTGCATTTGCTACCATCTGTAAAGATGCGTTCTGATCCATAGGTGTTTGCATAGGTTTAGAATCACTCATCTGAAACCTTTCTAAAAGTTACTCAATGTACTTCTGTTGTGTCATATAGATACACTCATCCTTAAACAAAAATTGAATCCCAAGATAATAATGCAAGATTCCCAAATCATTCACATCAAATGTGTTCTTTGAACATCTGCAAATTTTCATTTCTGGGACCTGTGATTATAATATCATCCACATAAATGATTGTTATAATCATCATACCTAGTTCAACTTTGACATAAAGAGTTGGAGCTGCATCTGAGTTATGGAAATCAATGGATAAAAGATATGTATGCATCTTTTCATACCATGCTCTAGGTGCCTATTTTAAACCATATAAAGCTTTTATAAGCTTACATACCAAATGTTCTTTACGTGTCTCTTCAAAACCTTCTGGCTGCTGAATATACACATCCTCATGTAAATCACCATTTAGAAAAGCAGTCTTTATGTCAAGTTGATATATATGCCAACCAAAATGTGCTTCTAAAGCAAGTATTGACCCAATAACAGTCATCCTAGATGTAGGAGCAAATGTCTCATCATAATCAATACCTTTTTGTTGTGCATATCCTTTGACAACTAATCTGGCCTTATACCTGTCAATAGTACCATCTGCTTTCCTTTTGATTTTGAAGATCCATTTTACACCTATAGCTTTCTTTCCTTCTGGTAACTCACATAGCTCCCAAGTTTGATTCTTATGAATAGAATCAATCTCTTCTTGCATAGCTTTTCTCCAAATAGTAATGTTAAGTGCATCTTTAACACATGCAGGTTCATCTTCAACTGTCGTAAGTGTCAAAATATCATGAATCTCAAAGTCTTCAGCAAAACTTACATGATCTTTTTGTTGTTGTTGTCTAGTCTGACTCCTTGTTCTTCCTGTAAAAGTCTTTATACCACTATCTTTCCAAGTCTGATATAACCATGCATGTGTATCCTTAAATAGTGGTGAAACTCTTTCTGACCCTTCAGCTTCCACATGTTCTGGAACTTTTCCTTCTGAGGTTCTAGGACTTTCTGGAACTCTAACTTCTTCCATTTCTGGAACCAAAGTCTCATGTGGAACAGACTATGTAGAAGGTTGTGAAATTCCTCTTTCTTCAACTCTTTCTTGAATCCTAGGAATTTTAACTCCCTCCTGATATCGCTGAACATGTAAATCCAAATTCCTTCTAAAAAGTCCATAGTTATTTTCACTAATGGACTCTGGAATTTTTGCTTCTTTATCATAAATCTTATTTTTAGCAATATAAGCATTACGTGAAAGAATAACTTCACCTGTCTCTGGAACATAAAACCTGTATCCCTTACTCTCAATAGGATATCCAATAAAAACTGCTTTCTTTGCCTTTACATCTAGTTTGTCTCGATCCTTTTTCTCAGCATGTACATAAGAAAGTGATCCGAATACTCCAAAGTAACTCACATTAGGTTTTCTACCATAATACGCTCCATAAGGTGTGATTACCTTTAAAGCTTTTGTAGATGACCTGTTCAAAATGTGATTAGTTGTATGTACTTCATCAAACCAGAATTTTGGTGAAAGCTTTTTGGATGCCATCATGCTCCACATCATCTCAACAAGTACTCTATTCTTTCTTTCTGCAACACCATTCTACTGAGGAGTATAAGTAATAGTAAGGTGTCGAGTAATACCTTTCTCATCAAGAAATGTCTCAAACTCATTTGACAAGTATTATCCACCTCTATCACTTCTGAGAATCTAGATAGTTTCCTCACCTTCATTTTCAACCATAGCTACAAATTTCTTGAACATAGAAAAACTTATGACTTCAACTTAAGACCATAGATCCATGAGTATCTCGTAAAACCATCAACGAATAGAACAAAATACTTGAAACCCTGAATAGAGTATGCTCTTATAGGCCCATTCACATATGAATGAATAATCTGCAATTTCTTGGTAGTTGTAATATGGCCATGTTTCTTGAAAGGTAATTTATGCATCTTACCTTCAAGACAACCTTCACATATATCTGAATCATCCGGTAGCTCGAATGAGGGTAAACTCTCAACCATACCTCTTTCTTTGATACTCTTGAGAGCTCCATAACTAATATGTCCAAATCTCTCATGCCATAGCTTCATATCTTCCACCGTTGATGAAGATTTGACTGCATATGCCTGACTAATTTTTGACAAAACAAAAATCCCTCCTCTATTCTCACCTTGCAAAATGCACTTATCTTCTTTGTGTGACAAGATCTTACAAAGATCTCTCTCAAATACAACTTTGAAACCATCGCCTAAAAATGCAGATTTAGATGGCAAATTCTTCTTCATTTTAGGTACATATAAAACATCTCAAATCTGAAAATTACCACCTTCTCTTGACTTTAGGGTTATTATACCTATTCCCACAACATCCAAATCATTGCCATCTGCAATAGTAACTCTTCGAAAGAGATATAATTCAAAGAGGGAAAGAGGTAGAAAGGAGAGAAACAAAGAGAGAGATGCAGCTATTGGCATAGCAAGAGACCATTGACGATGGAGCTAATCGTCAGAGAACTCGAACCACACTATGTTATGAGGCGGAGAATGGATGAGAGAGAAAGAGACACATCACTCATACGTTGAGACAACAAAGAGAAATTTATCGTCCATACATGCATGGATAAGAACAAAGTAATGTGCCTCACATTTTCGTAAGTGAAATGATGTTCTTATACAAAAACGGAAGGCCGATTGGCCAATCGAAATGAGGATAAGGAGAAGATAAGATCTTCTCTTTGTTAGAGGAGATTCACACATAAGCTATTACAAGCTCATTTACAACAATCCCCCCTTTGAGCTTGATTTTGATGATTTTAGGGCTTAATGCCATGGGTTTTTGGGACTTTTAAATTTTAGGGCATCCTAAGTGGGTTTTAGGATCTAATGGCATATGGCACCGTCTAGCATAGATTTTGGGGTTTTTAATTTGTTTTTAGGATCACTAGGGCTTTTCATGATTTTAAGGGCCTTTATAGACATAGGCCTTTTACAACTGGGTTCTAGAAGGGGAATTTACAACACATCACTGTCATAGATGACAGAGTTGATTTCATCGTGTTCTAATTCTTCTACAACATGAGCTTTACCTTTCTTATCCTTGGTGTCCTTGTTGTTGCCTTGTCCTTGATCTTCATGTTTGCTTTTGAAGAAGCACCTTGATGAAGGATGATTCGTCTTCTTACAATATTTGCATGGTTCAAAGATTTTGCTCCTTTGCTCTGAGTATGTTGCGTAGGCTCCATTTGTTGCTATGCTTGTCTTCTTTTCTTCTTCTTGAAGTGAGTTGATGGCGTCCTCCAAACTCGGGATTGGAAATTTCTCCTTGAGGATGGTTTTGATATTGGAGTATTGCTCTGGAAGTGCTTTAATGAAGATAGCCACTTTGTCATCATCATCTATCTTTACATTACAATATGATAATTGTGTACAAAGGCTTTTAAGTCTATTAACTAATGCTATGCTTTCTCCATTTTCATGCATTAGACTATACAATTGAATTTTCAATGACATTTTGGAATGTTTAGCCTTAGATCCAAATAAGTGTTCAAGTGTGCACCAAGCTTCGTAGGATGATTGGGCTTCATCTATGTTCTGTATGTATTCATCATCTAATGATGTGAGAATAATTCCTTAAGCTTGTTCATCTTTAGTTACATACTAAGCATTTTGAGCTCTAGTTTTAATGGTTTCATTGGTAGATAAAAGCTTAACAACATTCCACAAACTTTTCTTCATTAGGTATCCCCAAAGTTTTCTTTTCTATGTGTGAAATCCTACCCCTTTGAATTTACCAACTCCCTTATTCTCACTCATTGTGTGTAAGAGAGGTCTTAACTCTTGGATACTCTCCAAGGTAAGTGTGTATCTCCTTTACAACAAGGTTTATTTCAAGTATTTATTTGATGGGAAGGTCTTACCACTAAAAAATGAGGGCAGTGTCTAATCCCATGGGACATAAAATAAAGTTCATTCAAATTGAAAATGCATATAAACCAATGAATGTTTTGAAGCTTGCTTGTTCTTACTTAAATACTTTTGGCAAAACACAATTTACTTATGCCATACAATGTGGAGTGAATGATGTATTGATGTTGTGTGTAATACGCCCATCTGTTCATGAAGAAAAAGCTACTTTTCGTATTGCTCACTAGAAGGGAATAATCTGCAAAGTCTCATTAAAACACGTGTGTGCCAACAAAAGGAATTTGAATGCAAGGCATTCAAAAACATCACTAGGTGAAATCTCCGATATGTATTATGGAAGAAGAGCCGAAGAAAATCCTATAACAAGATGAGAATATTGTTTGTTGTAGCACTGAACACAATTCCGATGATTGAAGGAATTGAATCAAACTAAAACATACAAGTACAACCACATTGATCAGCATCCCATTTTCCATGGAATGCTAGGATCGACGATGGCTCCACCCATACGTTGTATGTAGAGGGACATCTTGTGCATTGTTCTAGAAGTGAGACAACCTTTATCTTCTTCCCTTTGCTTCAATGATTTTTGTTTGGTGTGCACAAGGTTTCCTTGCAAAAAAAACTGAGGTAACAACCTAGCCTTATAGCATAGTACTTGAAACACAGTCTTTTGCGAGATATTCTTGATAGGAATAGCACCTCTTGATGCGGCACTACCATAGGAGGTCGAACATGCATTTTCCCATCTTTGGCTCAGCATACCCGATAGTTTGCCACCCTTCAACTCTTGCTTGGGTACAACTCTTCATGATGAGGGCCGCAATTGTGCTCTGAGGTTCATTGAGGCTTCTCCAATGTTGGAAGTCGCAGCGTTCCTAGACACATCGCTCATACGCTAAGACAATAGAGAGAAATTTATTGTCCATACATGCATAGATAAGAACAAAGTAATGTGCCTCTCATTTTCATAAGTGAAAAGATGTTCTTATACAAAAAAGGAAGGTTGATTGGCCAATCAAAATGAGGATAAGGAGAAGATAAGATCTTCTCTTTGTTAGAGGAGATTCACACATAATCTATTACAAGATCATTTACAACAAGAGAGACAATAAGATAGAGATTAGACAAAACAACAGTTCAACAAGTGATTGTTTCAGTTCGTAAGCACAACGCAATTGTGAACGTTGGAGAGTAGTTTGATCAGATGCATGTAGATACCGATCGAAGAGCCTCCAACATTTTTTATTTTTTCATCAAAAAATCATCGTGTAATTGATGCTAAACCGTCGTAAACTTGTCTCCAGATAACGTCGCATAAGCGACGCTACTTACCGTCGTTTATGCGATACAAATTTGCATCGCTTGTGCGATGCTATTTTATGTCGTCGCTTCAGTGACGCTCAATGTAAACGTCGCAATGTCCATCACTTCACACATCGATAAGAACATCGAATTTTCATCATTTAGCTGACATTGCATGCTCGACGCTTGTTGCGATGCTTTATGCAATTATATAGTGATGAAGTTGTGTCGCGTTAACCGTTGCTATGTGCCCGTATTCCTTGTAGTGAATGTATCAATGATCTCACACACAAGTTTCAACTCAATCTACCCATGAATAATCAACCAAAAAACACACTACAAGTCACACAATACATCAGACAAAGGCATCACAGTGAAGAAGGAGATGATGTCCAAAGGAGGAGCTCTCTATTCTCAAGGAAAAAAGTATACAAATGACATTGTGTCCCTTAATTTTTCTTTACATTGACTTATATATTATTTCCAAGATGAACTCCTTTCTCCACTTCTACATGTCCAAACTACCATCTTCGATTATCTGATGACTTCCTAACTTTGTACATAGCTCTATGATAACTCAAAGGAGCCTCTTCTCAAGCTTTCAAAGTTTATTTTTGGGTTATTTACAGAGAAAAAGTATCCATTTACATGTGTTGGTTGTTTGTCTTCCTTCAACATCCTACCTAAATTTAATGAAAAAAGGTAGAGAAAAAAGAAAATGTACTCCTAAACAAGAAAATAAGTTCTTGAACTTACTTATCTCATGAAATGCGATCCCCCAAGCATGATGACGAATGAGACATGTCTTCAACTTGTCTTGCAAAATTATGGAGTAGATCACAATAAAATATTTTTTGACATATTTCTAAAGGTGAATTTTCAAATGAAAATGGCCAATTTGAGGGATAGTTTTGGGAAATGTCGAGGACCCCATGAGCTTGCTACATTGCTTGAGTGCATCCACCATGCCCCTTGCTTCGATACTTTACCATCCATACCATTTCCTCTCTCTCTCTCACCTTTAAAATCTGCTTCAACGAGTCTCTATCTCCAACAAGAAGTGAGGATCATTTAGAGGAGCTTTTCACGTGATAATATCGGATGCACAGGAGGAGGAAGCATCAATCAAATGGATCTCCCTCAAACATAACTAGGGAAGTTTCCATTATTATTTCTTTTGCTTTGATTTCATAGGATTTATTTTCTCATGTCGTTTGAAATAGTATATGTAAGAGTTAGATTTGGAAAGAATGAGCATATAAGATTGCATAGCATTAAAATTTATTTGCATGAAAATGTTTAATTATTAGACTTTTAGGATGATGACAATAAGAAATATCACAATACCAAAGCTGTTGAAAGCTAATATCATAATATCAAAGCCAGAGCATGTTTTTTGGAGATTTTTCTAACTTGTATGGATCATTTGGAAACATTGACATGAGCACATACTCAGTTCATGCTTGCATGCATGTATATGCAAGGATAATTGATAGCTTTGCACATCCTTGTTTCTGGTACTTTGAAAAGCATGTAAACTTGAACTAACATGAGCCTAAGTGAAAAGGATAAAGAGTAATGCTTTAAAGGTTATGATTGATCAAATTATAGATCAAATTCCCAAAATTAAAGTATGACTTATATCCTATTTGATACTTTTCCAAAGCTATGGAAAATACATGGCCCCATTTAGGAAGTATGATTGTGCATACAGGGCGAACTTTATCTAAAGACATCCATTAGTGAATACTTTTCCAAATCTATAGAAAAGACATGAACCCTCTCTATCATCATGCATACATGTTTATGGAAAACTTGGTCTAAAGATATCCATTGATTACTATGACTAAATTACTTAATTAGAATACATCATTTGGAAAAAATTGTAAAGAAGATTTCTCACCAACAGGGAAAAAATTCAAGTGGATCTCGGTGTCATAGACAATGAGATCATTCATTATTAGTTGTTTAATACTAAGGGTCAGTTTAGGTAGGGCAGTAGCCAATATGAGAAAACATTATTATCTGATAAAAAAATATTGACATATGGAGACTTTTGTTCAGATAGGATGGAAGCTCTATATTGCTATCATTGCCACATCACAGTACAAAACCATATTTTTTCCCCCGCTACCCCCCAACGGAATAGTCTACCCAAGCTCAACTGGGATATCATGTTTATTATTTTTAAAATTCTTTCCCTTTTTTTACAAATAAAGTTTGTATACTTCAACCAATCAAATAGTGTTGTTTTTTTTTTTGTTTTGCTATCTTTCAATGTTTTTTTTTTTCAATGGAGGTTCAGCCGAGGCCTACTCCTCTAGGCTTTAACTTTGAAATTGCAACTGTACAAGGAAGGGCATAATACCCATGGGACCCTCCTTATCCCACAAGAACAGAGGTTTACATAGCTGGGTTAGACTCCGGTCACAACTACCGCGAGACAAGATAAACGGTGTCACATCAACCACAAGATATAAGTTTCCATGATAACATGTCCCTTACATGTTGCTGGTGGGGATTGAACCCTCGCCCCCGCCTCAAGAGGCGAAAGGCCCAACCACCCAACCAAGCAGCTTGGAACTCTATCTTTCAATGTTAACATAAGGCAACATCACACAAATAATATGTATCATATTTTACCTTTCTTTGTGAACAAGTTGAAAGTGGAACAATGAATTCAGACAATTTTCCACCTGAAATAATAGGTTTTCTGATGTTTGTTCCGTGTGTGTGGGAACACAACCTAAGAAATCTGATCGAGTTTGGTGATGAAGGTAGATTATACATGTTTTTAATTCTAGTATAATAACTTATGGGGAAAAGCAAGTTAGCACCGTGGCAAACTCAATAATTGAAAACTTTAGAGAAGTCTAAAAATCTTGCTTAAACGTATTTAACATTACATCACATCCAAAGTCGAATTTCTTTACCACTCGATCACATGGAGAGTCCCGACAACGATAATTGCATTGACGAACCGGCGTAAATAGTTGGTCAGCTCGGCCTACCAACCGATCTTTCCTGTGCTATGATCGACGTATATCTCATAAAGTGCGCAAGTAAGCTGTCCCGTGCTCCAGTGCGACACAGAAAGAAAGCATTGTAGTGAGCGTAGCGGCAGTGAGCACGCCTTCTGTAATCCAGAGTCATGGGGGGTTGCCAGTCTTCTCCAAATGTTCCTCAGACCAGCATTCACGAGTTCACCGTCAAGGTCTCTCTCTCTCTCTCTCCCTCTCTCTCTCTCTTCCTCATCTTCTCTCTTCTCTTATCTGCGTATATGCGTATAACCAAATCGTGCGCGTTGAACGTGCTTCGGCTCTTGTTGTCGAGGCTTGCTTCCGTAGTATGGGATCCTTTGGAGCATTTTCTGAGGTATGGTGAGAGGAAAGTCGTTAGAACAGGTGATTATTGATTGGGATCAATATGTGGTACCGCGCTTGTTCCTTTTACAATTCTACCTGCCTATCCACACGACATTGGAAGATTGCAAAGCAAGAGGTGACCTGGATAGTTGGAGGGCTAACGAAATATCTTCGCTCAACAATAACGTAGATAGTTGGATACTCATGTGTTCCTTCTTTAGCCCGTTCGTTGTAGCCAACATTTTCTCCAGACCTCCTTTCCGAATCAATTCAATCAGCTAAGTTGCTTTCCTGGTTTATTTTTGTAGCTCGTGAGCCTGAATGCGGAGAAGATGAAAGTTTTGGGTTCCACATGTTGATTGGTGTAATAGGACTAGATTTGCTTGGATATGACCATTTCCAAGTTTTCTTAGTAATCTAGTACATGCTGGATGCTGTGAATGTATCATCAACGTGTATGGCTGTATGTCTAACAAGTGATAGTACAAACTATATGGTTTGTCTAGAATTCCTTGTCGGATACGATGCAATGTGCAACCTCTTTGTTAACAAGTCGATCAATTATCGGCAGAATAATTTCCAAAATAACCTAACAATGCTTGTAATCACTAATCCAAGACCAAGAGGTCATCAGCGATGGCTTTTTGAGATGGATTTTCAGGTTTTTTGAAATAGTTTTGTGCTTCAGAGTTTGATGGGGACTAGTGCAGACATTGATTCGTGGCAGATTTGAGGGTATATTAGTCTTTTTTGCTAGTTTAGATGTTTTTAAAGCAACAAGTCTGTGTAGCTAATCAGGCTGCAGTGAATGCTTGGTTTGGAGATGCTTTGAAGCTTTTCCCCCCTTTTGAAGGAGTAAACAAATTCACAGCACGGACAAAAATCTGTTTCAGTTTTTGCAGAGTTAAGTGAGATGCTAGCAAGTTTTTGGGAACACAAGATGTTTGGAGGAGTAAGAAAACATGTTGCAAAGTGAAATTTCTCTGTATGTTAAGTCCACATTCAAACTACTTTAATGTTTTTCTCTTCCACGTCAAATATTGATCATTTCTAAACATTGTCATTGGAGATCCACCTTTCTCTCCACTTTTTTTTCTTTTCATTGCGAATAGAGCCATTGACTCCATCGAATGTCAAATTTGGAAAATTGGACAAGGAGAATACCAGAGTCTCCATGAGTCAAGCAAGGTCATAAACAAAAGTATTGCTTTCATTATATCTCAAATGTAGGTAAACCAAAATCTTGCAACTTCATAGGATAGAGTACAATGTTCTTTGAAGCACTCTTTGATTTATCAAGCTTCATGATAACCAATCTATGCATCAAATGAACTTGATTCTCAAGTGTCTTGTTCTATAAGTGGACTTTAACTTTTCTCACACCTTATATGCAGAGACCAAGCTTTTCAAATCTGCAAAAATTTCATTTGAAACAATCATTCCAATGTATGCAATGTTTTTTTTAAAAAAAATTTAGTTTGTCCAAACACATCAGATATGAGTTTAAGTTTCACTTCTTTGAATGTTTCATCTCAATCCTTGAGGAGTAGGATGCCATGCAT
The DNA here is from genome assembly GCA_020310875.1 of Ceratopteris richardii. Lineage (NCBI taxonomy): Eukaryota > Viridiplantae > Streptophyta > Polypodiopsida > Polypodiales > Pteridaceae > Ceratopteris > Ceratopteris richardii. Next base: position 143,356,642 of record CM035411.1, on the reverse strand, counting down.
CCTTGCATTCCATAAATCAAACCTACTTTTGTAAAATCTCTTGATTTCAAAGAGATTTTTGATTTCTTGAAACTTTGAAAATGCAATTTGATTATTTTTTCTCTTTTCAAATTAGTTTTGACATATAACGAGAATACAAAGCATATCACTTTATGTACTTGAAATTTGTCTCAATATGAAGAGAAAAGCTTATTGGAAATGCTTTCTCAATAAATTCAGAAACCCACAAGTTTAATATATAGTCTCTTTGCTTGATTTGGGAGTGAATCCAAGCAATGTTTAGTTAGCAAAATTGAGTTTTAACCAACACTTGTATGGAACTTGTGGTACACTGTTAAGAGTGGATATGAGCCTTGAGGCCAAGGAAGAGAGTTCTCACTTATGAAAGATTCCAAAAGTTGTAACTTGACTTTAGTTGCACCTTGGCCTGAAAATGACTTTTAAACATAGCAACTTTATTGTAGAAGTGAAGGATTTTGTGATAAAACTCCCAAAAGCCATGATATGCAGCTCGAAAATGGTTGCAAGTAAAAAAGTGTTTAAAGCAGCTTTCTCTTGGAAAAGTGACTTGAGCTCGAGATTTCACATTGATACCAAATTTGTTTAATTTTTGCTGATGGAAAGTCCAACTTGTAAGAAAAGAAGAGGGTTGGGGATGGAAGCTTAGGTTTGTGAAAAAATTTGAAGGAGATGATGAAGAAAAAGAAGTTGTATGTACTAAGATTTTTGAAAGTCTTTTTCAATTGAAATGAGTTAGGACTATAGTTTTTATTAATAAGTGATTTGGGCCCTTGGACATGCGTGAACATGTTCTAAAAATTAAAAGTAAGTAAAAAAACAAAAATGCTAGTAGGGGAATTATAGTGGGCTAAAAAAATAAGTAAAAATATCTTTGGAAAGCCCTCAAGGAGAATTATCAGATGAAGGATCAAAATTCACAAAAGAAGGGTCCATGGGGCCATTACCCCCAACATATGTAAGCATGATTTGCATGCACTTTGGAAATTGTTGTAGCTTTAGCATTCTCTTGTAACAAAGGACATGAAAATATGGGAAAGTGTTGATGCACAAGAGAGATTTGCACTAGAACAACATAGCTTTTTAGAAAGTTGACATTTATGTTGCTTTTAGCTTCAAATAACAACTTTGCAACCACCCTTATGGAATTTATGCAAAGTTAGGAGAGTATTGTTGAAGCTTGGGGGAGTGAGAATGCACGCAAACAACACAAGGAAGAATAAGAAACTTTGGAGCACAACACACAATGAATCACTAACTGTAGAATGTACAAAGATTAGTAGCATCTTAGGGTTCTAGGCATGTATACAAGTCGAGGGAAAAAAATCTCCTAATGAGAAAAAAAGGTGCCTCGACAATTGTAAGTGTGTTTAGACACATCATTACTGAAAATAAACTAGCAAATTTCCCTTGGCAGTGATGGAGTGAACTAGGATCTCATAGTCATGTCAGTGCCAAGCTATGTGGATTGGGATCAATCCATAACAAGGAGGAAGAACAAAGCTTTGCAAAAGCTTTGAAATTTTCACAAGGAAGTTTTTGTGAAAATGGTATGCAAGGTTATCGTTTACGGGCACATAAATGAAATTGATTTCTCTTGCATGGAGTTTTTACTTGATAGTGCACCTCAATGTGCTTTGTGCGAGCATGGAATAGTGGATTCCTCACAATTAAAAATGCGCTTTGGCCATGAGTAAAAATGGTGACGGAAGAACTCTTGACCAACATCCAAATCAACCACAAGGTGTCTTAGCCACAAACATTTGCACGGAATCAAGTTACTCTAGGAGAAGGCCCAACATCATGTTCAACAAAGTTTTAAGAAACTGCTCTTATGTGAAGTGGGCCTGTTTTACTTCAATTGACAAGTGTCTTGATCTTTTCCAAATAGCTTCAGTTGAATCACATCTTCCCATTTGGTGCAGCTTCTATGAGCCATTTGAAAGAGAACAGTGCAAAAGTAAGAAATTTTAGAGATTTACCTTGATCAGCATGATAGATAAAGGACATGATAGATTTCTTTCACAAAACATCAACTTTTAATGTTTAGGATGTGTAATATGATTTGTGTAGGTAAATGCAATGCTATGGAAGTTTCCTAAACGTTGTATGCAGCCAGAGATGAACTGTTGAAAGAACTCGAGGTTCGATAAAACATATTGCATAAAGTCCGATACCCCTCCCCCCCTCTCCAGGGCCCCTTTTTGCCCCTGAATATTTCATTTGTGGACATGTCTGGAAGATCAGAAAGTTACTGGTACTTCTCTTACCCATTCTTCCTAATGATAGAGAGAGATGGTTGCATACCCATTACTTGCTGTAAGATGCATAGTAGATGAAGCAGGGAGGCAGAGATCTCCTACATTTTCATGATCGTGCTCCCCATACCATCTCCATGACTGTACTTCTGATCATTTATCCACCTTGTATGGGATGTCCCTTCATGGCACATGCATTGTCCATTTTTACCTCTCTTTATTCCTACGAGTGTTTGGGTCTCGTTCCTTGATCAAGACTTCAGGACCACAGTTGAAGTCATTGGACAAACAATTCTTTAGCGAGCGTTTGTGAGCTCTGAAACGCCTGCGGCTT
>CM035411.1:143336532-143341532 GCA_020310875.1 Ceratopteris richardii | reverse complement strand
AAGTACTATAAGGTCGTGAGGTAAAAATATTTACCATTTTTTTGATCAATTTTGACCATTTTTACCTAACCTATGGAAAGAAAGAAATTGAGCTATACAAGCTAAAATTGAATCTTCAATATAAATACAATATGTAGAATTGAACTTCTAACTGTTAGAAATGCTCAATACTCCACCCTCATGTGACCACAAATGATCCATGGTGCTCTAAGTTGTAAGGCCCCCATTATGAGGAGAAGCCATTATGAGAGCGCGGACATTTGTGGAACCCTAACTTCCAAGTTAGATGAGGTCTATGTGTGACCCTTGATGGTTGTAGATGATCTTTGTGAGCCTAGCCATTAGGTTAGGTAGGGCATAAACTTCTAGGACATTGGGTTGCCATTTAAGGTGAAAATAAAGGCCCTGTGGCGTCGCGCGGTTTCCCCATAGAACCTTAATGGGGGGAGTGCAGAGGGGGGCTTGCCCCCTTTTGCGGGGTCCGGGGGGCCTATCCCCCCGGCCCGTAGGGCTGAGACGGTAGGACTTCTGGTTGTGGAGATATTGTCGGATCATATATTTTACCGACTATTTTGTATCTCCCGACTACGTTTATCTATACCAAACGGCCTTGTAAAAGCTATATAAGCACGGGCCAGGTTGAGCTTTACATAGCATTGCGCACTAGTAAACCCTTCATCTAGAGTCTGTCTAGATCGCCATCTAAGCTCCACAGTGGGAGCGCACAGGTGGACAGCACCATCATTGTAACTGCATTACGCTCGGCAATCTGAGAATTTGAGTTCTCTATCTCTCAGTCTCCGTCTATCTTTGTCTTCGTTTTTCTCTCAACTCTGTCTACAGGTCTATTCCGTTGTGCTGTTATTTTCTTACATGGTATCAGAGCTCAGGAGGCTTTGAGTGGTGCAGAAGTAGAAACGCAGAGGTTGCAGAGGTCTGAAGAACAAAAGAGAGAAGATGTCAAGCGGTGCGTCATCATCTATGACTGGGGGCCAAGGTGGTTCATCAACAGGAGTAGGTGGCACACAAGCAAGAGCAGCAATGATGCCGGTCATCCCAACGTTGCGGATACGGCCACCAGCCTTCACAGAAGGTAAACTTGATGGTACGAACTACACCTTGTGGAAGTTCAAAATCACTTCTATTCTTGATTCGTATGAGCTTTTGGAGAGTGTTCTTTGGACTGATCATGAGCCCCAAGAAAGACCTGATCCAAATAATCTTGGTCGCATGATTCCTCTTGATGCTGATCTTCTACGTGCTTGGAAACATAGAAATGCAGATGCACTCTGTGCTCTTGTTACAAGTACTTCTGATAGTGTTCTGACTCTCATTCAGCATACTACGAAGGCATGTGAAGCATGGACATATTGAGAAATCAATATGAAACTCGTAATCAGACACGCATTCAGAACTTGGAGAATCAGCTTGCAGCAGAACGGTTTGCTGATGGGGAGACTGTAGAGGTGTCTATCACTCGCATAAAGAATCTACGAGATCAAATGGCGGGAGCAGGTGTTCAAAAGTCAAGTGAGGAGCTAGCTTGACGTTGTCTTCGAATCTGTCCACCTAAGTTTGATGGTTTGGTAACTGCTCTTAACACTCAAATCAGACCTCAACCACTAACTTTTGAAAGATTTAGTGCCTTACTCATGGAGGAGGAGATGCATCTCAAGGCAAGGAGTGGTGGTAGCAAAGGAGATGGTGCGTTCACAGCAAATGCCAAAGGAGGCAAAACAGACTCTTCAAAAGATGGAGACAAAAAGAAGAACGACAAAAAGAAGTTCAAGGGAGAGTGTTTCCACTGCAAGAAGAAGGGACACAGAATCCAAGACTGTCGCATCAAGAAGGCAGAAGAGAAGAGTGGCTCTTCAAAAAGTGGCAAGGGCAAGGAGTCTGCCAACACAGCAGAAACAGAGCTTGAGTTATTTGTTACGATATAGGAGGTCTTCTCCTCGGCTGAAGATTCAGGAATAGATGACTCATGGGTGTTGGACATTGGTGCATCTCGTCACATGACGAGTAGAAAAGACCTTTACAGTTCCTTACAGCCTCTAAAGAAACCCATCACAGTAAAGGTAGGGAACAATGCAAGATGTCCTGTAGAGGGCGAAGGTACGGTTTCTTTCATTAACTCTAATGGTGATATTAGAAAGCTTTTAAATCCACAAATAAAACGAAATCTACTTTCAGTAGCTTCTATAACTGATCAAGGTCACCAAGTATCTTTCAGTAAGACAGGAGCTAAGATTATGGACGGTAACAACAACATCGTTGGGACTGGCATAAGGAGGAACAACCTGTATGAATTGTGTGCTCTTACAACCACTACAAACATGGGCACAAGTAAGCTATGGCATGAGAGATTCGGCCACATTGGATACCCTGTACTGAAGGAGATGCATCGCAGAGGTATGGTTGCACACCTACCATCGATTGCAGAAATGAAGGAACCATGTGAAGCTTGCATGATGGGCAAGCAACAGAGGAAGGCGTTTCCACAAGAAAGCAAGAACAGGGCAAGCTATCCTCTAGAGTTGGTGCATGTTGACTTGTGCGGAAAAATGCCTACACAAGCCTTGGGTGGATCTTCCTACTTCATGTTACTTGTCGACGACTATAGTAGGAAGATGTGGGTGTGCTTCCTTCGCGATAAGGCTCAAGCTTTTGGTAAGTTTAAAGAATGGCTTCAGCTTGTTGAAACTGAAACAGGTACACCAAGGCACTTGATGGAAAGACTCCACAAGAAGCCTACACTGGTAAAAAGCCTTCTGTTTCCCATTTCAAAGTATTTGGAAGTGAATGTTATGTACATGTTCCAGATAGAGAGAGAAACAAGCTTCAACCAAAAAGCATCAAATGTATCTTCCTAGGGTACAGTGAAGATAAGAAGGTTATAAGCTTTATGACCTTGAGGCTAAGAAGATCATGGCGAGTCGTGATGTGGTGTTTAAGGAGGAGCAGCCACCTGCAATGGAGGAGGAAAAGAGAGCTTCCACTTTATCATCAGGCGAAGGGGCAATCCACTATGAACTTGGCCCAAGAGCTATCCCTTCTACACAAGAGAAGGAAGCATCATCTTCAGATGATGAGTCTGAAAGTCACCAACCTTCCGACACCCAAGTGGAAAAGCCATTGCCACGTTGGGTGAGGCAGCTCTATGATTCTGCAAACCCCATCCCAGAGTCACTAGAACAGGTTGCAGATGGACCGAGGCGATCACAGAGAATAGAGGAACAAAGACGGGCAAGCGCCCCTATTGTAAACAGAGCCTTGATGGCTGATCTCATTCAAGAAGAAGCAAAGGAACCAACCAATGTGGAAGAGGCACTCCATGATCCGAATTGGAGGGCTGCCATGCAAACAGAATACAACAATATCATAAAGAATGGAACTTGGGAGCTAGTGGATCGAGCCCCTAAGCGTAAAGTCATTGGCACCAAGTGGGTTTGGAAGCTAAAGTACAAGGCTGATGGTCCTCTAGAAAAATATAAAGCAAGACTTGTTGCACAGGGCTACTCAGAAGTTGAAGGCATTGACTTTTGTGAATCATTTGCCCCGACTGCAAGAATGACTACTATCCGAGTAGTACTAGCTGTGGCTGCACATAAGCATTGGCCAGTCTATCACATGGATGTTAAATCAGCATTCCTGAATGGAGACCTCAAGGAGGAGGTATATGTGTCTCACCCACCAAGGTTTGAGGCTCCCCATTCAGAGAACAAGGTATGTAAGCTGAAGAAGGCATTATATGGGCTAAAACAAGCCCCTAGAGCATGGTACCAACGGATAGATAAGTATCTCTTGGATCTAGGGTTCAAAAGATGTGCTTCTGATGCTAACTTGTATGTTCTAAAGAAAGGAGGGAAGACAATTGTGCTTGTACTCTATGTAGATGACCTTGTGATTACAGGAAATGATGATGCTCTTCTTCAACAAACAAAAGATGCCCTGAGTTCAGAATTTGAAATGACAGACTTGGGCTTAATGCATTATTGCTTAGGTCTTGAAGTTTGGCAGGAACCAGGGAAGATTTTCATCTCTCAACAAAAGTATGCAAGGCAGATATTGAAGGCATTCGACATGGAGGATTGCAAGGAAATTTCTACACCTATGGAGGTCAACACAAAATTATCTATTAAAGATACTTCACCTCCAGTGGATATTGGAAGATACAGGAAATTAGTTGGAAGTCTCATCTACTTGTGCAATAGCAGACCAGACATCTCTTATGTGGGAGGGAGGGACTCTCTCTTTCTCTCCCCCCCCCTCTGTTTCTCCTTTACGTGTGCTCTTGCTCTTGTGCTTGCACTTGTGGACACATGATTGTGCCTGTGTGCATTTGTCCCCACCCTCATTTGTCGCCCACACTTTGTGTCTGTGTGTCTGTCTCTTAATTGCTTGAGACCATTCAATAATTTTTCCTCTTTTGTGTAAAAGTTTGTCAAGTTATTCATCAACCTAAAGGTTAGGGGATTTTGCTGATTAACGGATTTGCTTTTGTCAGTATCAAGTGACTTCTTTTGTTATCATGCAGAATGATATCAAAAGTCTTCTAGGTCTTTCAGAGCTTTGAGGGCAGAGCCTGGAAATCAGTTACTGGAAACAAGTTCAAGGGCCGTTTGTATGTGGAACTTTATTCTTTAATTTCCTGTAGGGAACTTAGTCCCAAGGATTTCACCTTCCTGTATAGCTCTTTTGATTCATTCAATACATCTATAAATAGCTATTGCTTGCACACTTGTACTGCAATGGCCCCCCTGTTATGGTATATTGAATTCAAAAATAGTTCAATATTGGACTATCAGATGCAAGATCCTGGTTTCCTTCTACAAAATTCCTATCATATTCATGACATTCTTTGCCATTAAATCTTGGAAGTGCACTGTCTTAACAGATCTTAATCTATGCTTGAAGTTGTATTATTGGCGCACAACAGCTTGTATTACAAATAGTTTGATAGTTGAATGGACTGACGGAGTGCAATCATCAATGTTCCT
>CM035411.1:143236532-143329032 GCA_020310875.1 Ceratopteris richardii | reverse complement strand
TCAGCTATGCAAAACTTTAAAACGCATCAATCCGAGCTTCCTAACTCGAGTTATGGCCAAAATACCGAACAATTGTTGAGAAGTGCCAACCTGCACATTCACCTCTTGTGACCTAAGCTTCCATTGAAGCTTGTTGCACTCCAGTCTTCAGCAAGCTCTGATGCCGATGACATGCTTTTGTGTGCAGAACAAGAGGAGCAAGGAGGAGATGGAGGGAGAGAGAGAAGAGGAGAGATGTACATACATGCGTGGGAGCCCCGAAACCTACATAATGGTCTCCCTTGAGGCAATGCTCTATATATGATGTATATATATAAATATAGGGATAAAGTTACATGATCCTTACATCCCCAAAAAGTTTTTGAGCTACTTATATGAGCCTTTTATGCCTCATTAGATAGTTTATAGCTAGTAACTATAAGGTTAACAAATAATCTTCATCATCTGCATTTTTGGTAGTTAGAATTATCTACCTTCTTTCATGGTGCTCCTAAACATTATCAAGTTGTGCTTGGTTTACTTCCAACTTGAATGGGGAATCCCTTTAGTAATACACATATGTGGAGATTAACATGTATTAAGATGCATTGTCCATTAAAAATTTATTTGTGATGATTTCTTTCCATGGATATATATGTTTTGAAGGTCCTTTTCAAAGAAGATGATGAAGATGCAGATGATGTGTGTGTGCTTCCGTAGTCCTTGAAATCCAATAATTTGTATCAGAGCATGTCAGCGCTTCATCTAGGGCATCATTGATACCCCTTTGGCCCTAGTCTTAGAATCGCACAAAAATTAGCAAGCATACTCAAGAAGATTAGGAGTTTAAAATAGCTTCACTTTCTGGTGTTGAAATTTTGATCTGAGCCCATTTCGGCCTCCGAATGCACTATCAAAGCGACTTGGAGGCAATCTCATCCTTTTGTGCCGAACATATATAAAAATTTTGGTTCTTAAATACAAGCGCCTCAAAGTCTACTACAAGTTTAGCAGAGCTCGATAGGGTGTTTTTGTTTAATGTTTTTAGATACAATCATTTTTTTGCATCAGGGTATTTCGTCACTAGCCTGAAAGCAATGATGTATTCTGTATGTTGGCTAATGAGGATAAGTTGGATGGTGCTAATTACCCATTGTGGGCATCTACGATGTGCATGTGTTGGTAGTAAAAGGGTTGTGGAATATTTTGTAGGGTGTTTGTTAGCAATAGTAGCCGACATCCATAAAGAGGAAGTATGTGAAGTGTGAAGGCACAAGACCAAAGGGGCCCCCAACAAATTTTCAACATCAATATTGGTATGAAAATGTTAGAGGCCACCACGAGAAACAACAATGATTCTAATCACTACACATTGTAACACAAAGCACCCTTTTTTGAAATATAGTGCTCCATTTTTTTGGAAGTCGAGGAGTCCTAGAGCTTGAGGAGCTTGGATAGAATTTACCTATCAAATTTCATATTTTTTGGACATTGTTTGATACCCCAAAAGTAGTTTAGGACATACTTTTTAAGTAAGCCAAGCATTAGATGCGAAACTAGTCACTTCACGTCAAAAACTATAAAAAGAGCTAGAGAGCTCATTTTTGGGGTTAGCTAGTGTAAGGTGTGAGCTTTGTAGGAGATCTTTTGTACTTTGAGCAATGAATAGAAGTGTTTCTCATTCCAATTCTCTCCTATTGTCTCTTCCATGTGTGTGTGCCCTAGTGTGCTTCTCGTCTTCACCTTTGTGCACATCAATCGTTCATGATTCTCATATCATCCTTACATCTATGCAGATCGACAATTAAGGAGGTGAAGCCCCATGGTTTGATACTCATCCTTGTCTAGAGCAATACCAAATTATGCACCATTGTCAAGGATGTGCCCAAGGACGAACATGCGATGGTAAGAGTGTTAGGATATCAACATTGGAAAGTAAGTAGTTAGAGTTTTTGCAAGTTTTTTCACCTTTTTTAGTGTTCGTTTACCTCATAATCACTTCCCATACCACCACCCTCCATAGCCACAATTCATCATCTTCATCGAAATGTCAAATTTTTCTCCATATCCACCTTCATTTACCTCATTTCCCTCATTTTCTTGTGTGAGAGAGAGCAAGAGAGGAAGTGTGTAGAGATTATGCGTGTTTGAATTTTGCTCTAAAGGATTCCACACCACAACCGAGCTCAACACCCTGTGCGGATGAGAAATCTCTGCATTATTCATCATCTTGGCTTTTTTCTCAGCCTATGGCAACATGCCATCAAAGTATACAGTCGTAGCTTTCATCTACAACAAGGGAAAGGGCACCTCACTTCCTCTTGGGAGCACTAGGTGCACCATTAGAATTACATGATTTGTAGAATATCGCAATAGGATGGGACTATCACGAAAGCCCAGACCATTGCTAAAACAAAGACAACCCTGAAAACCCAGACAATCACGATCATCGAGACCATTGCAATAGCCTAGACTATCACGATAGACCAAACCATCGTGACAACCTAGGCCATTACGATAGCCTAGACCATTGCGACAACCCAAACTATTGTGACAACTCAGACCATCACGATAGCCTAAACCATCACAATAGCCTAGACCATCGTGATAGCCTAGACCATCGCGATAGCCCAGACCATAGTGTTAGCCCAGACCATCGCGATAGCCCAAACCATCATGAAAGCCCAGACCATCGTGACAACCAAGAGCATCGCGATCATCCAGACCATCACGAAAACCCAGACCATCACGACAACCCATACCATAGTGATAGCCCAGACCATCGTGATAGCCTACACCATCGCGATCATCCACACTATCACAATAGCCCAGACGATCGCGGTAGACCTCCTTTTTGGCAAAGATTAGGGTTTATGAAATTTTGACCAAATTTTCATAAGGTTTTGAAATAGTTTGGTTGTTCATAGGAATTCCAAAGCAATTGGACATGGGTGCCATAAGAAACAGAGGCAAGAGGTAGTGCTTGGGAGGTTTCTTGGGCAATTAGGATACCAAGGGCATACAAGGAGCTTGCTATAAGTTTGGAAATTCACTACACCTTCTTGGTCAATTCAATCTTAGGCTAAGACATAATTCAAGTACTTAAGCATAAGGTGGCATTAATAACTTAAATTCAAAAGATTTAAAGAACTCAAGTGAAAGATATTAATATATCGCAATCGTGAGAACACTAAGAGAAAGAATTTAAATTCACACCACAAGAACTAAGTAAATAATGACAGGTTATTCTTGACAAGTATATTGGAGACGAGGAAAATACAAAAACGAAATAAAAGGAAGAAGTAATTAGTACTCAAAAGGAACATTACAACATGTATGTACTTCATTAAAGGCGGGATAGCAAAGGGAAGCAAAATTCATGAACCTTAAGTCAAGAAGAAATATAGGCAGATTAGGTTGACCAAGTAGTTGATCATCTGAGGTAAGTGTTAATCGGACTACTAAATCGTGGGCTTAACAATTGAGTGATTTCCCCTACATAGTGAGCTCAAACACTAGTGAGTCAGAGATATCTTTTAGCATGAGAAGCATATAGGTGGGATATGACTTGTTTATTTACAAACACCAAAGGGTCCTTATAAGACTCAACTTGAGTACATCTGAACCAACCAATTAGGTGCTCGCATCTATGAGGATGGTTTACAAAGGTCCATAATTTAGCTTATGAATCTAGAGAAGCCCTTCTGAATTAAGGACTTGATGGTCAAGTTTGAAGATGGGTCCTACATAGATAAGCAGGGAACCATGTATATGGTGACCAACGTACCTAATAGGATAGATGAATTTGGATCCATTGTGCCTGAGTCAGATAGGATCATCACACCTGACTGGATACCCCAAGAGAACACAAGCATCGAGCTCTTTGTTAATAGAGAAACCGATGAAGCTTTCTGGAGGCCTACACATGATAAACTTGGTGATGAAACGAGCTCATTATATATGAATTCAAAGAGCCAAAGATCCCAAGAAAGATCATCTATATGGATAACTCTTTAGAGAGGATGTTTCTAGTCACGAATCATGGTACACAAAAATATACACAGAAGGGTGAGCTAATTTCCCCTCATCTAATTCTACTAACCCTCATAGTTAGACAGGACCAGGGTCTTCACATGTCCTAGGAATGTAGAAAGAAAAATCCAAGAGCACCCAAAGGTGAGCTTTGTACACACCATAGGAAGGGAAAGACAAGGACTAGATACTGAGAGAGCAGAATGGGAAAGAACTAGAGGACATAGGCACCAAAGAGGCATGGATGATTTTCCCTGCCTAGACCAAGAGAACACCCCAGAATCTTGAGGCCCACATAATTTGTGAAATCCATGAAGAATTACTTCGACGGTACAAGTGATCCCTATGATTAGGTAACAAAATTCAAGCAAGTGTTGAGAGCTGAACAAGTTGAGGATCTGTTCACTGAATACAATTATTTTGGATTGAAAAATATAGCCCTAACATGGTTGCAACCCTTGCATCAAGAAAAATTTAGGGCTATTAATTAATTACGAGAAACCTTAGAGCAATGCGTGAGAATGTGTATAAATATATAGGATAATTTGGGTGATGAGTTGGAGTGTTCCAAAATCTAGAAGGATTTAGATTGTTCAACCAACTTCACATCCAAACCCTCTACCTCCATAGAAGAATTTGCAAAACGAGTGGCTCAAAAGTTAGGAATGTCAAGTAACAAAAACCCTTAGAATGGTTTTTGTGAAATGTTGTTCTACTTGTGGAGGCAATCACATGAAAAATGTATGTCCTTTGCTAGTTCAGAGCCTAGGTAGCTTTAATGCCCAATAGTGCACATTTGAGAGAAGATACATGAATCACACTACTCAAGATTTTCCCTATAACAAGCATGTAGTTAGGAAAAACTACTACCAGCCTTATCCACAACCAAGTAGGTATCAAGGCTATTACTAGTAGCAGCCTTATTATAGGCGACCGCACAACTACCAACCACACCATTAGGCACAATCAAGACCCCAACTTGTGGTAGGACAATAGCCACCACCCCTTGCCAATGTAATTTTAGTGAAATATGCAACAAAGCTCAATAAGACATTAGTGTGAACATCTCCATTGATCATAGAAAATGACCCCAATACTGAAAGCTTTGATTTTGCACATGGAGTTAGTCCACTAGAATACTATAATGAATCCACTAAACACTTTGAAGCTTACCCATACAAAAACCCATAATGGAACCCAATTGGGAGCCAAATTATGCCAATGTGATGTACATCTAACCCTAGATCTCAAATGGGAGAGATCAAACCACAAGCCCCCAGAGGACCCTGCTTTGATGTCAAGGAGATCACTTTATAAGAGAATGTCCCCATGCTCCACCTGTAGGGCATCCACACTATTTTACCATTCAAGGATATTGATTAGAATGTGGCAAAGAGCATGTCATATGAGACTCTCCCAAAAACCCGACCAATGCCTCTAACATAATTCCAATCAATTCAATAGGCACAATGCACACATCAAATGTGTCTTCACCAGCCTTGGTGCCAATTCAGGCAATGATGGAAGCTCAAGCTTTACAACAAACCCAACAAGTAGAGAAAGAACAATCCTCAGAACCTAGTGAAATCAGAGAATGCAATAGAAAGGAAACAAAATCATGGAAAGATTCTTGAGAAAGATTTAAGAGAAAGTGGAAGAGGATATTAGCAGAACCCAAAGGGATTTAAAAAGAAACCAAAGCAAAGATCTTAGAATTAACATCACAAGAGCCACTAGAGATTCCCTCTTTGCCGAATCCAGGATCAATCTTAGTAGAACATATCCCAAAGGACTTGGATATATGTTCAAAAGCTATCAGGATAGACGAAGAGAAGGACCTAATGATTTAGAGGTAGACAAAAGCTATCCAAGAGCATACCTAGAAATAGGAAAAACAATGCTTTTCATCAAAACAATTGAACTATCTCAAGCTATGTTTGAAACGACCCAATATGTTAATCAGAGTAATCTAGTGAAACTAGATTGCACTTCTAGGGATTGCTAGAGAGATTTGAACGATTGGCATCTAAACCACAACATTTAGTGCAAAAGGAGGCTCATTCCATAAGAAGCACACCAAGAGAGTTTTCATTGATGATATCACAAGTTCCTAATTCAAAGAAGGTGGAATTTCTCCCTCAATCCATAAGTACTCACAAGGATTCTTGAGAGAGATTGAAAAGGAGAAATGGAGGTTTGAGCAGGAGGCTTCGACCCCTATTCGAAAGATAAATGCTCTTCATGATTGGTTTCTTCAAGTTATCCCTTCTATATATGGGGAGCAAGAAGAGGTGCAATCAAGCAAATGATTGGATTTTGAATCTAATTCCTTACAATAATCACCCCACTTCATAGCCCATGGGAATCAAAGTGCTTTTAGATGGGAGTTCCCAATGTTTTAATTAGAAATGATGAATGAGTTCTTCCTTGGAACATGGATGTAGTAAAGAATACTAAAGTGTTGTGTCACCTCACTTTAGAAGAATAATTGAAAGTCAGACCTGAGTTGTGGAAGCATGTAGCAAACGAGCTACCAGATGTTGCTAATTCCCACTCTCAGGAAGAATTGCAAAGAACGGAGAAGAAGGAAATACCTATCTTCCTATCACATGCCAAGCCTACACCACAAAGGCGAATTTAGATTCAGGAGCCATAGTTTCCATTGCTAAGACCTACTAGAATGAAGTTGCAAGTGGCAAATGGACATATAGAGAAGCCAACTCTAAGACCTACTAGAATGAATTTGCAACTAGCAGATGGACATATAGAGAAGCCTTTGGGGTTTCTAGAAAGAATAACTCTCACCATTTGTGGTGTAGAGTTTGAGCAAACCTTTGCCAACTGTGAGTTTGGAAAGAACCATGCCTATGAGATGATTTTGGAAAGACCGTTCATGAAACAATTGCAAATAGTGCAAGATTGGGGAACCAATTCTTTGTACTTGTAGAACTTAGAGGTAACTACCAAAGTCCATCTCAAGGATTATTCTCATAGGTATGTACCACCATTGCAGTGGAAATCCATCCATAGAACACCAGAAGAGATGGAGTTAGTGCACTCCACAGGATCAGACCCCTCATAGATGCATGAGGACACACATTTATAGATGTGCAAGGTTGCAGCAGAAGAAAAGAAGCGGCTAGAAGATATAAACTTAGGTGCTATGCAAACACTCTAGATTAGTACAAGACCCAGCCTATGCACCTATGATATTCCTAGATGAAGAGTTTGAACCTTAGGCTTGGGTAAATATATTACCCTCCATGGACATAATAGTGAATGAGGAATACACACTATTTGAAGTGCCAAAACATTTCAATAAGTATGACGTCGAGGATAGGAAAATAATGGGAAGAATGCCAAAAAGAGAAGATCTCATGGGATAAGCTTACAATAATAAAGAACAAAATAATAAAGTTGTAGTGACTATTGAAGAAGGAGAAGAAAGGTGCACATATATAGGACATGATTTAAGTGAAGATGAAGAACAAGAGTTGACCGCGTTGTTGAGAGTATTTAGAGATGTGTTCCCTTGAAACTACAAGGATTGAAAAGGAGTGGATCTAGAAATTTTTTCCCATACGATCCCCATGACGCAAGAGGCCAAGCCAACCAAACAGACGCCTTACACATACAATGACAACTATGCAACAAAGATAAAAGAAGAAATTGATTGGTTGATAGAATCAGGATTTATCTATGAAATACAACATATAGAATTGGTATCCCCCATTGTTGTAGTTCCCATGAAGAATGGGAAGTTACATGTATGCATTAACTTGAGGAAATTTAATTATGCCACCATAGGAGATAGCTATCCGCTTCCATCACGGAGCACTTGTTGGAATGTGTAGTCGGCAAGGAAGTTTACAGCTTCCTTGATGGATTTTAGGTTACAACTAAGTATCCATTGACCTTAAGGAACAACATTAGATGACTTTTGCTACTAAATGGGGTATCTTTGCATTTGCTGTGGTGCCATTCGAGCTCACAAATGCACCTGCTACCTTTCAAAGACTAATATGTCAAGTGTTTAAGAACTTCTTGAGGAAGAATTTAGAGGTCTATGTGGATGACTTGTGTGCCCATTCCCACAAAAGGCAAACACATATCCCAGAGCTTAGGAAAATTTTTGACAAGTATAGAGAGTATCCAGTGTGCTAGAGGAATGTGTCATCATGTATAGACAAGGTAAAATTTTAGGTCATATTGTGTCAAAGAATGGTA
Organism: Ceratopteris richardii; assembly: GCA_020310875.1. NCBI lineage: Eukaryota > Viridiplantae > Streptophyta > Polypodiopsida > Polypodiales > Pteridaceae > Ceratopteris > Ceratopteris richardii. The sequence continues at coordinate 143,320,794 of CM035411.1, read as the reverse complement.
TATATATGGGTGAGGATAAGGTGAGAGCGATAGCTTAGTTACCTAGATCGAGGACATTTAAGGAAATAAAAGATATTATGGGACATTTTGGATATTATCGATGATTTATCCACATGCATGTTATCATTGTTAAACCTCTGTACAACCTCTTGATGAACTTCAAATGGATTGAGGAATGTGAGACTTCTTTTGATGAGCTAAAATGATGATTGTGCTCAACCCCCAACTTGAGTGGAATAAACCATTCCACATTCATGTCGATGCTTCCAATTATGCTATTGCATGCATGCTAGCACTACCTATGGATAAGAGAATATAGAACTTCCCATTGCATATCCAAGTAGACAATTAAACATTATAGAACATAATTACACTACCACCGAGAAAGACGAATTAGGTATGGTCTACACATTTAAAAAGTTTAGTACATTATTTGCTTGCAAATAAGTTTAAGTTCTTTATGGATCACCATGATCTTCTCTACTTAGTGAACAAGCCTTACAACATAGGTAGGTTAGTAAGATGGTTTCTCTTACTAATGGAGTATGATTTTGAAGTTGTAGTTTGGAAAGGGAAGATTTACCTTTGGGCAGATCACCTTTCATGACTTACTTTCAGAGAATCCCTACAAGGAGTGTCAGATGAACTTCTAGATGCTTGTTTGTTCAATCTAGAGCTAGTTCTAGACTGGTCTAAATGACTTATGCCTATTCACACATTTAGACCTAAGAATCTAGTAGTAAAGAATAAGGAGAGTGAAGTAGTTAAGTCACAGGGATATCAGATACTAGCAAGAAGCATTTACAAGCAGAGTGACCAAGGAATTCTAGCTTCTTATGTGGAAGAACAAGAGCACAACAAATGGTTGCAACTCGCACATATAGGTGCGATAGGGAAACATCACTCATCACTTGAAACATAGAATCCTATAGAGACCGAATTGATTAGGAGTGTATTGGCCAACCATGAAAGTAAATTTCTATAGGATGGTCAAAGAATGTCATACTTGTATTAGTAGACCTCGCGTTGAACATGCCATGTTATACCAAATGTCTCTAGTTCTTGTCAGGAGTAGCGCTATAGTTGACTTCCGAAGAACATAAAAGTTTCCACCAAAAATGATATTAGCAAGACAAAGGAGTGTATATCACGAGGCTTGCGACTATTAACTCCTTGGTGATAATTTGTATAGACATGGAAAAGATGGATACGTGAGACTATGTGTCCATGAGAGCGAATACTTGAAGATTTTAGAGAGTGCATATCAAGGTGTTGTAGGAGGGCTTTTTGGGGCTGATGGGGTGATCAAAGCCATACTATGTTCAGGACTATTGTGGCCCACTCTTCATATGGATGCACATACCTATGTGAAGAGATGGGACATTAGTGAACTCAATATCCGATTTGCAGAGATGAGATGCCACTGAGACCCATGATGGGAGGATGTGTAGTCTCTAAGTGGGGAATAGACTTTGTAGGACCCATTACCCCAACTAGAGGATCTTGTGTGGAATACACAATCGTAGCCACGGATTATCTGACAAAATGTGTAGAAGTGAAGGCCAAAGAAAGAATGGTGCACAAATAATGACAAAATTCTTGTTCAAAAATGCATTTATCAGATATGGTTTCCCTATAGATTTGGTGAGTGACCGAGAAAATCATTTCCTAGGTGAATTAATTGAATATATGTTGCAAGATTTTATGGTAAATCACAAGAATTCAACACCATACCATCCATGTGCCAATGGATAGGCAAAAATCACTAACAAAATAGTATGCAATGTACTAACTAAGATCTTAGACAAGAAACACTCTAATTGGGACAAACAGTTACACCACGCTGTTTGGGCATATCGACTGGACAAAATGGTACTCAATGCAAATCCCTTTCAAATGGACTTTGGTCAGAATGCAGTGGTTCCTTTGGATTTCTTGATACCCACTCTTAAGGTCACACAAGAGCATCAGTGGACACACCATGAGCTATCATCTAGGATTATGGACTTAGAATGCTTATGAGAAACTAGGCTAAGGGAAGCATGAGGAATATATGCAACCAAGAAGAGGTAGAAATCTTACTCTGATGTGCATGTGAGAGACAAGGGCTTGAAAGGTTGCGATTTGGTATTGTTCTATATGTTTAAATGAAAAAAAAAACTATTCTTAGTCTACTAGCAGACACACAATAAACAAGCTCTAGAGGAAGAAATGAAAGATATGAAAACATAATAAAATGAATAAATAGACAAGGACACAAATGATGCTCTATGAGGATGGAGACTCCATAAGGAGAGTGAGGGCACTCTTGCCAATGGCTTGAGTGAATGAGCTTGTGAGGAGTGAAGTGAGACCCTTCTTATATGTACTTGAGGGAAAATCTCCTTGCATGTGGATTTAATGGACTCGCATGAGAATGATTCTTGCTTTGGACAAAAGGGTGGAGCATGGAACTGTCAACACCCCCCTCCATGTGATGACCCTTTTTTTTAATGTGGGGGACTAGTGAAATATGGGATCACTTAGTCGATTGGGATTTTTGTTGGTGCAAGACAATCAACAATTGAACTTTTGATGAAGTTTTGAAGTCAAGGATTGAAGGAAGGATCAAGTCATGAAGCATGAAGAAAGTATATGTTCAGAGAATGAAGATATGTATACATATGTACATTAACTTAGAGTTAGCTCACTTATACTATTGTATGGTTATGAGCTTGTACATATTTGCCTATATATACAAGGAAAATTGTCGGGCCAAATATGAGAGAGTGTGAGAGAACAAGAATTGAAGAGAATTAGAAGTCATTAGACACTTGTGAAGTGAGTAAGATAGCTCTCTCATCCAGATGTAAAACTTTTCAGTAATGAAGAAAAGTTGCACCCGATTTTTCTGTGTGTTCTCCTTCTGTGCTTGATCAATTCAAGAATCCTTTTGTACGTGTCTAATTCCATAGTTAATGAGTCTATGGTTAAAGTTTGAGAGCCTAATTGTAAACATGCTGTGAGAATTATGAGTAGGAACATTCATATGTGAGGAAGTGTTAAGTGTCTTTTGAAACAGGCGCAATCCCGATGGTCAAAGAAATGGTCAGTTCTCAGTGCACAGTGTAAAGTTTTGCACAAATGAGGAGCCAAAATCTAAGTTCAGAGGTAAGCCATCTATGGCTAAAAGCATTTGCATAAACGGGTTCTACTTTGGGAGAACCATGCTTTAGAAGTTACAGGTGTCAAAGTCGATTGTTAAGAACTACAGATTTAGACATAGGTGACTTGTTGAGATCATTTCTCAAGATCTAGTGAGTTTTTTGGAATGATTTAACTTGGAGGAGGTGCGCAAATTGTAGACGACACCTTATACAAAGTTTATAAAAAACTTTACACATTTGATAAGTCAATGAATGAGTTATGTGCAACAGACTTTCTGTGTAGACGTCTTCTTCACAGTTTGTTCAAGATTTTGGTAGTTGAGTATTGATCCTCCAAATTGGTGAAGGTTTTAAGTTATTCTTGATATAGAGGTGCTCTAACTTCAAGGATAACTTGTTCTTTTGGAGATTAACAATCTCCATCAGTGGTATCAGAGAAGGAAGCATCAAAATTGAAGAAAGGAGGACCTCGACTGCTGTAGTTATAAAGAATTCAACATTTGAAGATACAAAAGGTGAAAGCTTGAAAGTAAAGCTTGAGAAGGAGGTCATAAGATATCAAGGAAGACAAAAGGAACTTCATTCGAAGCAAAGATACACTTATTTCTTATAAAGGTTGAAGAATTTAATACACAGGTGAAGAAAGGATGGGAGATTCTCTTCAGATAGAGAAATTAGATAGAGAGAACTATCCAGCATGGTCAATGAGGATGGAAGTTCATCTTATGAGCAAAGACTTGATAGGTTATATCACAGGTGAAGAAGAAAAGCCTCAGTTTAGAGATCCTAGTGTTCCAACTAGGGATGAATTGTCAGATTTGAAGACTTGGATGAAGAGAGATGCTCAAGCTAGGAGCATTATCTATATGGGAGTTAATGACTACTTGCTACCTCACATTAGAGGTCTTGAAAGTGCAAGTGATATATGGAATGCTTTGGAGGAGCATTTCCAAAACACCACAAAGTCAAGGAAGGCATCCTTCTGGGCAGAGTTTACCACATTCAAGAAGAAGGCCTCTCAATCCATTTCAGATTATGTAACAAGGATGAAGAACATTGTAGATTCATTAGGAGCAGTTGATGAAGATATTGAGGAGGATAAATTGGTAAGGCAAATCCTCACAGGTTTGAGAGGTGATGACAAATGGAAACCATTCCTTCTGTCTACTGAATTATCACTAGATCATTTTACTCCTGATTTGAATCAGTTGCTATTGGAGTTAGACGTCTGTGGAAGCACGTGAACAACACAAGGAAGAAGAAGAAGCTTGGAGCACAAACACACAATACTGAAATGTATTACTAGAGAATGTACAAAGATAAGTAGTCCATTAGCGCAATATGCGTATATACAAGCCGGCGGAAAAAAACCTCCTAAAGAGGGAAAAAAGTGCCCCGGTTGTCCTAGAGTGTTCACACACATCAATACCTAAATATATCAACGAATCCCCACTGGGAGTGATGCGGTGAACGAGTAGCTGGCACTCATGTATAAGGAAGTGGGAAGCTATGTGGAAATCACTCCACAAAAGGAAGTAAGCCCAAAGCTTTGTGGAAAGCTTCAAACTTCTCCCTGGGCAGAGCCTTCGTGAAAAGGTCTGCAATGTTCTCCTGTGTGGGCACATATGCCAAGCTGATCTCCCCAGCAGAGAACCTCTCCCTGACATAATGATAATGCACCTCAATGTGCTTAGTGCGAGCATGGAACACAAGGTTCGTTGCAACTGCCAATGCGCTCTGACTGTCAGTGAAGATGGTGGTGGAAGAAGACTGACCAACACCCAAAGCAGCCATAAGGCGTTTGAGCCACACACACTCAACACTAGCTGTGAAAGCTGCCCTATACTCAGCCTCACAACTAGAAGTGGCCACAGTAGGCTGCTTCTTGCTCAACCAAGATATACATGAGCTACCAAGCATGAAGCAAAAGCCACTAGTGGACACACGAGTGTCATAGCAACCTGCCCAATCAGAGTCAGAAAAAGCATGCAAATCTGGCGGTAGTGATCCCCCCTTGGGATAAAACAACCCAAGTAGCCGAGTACCACTCAAGTAGCGAAAGATGCGCTTAACTGCCTGCCAATGTGTGACTCCTAGGCAATGCATAAACTTGCTCATCTGTGAGACAACAAACTGAATATCTGGCTGAGTAATGCATAAGTAAATCAAGCATCCAACAGCGTGTTGATAGAGAACAACATCAAATGCATCTCCAGCAAGACTCAATCGTAAACCTGTCTCCATAGGAGTGGCAATAGGCTTACAGTCTTCAAGGCCAAAATGCTGCAATAATGTGTCAATATATTTCGTTTGACACAAAGCCATTCCACCATCAACGTGCATAAAATGAATGCCCAAATAATGATGCAAATGCCCCAAATCAGACATCTCAAATGAGGCATGCAAAGCAGCCTTGAAATCAGCAATATGCTTCTCAATAGGACCAGTAAGCAACATGTCGTCAACATAGACAACAATGATCAGAAGCACATCATTAGCACGACATTTAAGGTGCTTTCAGTTGGACTGTTCTCAAAACCATGTGCAACCAGATAGGCATGTATCTTCTCATACCAAGCACGTGGTTCTTGCTTTAAACCATATAATGCCTTCTTTAACCTGCACGCCTGGTTTTCATGCCCTTTTTGCACAAAGCCACGAGGATGAAAAACATACACTTCTTCATGCAAGTCACCATTCAGAAATGTTGTTTTAATGTCCAACTGATGTACATTCCAACCATGATGGGTGCAAGTGCACAAATGCTCCGAACAGTAGTCATACGGCATGTAGGTGCAAAGGTCTCATCAAAATCAATGTCTCTTTCCTGCGCATAACCCTTTGCAACAAGCCTAGCCTTATACCTGTCCACTGTACCATCGGGTTTACGCTTCAGCTTGTATACCCACTTAGTGCCAATGGCCTTCTTGCCAGGAGGCAAGTCACATAAAGACCAAGTACCATTCTTCATTATAGCATCATATTCAGATTGCATAACAGCCATCCAATTTTTTGAATTTTATGTTTCATCAAACGAAACAGGCTCATTCTCATCACAGAGACTAGATGTAGCCATAGCATAGCAATCTGATGCAAAAGAGGCACTATGAGATCCTGAACGAGTACGATATGACAGAGATGCATCTAATTTGCTGTCACGCAAGGTCTGCACCAGCCATTTTGGCATAGTTCTTGCCTGCTCAATATCAACTCTCTCATCAATAAGTGCATCATGTACATCTGCATCAGAAATGGAATGATCTGCATCATCATATGAAACCTGCAAAGGCTGAGAAGTTGCCTCATTAGGACCAGCACTAGACCGTCCACCTGTAAAAAGAGGCATCAAAGTATCATACATGTCTTTGGAGCTAACAGATGTTTCCTTGGTACATGAAAGCAATGGTTGAATAGCATCTTCCACAAAAACAACATCACGGCTAACCAGAATGCATTTAGTCTGTGGATGATACAGACGATAGCCTTTACTTTCAGAACTGTACCCAACAAAAATATATTTTACTGCCTTATCATCCAATTTTCTGCGATGTTGTTCATGCACTAATGCATATGCCAAACAATCAGAAACACGCAGATGAGCAACAGATGGCTTGCGGTCATGCCAAGCCTCATATGGAGTGATAGAGTGCAGTGCTTTAGTGGGACACCTGTTCAGTACATATGCTGCACACATGACAGCCTCAAGCCAGAAACTATGTGGTAAAGCCTGACTTTTGACCATGCACCTCGCCATCTCCATGAGTGACCTGTTCTTCTGTTCAGCAATTCCATTTTGTTGAGGTGTATACGGCACTGTACACTGGTGTTTTATCCCATGTTCAAGCAGAAATGCATTAAAATCAGAAGACATATATTCCCCCCTCAATCAGAACGGAGGGTGTCCATTTTACATGCTGACAGATTTTCAGCCAAAACCAAAAACTGTTTGAAGCAGAAAAACACTTCAAACTTTGCCTTCAATGGATATACCCATGCATGCCTGGAGAAATCATCAATGAAAGTCACGAAGTAAAGTTAGTTTCCAAAAGAAGGTGTCTGCATAGGACCACAGACATCACTATGTACAAGCTGCAATTTTTGCATAGCCTGAATTGAACCATCTTTTGGAAAGGAGGAACGCTTCATTTTGCCCAAAATACAGCCTTCACATACATGTTTTCCAGGTGCCCCAAGCTTGGGCAAAGAAAACACCATTTCAGATTTCTACAGGCGTAGCAAACTAGCAAAATTCAGATGACCAAAGCGTGCATGCCAAAGCTTTGCATCTGACATAGCCTTAGAATCGTTTACTGCACATGCCAAATCATTTACAGATCTTTCATAGTCTATGAGCTTATACAGCCCACAACATAAAATGCCAGAAGTAATAATAACATCGCCATTTGACAGATCATGAACTGTACATCTGTCATCAACAAGTTTCACAACCAAGCCAATCTTCTTGATCCCTGGCACAAATAAAGCATCTGACAAGGTGAAAGAACTACCATCAGCAGTAGTCTGAATGATCTTACCAACTCCCATAACAGTATAAGAGGAGTTGTTGGCGCATGTGACAGTATTCCCTGTAGGGGCAGGCTCGAGTGAACAGAAGAAACTGCGCTGCGAGGTAATATGTTTGGTTGCCCCACTGTCAAAGTACCAAACATCTGAGTCCACTGCAGACATGCACTGCTCATGAGAAGATGGGTCAAAACTGCAAACAGTAGTAAACGCCCATTCTTCTTCCTGCACAAGATTAGCAGACTCTGTTTTTGGTGTAGAGGCTTCTGCAACAACCATTCGAGCCTCCTTTTTCTTTGCCTCTTTTGCAACCAGTTTTGGATAGTTCTTTATGATATGATCATTCCCTTTACAGTGCTTGCAAAACAATTTCTGCTTTTCTGATTTCTTCTCATCTTTATCTTCCTTCTTCGAATATGCAGAATTAGCAGATTTCTGCTTACTAGTTGAAGAGCTCCATTTTCCTTTGCCCTTCTGACTAGCCAGGAAAGCTTGATATGCAACTCGCATAATGGACCTGTTTTGCCTGGACTGATCTTCCTGCAATAGAACAGAGACTAACTCCTCAAATGATAAGGCATTCGGATTGCCTTTCATCATCAATCGAAGAGTAGAAGCAAAACTCTGATATGAATCAGGAAGACCATTCAGAAGGGTCTGCACAAGTGAGCTATCTAGTATAACCTCATCAACAGAAATCAACTGTTCCTTCAAATCTTTGATCTTCGTTAGGAAACTGTCCATAGAATCACCTTCATTCATGTGCTCACTCTCCAACTGTTTTTGGAGGTAAGCAACACGAGCCTCATTCCTAGCTTGGTACAATGTGGTAAGTGTATCCCAAGCATCCTTAGCTGTTCTGCAAGAGCGAATATGAGGAATAATGGCACGTTTGACAGACAAAGCTATCAATGCATGTGCCTTGGCATCTCTGCCATCCCAGCAAATCTGCTCTGCAGTAGGTGCAGCAGAAACAATAGCACGAACAGGAATCTGGGGAATATCAACTTCGACACCATCTTCATTAGCTCCAGCACCTGTATTTGCAGTACCTGTAGTCAGAGGTGTAACAGGACGTCTTTCAACACCCTGCACAATGTTCCCCAATCCTTTTGCAACCAATACATGTTGCATCATATAAGCCCACAATGGGTAGTTGGTACCATCCAACTTATCCTCAACAGCCAACATACGGAATACATCACTGCTTTCAGCCATGGCCGGTGACTAAAATACCTTGATGCAGAAAATTGACTGTATCTCAAAAAGGTTGAACGAAACTGCCCGGACAAGTTCTGCTAAACCTGTAGCAGACTTTGAGACGCTTATACTGGCGAACAGAAATAGGTATATACCTTTGGCACAAAAAGGCAAAATAGCTTGCACAAGCGCTGCGATAGTGCATTCGGAGGCCGAAACGAGCTCAGATCGCGATCTCTAAAACACCCTGAGTATGCTCACCAAATTTTGTGCGAATCTGAGACTGCAAACGGAGGAGTGTCGATGGCGCCCTAGATGAAGCGACAACCTGCTCTGTTACCAATTGTTGGAGTTAGACGTCTGCGGAAGCACGCGAACAACACAAGGAAGAAGAAGAAGCTTGGAGCACAAACACACAATACTGAAATGTATTACTAGAGAATGTACAAAGATAAGTAGCCCATTAGGGTAATAGACGTATATACAAGCCGGGGGAAAAAAACCTCCTAAAGAGGGAAAGAAGTGCCCCGGCTGTCCTAGAGTGTTCACACACATCACTACCTAAATATATCAACAATTGCTAGGACACATGCTAACCTTTGAGCAGGATGTCAAAGGTGAAAGTGATAAGAGCTGAGGTCAAGCAATGTATTCAAAGGATAAAAAGAAGAATAGCAAAGGGAAGCAACTAGCAAATGAAGATGAAGGTACAACTAGCCAAGCTAACTTCCTAAGAGGAAGTGGAGGTGGCAAAGGTAGAGGAAGAGGGAGAAGTAATAAAGATGGAGTCAAAGCTTGATGGATTTGTGGTAAGACAAATCATTTAGCTCATGATTGTTGGCATAATACTCAGAGTAATGGTGGATATAATCAGAACTTTAATTCAAGAGGAAGAGGTGGCAAAAATCAAAGAGGTAATTTCAGAGGTAGAGGTAGTAGAGGTTATTTTGGAAGAAGTGCAGGTAGAGGATTCCAAAGCCAACAATACAACAATACCTACTACAATTATGCTTCAGATAAGAAGGAGGATTCAACATTGATTTTGAATGCAACTTGTGAAAGGCAAAGTGAAGACCAAAGAGTCTTCTACATTGACTCAGGGTGTAACAATCACCTGAGTGGCAACATATCATTGATGACTGATTTGGAAAATAAGGTAACTAATCATGTAGTTCAAACAGGTGATAATACAAAGCACAATGTGAAGTCAATTGGATCAGTGAAGGCCAAGGATGGAAGTACTCTCTTGAGTAAGGTTTTGTATGTTCCTACAATTCCAAAGAATCTGATAAGTGTAGGACAAATTATTGACAAAGGTTATGAAGTTAGGTTCACTAATGAAGGAGTTTTTGTGGAAGACCCTAGCAATGGGTATAAACAAATTGTTTCAGGGAAGAAAGAAGGAAGATTGTTCACATTGAAGATTCAAGGTAATGTTGGTCATGCCTTGTTCACCTATGGAGGACATAAGATCTTTGAGTTAGCTCATTGGCACAAACGGCTTGGACATTTTAATGGAAGAGGTATTAAAGATATGGTTAACAATGGTTCAGTGCTTGGATTGCCTAATGTTGCAGGTCAACATATGACATACAGATGTGAGGCATGTCAATTAGGTAAGGCTCATAAGCAATCTTATTCCAAACATGGTTTCATGTATTCACAGAAGCTTGAGTTGGTACACACAGATGTGTGGGGACCATCAAAGGATTTTAGTACCAATGGTTCAAGGTGTTATGTAATTTATGTTGATGATGCTACCAAATGGATCACTATCTATGTGATCAAAGATAAATAAGAGGTATTCAATACATTCAAGCATTATCATGTGTATGAACAAAGAATCTCAGGTCAAAAGTTGAGGAGACTAAGGTTAGATGGAGGGGGAGAGTATTTCTCTAATGAGTTCAGTGATTACTTGTGGAATGCAGGTATAAAAAGGAAGGTTACTTGCAGGTACTCTCCTCAACAAAATGGTATAGGAGAAAGGAGGAATAGAACTCTTGTTGAGTTTGCAAGATCAATGATGAAGGAGAAAAATTATCCCAATTATTTGTGGGCTTAGGGTGTAAATACAGCTACATATTTGGTCAATAGATTACCATGTAAAGCTTTGCATGGTATGACACCATATGAAGCATGGTGGGGTAAGAGACCTACTCTAGATCATTGCAAAGTATTTGTGCATATGTGCCATCTCAATTGAGGCACAAATTGGAACCTAAATCTGAAAAGTATGTATTCATTGGATATGATGATAAGCAGATGGGATATAGGTTGTGGAATCCATCCACAAAACAATTCCTTGTATCAAAGGATGTTACATTTGATGAGCAAGGTACTTGGTATATAGGTACAATCAATATTTATGCAGGTGATGAGGAAGTTGTGAATCAAAAGAAAGGTAAATCAAATGTTCATATATTTGATGAAGAAGAGAACAATGAAGTACAGGTTGAAGTTGAAGAAGTGCCAAGGTTTGATCCAAAATGTGATGAACCAGAAACCTCAAGGAGTGGAGAACTTAGAAGGTCCTCAAGACACAAATGGCAACCTACAAGGTATAGCTATGACACTTCTTTTTTGGCTACTAAAGATTATGCTTATATGGTAAAGACAGATGAAGACCCTTCTACATATGAAGAGGCAAAAGGTAAGGAAAATTGGGAGAAAGCTATGCAGGAAGTGTGAAGAGATGGATAGGTATGTGCTTGAAGATGAAGAGGTGTTGCAAAATCCTTGATCTACACCAGCCAAATGAACTCCAGGAGTATATGGTGGGCCCTTTTAGCTTGCCAATGGATGTATTAGACACCCTATGTACCTTGGAAGATCTCTCTCAAAAAGATAGATCAAAACAGATAAGTTGGAGTTAGCTCAGAGGTGAAAACTTGCTATTCTTGGTTCATACACCTGTCCAGTGTTTTACATAATTCTCTAAGCACAGCAGCAATTAGCTCAATTCCTCTTGGGGAAGTCTAGGAAACTTAAAGAGCTAACTTTCAAGAGTAATCTCATAAAAAATAATGAACCACACACTGAGAATGAGTTTTAACAAGTGATGACATCATCCCGATTTTCACGGGCTGCTACAAAAATAGACCAGTGAGCAAAAAAATCAACATAACTCAAGATGTAGAAATCCAATGATTATGAAAATTTGTATGGTTATACTAGACAGTAAGATGAATCCAACAAGCTTTAAATCACTGAATGTGGATAAGTAACCACTGAGAAACACCTCTGATAAGATGAGTGAAAAAGTCAGGTACCTGACAGAGAAGTGAAGATGAACAGACCCTGTTGACTTCAAATGAACATAACTGAAGATTGCAACATCCGAATGACATGAAAATTTGTGAGCATATAGTAGACTTATAGACCTAACCAAGTTAAATCACTGAAAATGATGCACCAAGCTCAGAGAAAACATCTCTGCAAGCTGACTGAGAAAACTAAGAGTAATGGCAGTGAGTAGTACACTTCACAAGAACATGGAAAGATGAAACCAAATAATCATGAAAATGAAAGTATATTGCTTGTACAATACAATGACTTACTGATACATATGTGTGCCTCGTAATCACACCTTGATATGGCATAAAGCTCAGCTCTTGGAGGTCTTCACATAGGTCTCTCTAACCACGACTAAAACTGCCATCTATTTATAGTTGAGTTTGGGAGGCTAACTTCCCTCAATCACTCTCCAATCAATCAATGATTGATTTGATTCTCTACCTACCACAAATCATGAATTCGTGGCTCCTCTTTCCATTCTTGATCAAGTGGACTCAACCACTTAAGATTCTCTTACTTTTACATTAAGTAAACTCTTCAAAAGTTACAAGAGGTAGTTCACAAGTGAACTTTACATAGTCTTCTTTTTAAAGCTTCTTCTAAGACTTTGTGAGACTCAAGCCAATACTTAGGCTTGTCATAGACTTGCTCCAACAGCTCCCCCTCAAGCCAAGTATGCTTGAGGTCTTTAATCTTCCAAGATTACCTGCAAACCAATCATAGCCTTGAATTTGCAAAGCTTTGTACCATCCAATGCTTTGGTTAGAATATCTGCACATTGTTGATGAGTGGACACATATGATATTTGAATCTCTTTGCTTAGAACCTTCTCTCGTACATAGTGATAATGAACTTCAATATGTTTAGTCCTTGCATGAAAAATAGGATAAGCAGCCAAATGAATAGAACTCATATTGTCACCAAAAATAGTTGGAGTTCCAAACTCCAATCCAAGATCTTTGAATAATGTCTTCATCCACATAGCTTCTTGTGTAGCTATGGCAAGACCTCTATATTCAGCTTCAGTAGAAGAGAGAGCAACTGTGGGTTGCTTCTTGGATGACCATGAAATAAGCTTTGAACCTGCAAAGGTAAGATAACCTGAAGTGCTTCTTCTATCTTCTTTGGAGCCAGCCCAATCTGCATCAGAAAATAGCTTCAAACCTAAATCAGATACATAAGGATAATAAAGTCCTTCATTTATGGTTCCTTTGAGATACTTGAGAATCCTTTTGGCAGCATCCATATGTGGTTTCCTTGGTGTGTGCATAAATTGACTTAGCACACTCACACTGTAACATATATCTACTCTTGTCAATGTGGCATAGTTGAGACTACCCACTAGACTTTGATATGATGTGATGTCCTCTATGAGTTCACCTTCATGTGAGCTCAATTTGTGATTGACCTCCATTGGAGTACCTGCAATCTTACAATCTTGCATCTTGAATTTTGCCAACGTGTCCTTAATGTACTTTCTTTGAGTGAGAAACAAACCATGATCTTTGTAGACAACTTCCAAACCTAGAAAGTAGGCAAGTGAACCCAAATCACTTATCTTGAACTCTTCTCTCATCTGATCTTTGATCTTCTTCATACCATCTGCATCAGTTCCTGTCAATATAATATCATCTACATATACACATAGGTAGATGACCTCGGAATTACTCTTTTTAATAAAGAGTGAAGGATCTGCCTTGCTTGGTTGAAAGCCTTTGTCCTGCAAGAATGAAACAAGCCTGAAATTCCAAGCTCTTGGAGCTTGCTTGAGACCATACAATGCTTTGTTAAGTTTACACACATAATCCGGATAAACTTGGTTCTCAAAACCAGAGGTTGTGCGATATATACCTCTTCTGTTATCCAACCATTCAAAAATGCATTCTTTACATCTAGTTGAAGTATCTTCCAATTCTTGGAAGAGGCAATACTAAGCAAAACCCTAATAGTAGGCATCTTTGCCACAGGAGAGAAGGTCTCCTCATAATCAATTCCCTGAGTTTGTGCAAAGCCTTTTGCTACAAGCCTTGCCTTATACCTGTTAATGGAACCATCAGAATTCTTCTTGAGTTTATAGACCCATCTTGAGCCTATTACCTTCATGGATGAAGTCTTGGGCACCAAATCCCAAGTGTTGTTTTCTTTTTTTTAACATAAAGGAAGTTCGGCAATAGCCTACTCTCCCGGACTTGAATTAAATTAAGAAACAAAGGTACAAAAGAAGGGGACTAGTGCCCACGGGACCCCCCAAATCCCACAAAGCAGGGGAAGGTTGATTGCATCCTAGGTTGCGTTACAGAGAAGGTTAATCACCCTCTCATCGCCCTCATGCGGGGCCCACTTGGGTTTAAGCTTGTTGTTGATCACCTGGAGAACTTGATGGTGTCTGAAGGGGGGGGACTTCTTGCTGTTGACTATCCTTTTGCCCAAGTGTTGTTTTCCTCAAGTGCTTCAATCTCTTCCTTCATTGCATGCTTCCATTCTGTTTTTGCTTTGGCCTCTTCAAATGATGATGGCTCCTCTTGGTTTATGTCCTGTGCTATGTAGATAGAATGTTTAGTTACTAATGAGGTGTCAAACCCATACCTTTCTGGTTTTTTCTTTTCCCTCATAGATCTTCTTAGGCCATGATGTGATGATTCTGCCTCATGTCCAAGTTCCTGCAATTTTGCTTTACCTTTAGACTTCCATGCTTTGATCTTTTCCATGTGAGATTCTTCATCATCCTCTGAGGTGTCTTGTTCTTCAATCTTTGATTGTTCTCTACCAAGCTTTGGAAAATCTTCTTCAAGATCATATGGTAAATTGATCTTCCTGCATGAATCTTCATACCATGAATTGTTCTCATCAAAAACTACATCTCTGCTTACCAAGAATCCTTTGTTGGTAGGGTTGTATAACCTGTAGCCCTTTTGATTGTTGTCATATCCAATAAATACACACCTTTCTGCCTTTGGATCCATCTTGCCTCTAACCTGTGAAGGAACATGAGCAAAAGCAATACATCCAAAAATTTTACAATGATCTAAGCTTGGTCTTCTTCCATTCCAAGCCTCATATGGAGTCATCCCATCAAGGGATTTTGAAGGCAACATGTTAATCAAGTAAGTGGTTGTAGATACAGCCTCAGCCCATAAGTAATTAGGTAAATGCTTTTCATTTAACATAGACCTTGCAGCTTCAACAATTGTCCTATTCCTCCTTTCTGCCACTCCATTTTGCTCAGGAGTGTACCTTGTAGTTACCTCTCTTTTGATTCCTCTTTCTTGAAGAAAAGAATCAAACTCATGGGAGAAGTATTCTCCCCCTCCATCTGACCTTAGCCTTTTTAGTGATTTACCTATTTGATTCTCCACAAGAGCCAAATATCTTTTGAAACATGAAAAAACTTCATCTTTGTGTTTCATAAAGAATAGGATAGTCCATCTGCTGCAATCATCAATAAAGGAAACATAATACCTTGATCCAGATATTGAAGCTTCCTTGCTAGGTCCCCATACATCTGTATGAACCAACTCCAAGAGATCTCCATGCATATAACCTTTCTTCATGAATGGTAACCTGTGAGACTTTCCAAATTGACATGCACTACACTTATAAATCATATGTTGTTTTGACAAATTAGGAAGTCCAAGTACACTTTGGTCCCTGCAGATTTGCTTTAATGACCTTTCACCAATATGTGCTAACCTTTTGTGCCATACTTCCAATTCTGTGAGTGTCTGACCACCATAATTAAAGAGAGCAATGTTTCTAGTATCCTGTAATTCAAATGTGAACAATCTACCTGTCTTTTCACCTTTTGCAATTCTTCTGAATCCTTGACTTGGATCTTCAACAAATGCTCCTGCTTTTGTGAACCTGACTTGCAACCCTTTCTCTACTATCTGCCCAACACTTATCAAATTCTTTGTAATGGTAGGGACATAGAGTACCTTACTGAGTAGGTTGATGTTTCCATCAAGTGCTTTGACATTGCCTATTTTCTCCACAGGATGTTTTGTATCATCTCCTGTTTGTACCTCATGCTTATTCCTTGGATCTTCTAAATCTGATAGGAGTGCCACATTTCCTGCCACATGATTTGAACAACCTGAATCTATGTAGAAAACATGCTCATCAGATTTACCTTGTGGCATAGCCATGTTCATGATCAATAATGAATCCTCTTTGTTTGAGTCTTTTGTGTAGTTATTGTAGTCTCTCCTTCCTTTGTAGCCTCCTTGATAGTTTGAATGATTGTAGTTGTTGTAGTTGCCATGGTAGTTGTTGAACCTTCCTCTTGAGTAGCCATAACTTCCTCTATTGTATCCTCTTCCTCTTTGATTCCTGGAATTCCTAAAGCAATTTTCAGTTGTATGATTAGTTAATCCACAAATAGAACATGAGTTGGAGTCTTGGGATCTCCCCCTGCCTTGTCTACCTCCTCTTCCTCTACCTCTGCCATGTCTTCCTCTACCTCTGCCATGTCTTCCTCTACCTGCATAGTTAGCTTGATATGTACCTGCTTCATCATCCACTTTCTTTGCCTTTCCTTTGTTATCTTTGGACTTGCTTTTATCAGTGTATAAAGCTGAAGATTGATTACCTTTAGAGCTTTCTCCATTTTTGATAAGCTTTGCCTCTTGAGTAAGTAGTTGTCCAATGAGTGTGTTGAAATCAGGTACATGCATGTCCATGTACAAATCCATAGCTGTGGTGAATGCTTCCCACTTATCATCTGCCTTCAAGCCATTGATGACCTGCCTTACAATTTGCTCTTCATCTATTACCTCTCCAATGCTTCCCAACTGATCCGCTATGTCCTTGAGCTTTGTGACAAAATCAGTCACATTTTGTTTGGGAGCCTTCTTGAGAGTTGTGAAATCCAGCCATAGTTGATGCTTCCTAGCTTTGGTACTTGAAGACAAGAAAGCTTCAAGTGCATCCCACACTTCTTGAGATGTCTTACAACTTCTAATGTGAGGCAACAAAAAATCTGAGATAGATTTGAGGAGATAAGATCTTGCAAGTGCATCCTTGGAGCACCATGTGCTCAATCTTTCTTGCTCTTCTTGTGTTGGTTGACTTTTGTTCCTGAATCTTGGCATAACTTCATCTCCAGCCACATAACCATATAAACTTCTACCTTAGAGATAAGCTTCCATTCTTAATGACCAAGCTAAGTAATTACCTCTATCCAATTTGTCAATTGATGAAGGAAATCCATCTGCCATGTTGTCCAACCTTGCTCTGATACCACTATGAAGAGATGGATAGGTATGTGCTTGAAGATGAAGAGGTGTTGCAAAATCCTTGATCTACACCAGCCAAATGAACTCCAGGAGTATATGGTGGGCCCTTTTAGCTTGCCAATGGATGTATTAGACACCCTATGTACCTTGGAAGATCAATCTCAAAAAGATAGATCAAAACAGGTAAGTTGGAGTTAGCTTAGAGGTGAAAACTTGCTATTCTTGGTTCATACACCTGTCCAATGTTTTACATAATTCTCTGAGCATAGCAGCAATTAGCTCAATTCCTCTTGGGGAAGTCTAGACAACTTAAAGATCTAACTTTCAAGAGTAATCTCATAAAAAATAATGAACCACACACTGAGAATGAGTTTTAACAAGTGATGACATCATCCCGATTTTCACGGGCTGCTACAGCAATAGACCAGTGAGCAGAAAAATCAACATAACTCAAAATGTAGAAATCCAATGATTATGAAAATTTGTATGGGTATACTAGACAGTAAGCTGAATCCAACAAGCTTTACATCACTGAATTTGAATAAGTAACCACTGAGAAACACCTCTGACAAGATGAGTGAAAAAGTCAGGTACCTGACAGAGAAGTGAAGATGAACAGACCCTGTTGGATTCAAATGAACATAACTGAAGATTGCAACATCCATATGACATGAAAATTTGTGAGCATATAGTAGACTTATAGAGCTAACTTTACCAAGTTAAATCACTGAAAATGATGCACCAAGCTCAGAGAAAACATCTCTGCAAGCTGACTGAGAAAACTGAGAGTAATGGCAATGAGTAGTACACTTCACAAGAACATGGAAAGATGAAACCAAATAATCATGAAAATGAAAGTATATTGATTGTACAATACAATGACTTACTGATACATATGTGTGCCTTGTAATCACACCTTGATATGGCATAAAGCTCAGCTCTTGGAGGTCTTCACATAGGTCTCTCTAACCACGACTAAAACCGCCATCTATTTATAGTTGAGTTTGGGAGGCTAACTTCCCTCAATCACTCTCCAATCAATCAATGATTGATTTGATTCTCTACCTACCACAAATCACGAATTCGTGGCTCCTCTTTCCATTCTTGATGAAGTGGACTCAACCACTTAAGATTCTCTTACTTTTACATTAAGTAAACTCTTCAGAAGTTACAAGAGGTAGTTCACAAGTGAACTTTACATAGTCTTCTTTTTAAAGCTTCTTCTAAGACTTTGTGAGACTCAAGCCAATACTTAGGCTTGTCATAGACTTGCTCCAACAGGAAGAGTATGATGCATTGATGGAGAATGACACATGGATTTGGTTCTTAAACCAAATAGTGAGAAGATCATTGGATGCAAATGGGTCTATAAGACAAAGAGGTTTGCAGATGGAAGTGTGTCTAGGTATAAAGCTAGACTTGTTGTGAAAGGATTTGCCCAGACATATGGTATAGATTATGATGAGACCTATAGTCCTGTGGCAAAGATGACAAGCATCAGGACACTCATAGGTATTGCTGCATGTAAAGGTTGGAAATTATGTCAATTAGATGTGAAGAATGCTTTTCTAAATGGTTATATTTCAGATGATGTTTTCATGGAGCAACCACAAGGGTTCAGAGATGAAAGGTATCTAGATCATGTATGTAAGCTCAAGAGAGCTTTGTATGGTTTGAAGAAGGCCCCAAGGGCATGGAATTATAGACTTGTGAAGTTCTTGAAGGAACTTGGTTTTCAAGTATCTAAAGCAGATAATAGCTTGCTTGTTAAAGCAAGTGATGCCACCTGACTAGATACCCCAAGAGAACACGAGCATAGAGCTCTTTGGTAATAGAGAAACCGATGAAGCTTTCTAGAGGTCTACACATGATAAACTTTGTGATGAAACGAGCTCATTATATATGAATTAAAAGAGCCAAAGGTACCAAGAAAGATCATCTATATGGATAACTCTTTAGAGAGGATGTTTCTAGTCATCAATCATGGTAGACAAACATATACAGAGAAGGAGCTAATTTCCCCTCATCTAATTCCACTAACCCTCATAGTTAGATAGGACCAGGGTCTTCACATGTCCTAGGAATGCAGAAAGAAAAATCCAAGAGCACCCAAAGGTGAGCTTTGTACACACCATAGGAAGGGAAAGACAAGGACTATATACTGAGAGAGCAGAATGGGAAAGAACTAGAGGACATAGGCACCAAAGAGGCATGGATGATTTTCCCTGCCTAGACCAAGAGAACAACCCAGAATCTTGAGGCCCACATAATTTGTGAAATCCATGAAGAATTACTTCGATGTTACAGGTGATCCCTATGATCAGGTAACAAAATTCAAGCAAGTGTTGAGAGCTGAACAAGTTGAGGATCTGTTCAGTGAATACAATGCTTTTGGATTAACCTTGAAAAATATAGCCCTAACATGGTTGCAACCCTTTCATCAAGAAAAATTTAGGGATATTAATTAATTACTAGAAACCTTCATTACAGAGTCTTCTAAGAGCGGAATAAAAAACAATACTTCATCACTAATCGATTGTTAGAAGGATGTAAGTTTAAAAAATACATTGAGAGATGTCCCATCCTAGAGCTACCTACTCAAGGTAAACAAGTTCCCTTGTTTCTAGATGGTTTGTTAAAATTACGGTCATACATTTACCTTAAGGAGCCTCGAACCATAGAGCAATGTGTGAGAATGTGTTTAAATATATAGGATTCTGATTGTTCAACCAACTTCACATCCAAACCCTCTACCTCCATAGAAGAATTTGCAAAACGAGTGGCTTGAAAGTTAGGAATGTCAAGTAAAAAAAACCCTTAGAATGGTTTTTGTGAAATGTTGTTCTACTTGTGGAGGCAATCACATGAAAAATGTATGTCCTTTGCTAGTTTAGAGCCTAGGTAGCTTTAACGCCCAATACTGCACATTTGAGAGAAAATACATGAATCACACTGCTCAAGTTTTTCCCTATAACAAGCATGTAGTTGGGAAAAACTACTACCAACCTTATCCACAATTAAGTAGGTATCAAGGCTATTACTAGTAGCAGCCTTATTATAAGCAACCACAGAACCAGCCACACCATTAGGCACAATCAAGACCCCAACTTGTGCTAGGACAATAGCCACCACCCCTTGCCAATGTAATTTTAGTGAAATATGCAAGGAACCTCCAAGATCATTGATCTTGAACTCCTTCATCATCTGTCCTTTGATGCTTCTAATACCATTGACATCATTGCCTGTAATGATGATGTCATCAACATAAACAAACAAGTAGATTACCTCTGTACTACTCCTCTTTATGAATAGAGAAGTGTCTGCTTTACTCATCACAAATCCTTGGTCTTGGAGATATGTTGTCAACCTGTAATTCCATGCTCTAGGTGCCTGCTTCAATCCATATAGAGCTTTCTTCAATTTACAAACATAATTTACCTTCTTGGGATCTTCATAGCCAGGTGGTTGTGACATGTAGACTTCTTCAGATATCCATCCATTCAAGAAAGCATTCTTGACATCTAATTGGTACATGTTCCAATTCTTGGATGTAGCTACACTCACTAGTACTCTGATTGTTGGCATTTTAGCCACAGGAGAAAATGTCTCCTCATAGACAATGCCTTGGGTTTGTGCAAAACCCTTGGCTACCAACCTAGCTTTGTACCTGTTGATTGTTCCATCAGAGTTTCTCTTTAGCTTGTAGATCCATCTGGATCCTATCACCTTCATAGAGTCCTTCTTGGGTACCAAGTCCCATGTGTCACTCTCCTTGAGAGCTTCTATTTCTTCATCCATAGCTCCTTTCCATTCTGGTTTGGTGATTGCCTCTTCATATGTACCTGGTTCTTCATTCAACAAATCCTTTGCAAGATATACAGAATGCTTAGTTACAAGAGATGTGTCATACCCAAATCTGATTGGTCTTTTACTTTCTCTCTGAGATCTCCTAATTGACTGATTTGAGGATTCTGGAATATCCTCTAGCTGCTTCATCTTCATCTTTCCTTTGGACTTCCATGCTTTGAATTCCTCAAGGTTGATTGTGTCATCATCCTCTGAACTTGGATCTTCTTTCTTGCTTGGTTCTTCCTTGATTAGCTTTGGAAACTCCTCTTGCAAATCATAAGGTAGACTAACCTTCCTGCATTCATTCTCATACCATGACTCATTCTCATCAAAGATGACATCTCTGCTTACCTTGAAGCCTTTGTTTGTTGGGTTGTAGAATCTGTACCCTTTTTGGTTCAAATCATAACCAATGAAGATACATTTTTCAGCTTTAGGGTCTAGCTTTCCCCTTACCTGTGAGGGAATATGCACATATGCTACACAACCAAAAATTTTGCAATGATCCAATGATGGTCTCTTACCATGCCAAGCTTCATAAGGTGTCATGCCATCAAGAGACTTTGATGGCAACCTGTTGATGAGGTAGGTGGCAGTAGATACACTCTCTGCCCAAAGATAATTTGGCAACTTCTTTTCATTAAGCATAGACCTAGCTGTTTCAACAATAAGCCTATTCCTTCTTTCAGCTACCCCATTTTGTTCTGGTGAGTACCTTGTAGTTATCTCCCTTTTGATGCCTCTTTCCTGCAAGAAATCTTCAAACTCATTGGAGAAGTATTCTCCTCCTCCATCTGACCTTAGCCTCTTCAAGTTTCTTCCTGTTTGGTTTTCAACAAGTGCAAGATACCTCTTGAAACAATTAAACACTTCATCTTTATGCTTCATAAAGTATAAGACAGTCCATCTGCTATAATCATCAATGAAGGACACATAGTACCTTGATCCTGAAATGGAGGGATCCTTGCTAGGTCCCCAAACAACTGTGTGTACCAAGTCTAGGTAGTCTTCATGCATGAAACCTTTCCTTGAGTAGGGCAACCTATGAGACTTACCAAACTGACAAGCACTACACTTGTAAATCATATGTTGCTTGGATACATTAGGTATCCCAAGCACACATTGATCCCTGCACATTTGCTTTAGGGTTCTTTCACCTATGTGACCTAACCTCTTGTGCCATATTTCTAACTCTGAAAGTGTTTGATCCTTGTAATTGTATAAAGCAATGTTTTTGGTGTCTTCTAGCTCAAAAGTAAATAATCTACCTGATTTCTCTCCCTTGGCTATCCTTTTGAATCCATGTCTTGGATCCTCCACATATGCTCCATGTTGATTGAACCTGACCTGCAAACCTTTCTCCACAATCTGACCAACACTCATTAGGTTCTTGGTAATGGTTGGTACATAAAGTACCCTGCTCAATAGGTTTTGGTTACCATCACAAGTTTTCACATTTCCAATCTTTATAACAGAATGTTTAGTATCATCACCTATCTGTACCTGATGTTTGCCCTTGGGTTCTTCCAAATCAGAGAGTAGTGCCACATTACCAGCTACATGGTTAGAACACCCTGAATCAATATAAAATAAATGATCATCATTTGTACCTGCCTTGGAGGTCATATTCATGATCAATAGGGAGTCATCTTGCTCCTCTGTGTAGTTGTTGTAATCCCTTCTATTTCTGAATCCACCTTGGTAGTTACTATTGTGGTTGTGGTTGTAATTGTTGTTGTATTGATTGTTGTATCCATTGTAGCCTTGGTGTTGGTTGAATCTGCCTCTACCTTGAGAGTATCCACCTCTTTGATAGCCTCTTCCTCTCTGATTCTTATAACTTCTGTAGCACTCATCTGTGGTATGGTTAGACAATCCACAAATGTTGCATGGTGATGAGTTGTAGGGTCTCCCCCTACCTTGCTTACCTCCTCTGCCCCTTCCTCTTGAAGATCTACCTCTCCCTGCATAATTAGCTTGAGAGGTAGAGCCTTCTTCTTCTGGCTTCTTCCCTTTACTTTTAATCAGTATATAGAGCAGAGGGGTTATTACCTTTTGATTGATCTCCAGCCTTTGTAAACTTTGCTTCATGTGTGAATAGTTGGCCCATGAGAGTTGTGAGATCTGGGGTATGCATGTCCATGTAGAGATCCATTGCAGTGGTGAAGCTCTCCCACTTATCATCTGCCTTTAGTCCATTGGTTACTTGCCTTACTATTTGTTCCTCTTCAATCTCCTCTCCAATGCTTGCTAATTGGTCTGCCACATCCTTGATCTTGGTCACAAATTCTGAGACTGATTGCTTTGGTTGCTTTCTAAGGGTTGTGAATTCAATCCACAATTGATTCTTTCTGGCCCTTGTGTTAGAAGAAAAGTATGATGACAAGGTTTCCCAAGTCTCTTGGGAAGTCTTACAATTCTTGATGTGAGGTAAATGGAAATCAGATATAGAGTTAAGAAGATAAGACCTTGCCAAAGCATCTTTTGCACACCATGTGTTGAGCCTCTCTTGTTCATCCTTGGTGGGTAGTCCTCTAGCTTTGAATGAGGGCAATTCCTCATCTCTTGAGATGAATCCAAATAAGCTTCTTCCTTGTAGATAGGTCTTCATCCTTAGAGACCAAGCTTGGTAATTGTTCCTGTCCAATTTGTCAATGAATGAAGCAAAACCATCTCCCATGTTACCTTGTTTGCTCTGATACCACTGTTGAGAGAGAGGATTGGATGCACTCAGAAGATTGAGTTGGTACTGCTAATCCTGCTTTGCACCAGGCCTCTTTTGACTCCAGATATGCTTAGTAGAATCCTTGAGCTTTCAAATGATACCAAAATATGCTATATGTACTTTGGAAATGATTTGACTAATGATTAGATCAAAACAGATGAGTTTGCACTTCACTAGACTTGAAAACTTTCTATTTTGATCTTGATACCTGCTCAGTCTTTCACTCAATATGACCAGCACACTTACAATTGGAAAAATTCCTCTTAGAGTTATCTCAATTAGCTTAACAAGCTACCATTTGCAAGTGGAATCATTCAAATTGATAAACTATGCACAGAGAAATAACTTTAGCAAGTTGATGGACACTCCCGACTTTTTAGGAGATGTGCAGACAAATACCAGAGACCACTTCGAGCAAGATTTCTCCGAGATTCCTGATCGAATGACCTTCAAATTTTGTAGGCATGTAGTATGCTTGGAGCTGGTTCCAACAAGCTTTGAATCACTTGATTTGGTTCAGTAGGCACTGAGATATGCCTCTTGGAAGTTGACAGACTTGGAGAAGATAACTCAGAAAATCACAGAGTAGATGAATGTAAGTATTTGTATTAGATCATGTAAATGTACATTCCCATTGGCATGATAAACATAGCTCAATGGTACTCAGAGGTGTAGGCTATGGAGTAGCACTCACACACTCAATGATCAAAGGTGTAAGCCTCGGGAAAAGTGAAGGACAACCGCGACTTTTGACTTACACTTTTTATAGGAGTTGAGTTGAATTTGAGTTTGAATTCAAGTTCAAATCTCCTATGATCACTCCACTAAATGTAGGGAGATATTCTCTCCATCAATCAACAACCTTTTCCACGACTTCCAATCAATTAGGTGTGATTACAAACAATGCCAAGTCACTAAGACTTTTACAAGAGATAAAATGGTAATAGTTCATAAGCATAAGTTCCTATGACTCTTGCTTCATGTAGAGATATCCTTCAAGGGTTCCAAGCCAAAGGTGAAGGCTTGAATTGCACCAACAAACATGGTCCTTTGTCTAATTGCTCTCAATTTCCTCAACACATTAGAGGCAGTTTTTTCTTTCCTAAATCTTTGTAAAAATGATGTTTTTAATACATCATATGTAGGAAAATGAGCAATATCATATTGACTAAACCAGCAAATTGCTCGTCCTTCCAATGTAGCTGCAAATTGCTGGATTTTGATGTCATCACCATATATGGTTGGTATCCAATTGCTATCCACTTTATCTCGAATTGAGCAACGTGATAGTCAGCATCCGTGTGATAAAACATCAGTGTATAGTGTCATATACACCTCAAGAAAATGGAGTTGCTGAAAGGAAGAATAGGTCACTCATGGAGATGGCGAGTTGTATGGTCAAAAGTCAAGATTTACCACATAGCTTCTGGCTTGAGGTTATTATGTGTGCAAGATATCTACTTAACAGGTGCCCCACCAAAGCATTGCATCTACATATGAGGATTGGCATGATCACAACATATGTTGCTCATTTGAGTGTCTTTGGTTATCTCGAATATGCATTAGTGCCTGAACAACAAGACAAAAAATTGGATGATAAAGAAGTAAAATGTATTTTTGTTGGTTACTGTTATGAAAGAAAAGGCTATCATATGTAAATCTTTCTTCATGTGCTTTAGAGGTTTCTCCAACTTTATAAGTTGGTACATCAAGAGGTATTTAAGAAATAAAGGAAGAAGGAGTTGTAGATGGTGGTGTAGGTTCAACACATTTCTCTTTACCTTTATCAAGTGCAGCCTTTGGGTTTAAGAAGTTCGACCCCTTGTATGGTTGAATGTAGGCATCCAAATTTGTCTTGAAAAATGCATAATCATCTACCTTGTTGAAGTCTAGGATATCTGCATGTCTATCATAAATTTGACTTTCTGCAATGTAAGCATTGCAAGAGAGTGGGATATCACTTGTCTCTAATACATAGAACATGTATACTTTAATTTCAATTGCATAAGCAAGGAATACTTCTTTGATGGCTTTGACATCTATCTTATCACAATACTTCCTCTCAATGTGAACATAAGTTGGAGATCCAAAAACTTTAAAGTAATTCACATTGGGTTTCTTCCCATAATAAGCTTCATTAGGACCAGTGATCTTTAAATCTTTTGTGGAAGATCTGTTAAGAATGTGGTTGGTTGTGTGTACTGCACCAAACTAAAACTTAGGTGAAAGTTTCTTAGAGGACATCAGAATATGCATGATTTCAATAAGTTTCCTATTCATCTTCTCTACAACACTATTTTGTTTTGGATTACAAGCAATAGTTAGATGATGAGAGACTCTATTTTCTTCCAAAAAACACTTGAAGGTTTTTGACAAATACTCTCCTCCTCTCTCACTTCACAAAATCTAGATCTTAGATTGACTTTCATTCTCAACCATAGGTAAAAATATCTTGAATGTTGGGAATACTTCTAACTTTGCCTTAAAAACAAAAACCCATGAATATCTAGAGAAATCATCTATGAATGTAACAAAATATATGAATCCTTGAATAGAATATGCTCTCATAGGTCCATTCACATTTGAATGTGTCATCTGTAATTTCCTATTAGTTATGATGTATCCATGCTTCTTGAAAGGTAGTTTGTGTAGCTTTTGTTCAAAACATCTTTCTCATGCTTTTGCATGATCTTGTAACAAAAGTGGGAAGGCTTTCCACCATACCTTTTTCTTCAAGTTTCTTGAGAGCTTTGTAACTGGTATGAATGAATATAGCATGCCATAACTTCATGTTTTCCTTAGGTGTAGCTGCCCTAGCAACATTAGCATGACTAATTTTGGAGAGTATAAACATTTCACTCGTACTTTCTCCTAGCAAAAGGAACTTCTCCTCATTTGGAGTGAGGATTTGACATGAATCTCTCTTAGATATGGCCTTGTATCCATCAAAAAAGAATGTAGAGATGGATTGAAAATTCTTCTTCATTTTTGGTAACATATAGAACATTAGAAATTGTGAAGTTTCCTCTTGCTTTCGATTTTAGATTTACTTCTCCAAAATCAACAACATCCACATCATGAACATCTACTATGATCACCCTTCTTTCTCTTGAGGTAGTAAGGGTAGAAAACACCTTCTTGCAACCTATAATATGATTAATAGCACCAGAATCAATTATAGGTATTTTTTGAGGCTACATGTAATGCTACTTGATCAAATCCTATCTTTTCAATATTGAAACATGCATATGGTTCTTCATTTCAAGACTTAGTCTTTGAACTTTCTTCAGCATTGTATCTTGATGATCTTTTATTCTCATTAAAAATCCTCTTTTTGCATTCTACTATGTAATGCCCAAGTTTCTTGCAATAGTGGCATATCCCTTTCTTCGAGGTAGATGTAGTAGAATTTGACTTCTCTTTGGGATGTCATGATTAGTCCCAAAAGATGGCAAGCTAGGTGGAGAGCCAGAGGTCATGGAGAATAGGTTCTTAATGGAAGGCAAGGTGGGTTTAAAACACTATTGGCTGCATTGGTGGGATGCTCCTAATCATGTTATGATGATATTCTAAATCAAATCTTTTATGGGAATCATTGGCCTTTAGACACTCTAGTTGGACTATGATGGTAGTGGCAAGGGCCATGTTCATGACAGTAAGATCAACTTTAGCTCAAACCAATCTCCTTGTCCGACCTTAGTACTATCCATATCACATTTCTACCCTTAATGAAGCTTCAAGATCTATTCATTTCTTGTAGGTGCTAAGCGTTCTACCTCTGCTTGTGTGGGATTTGAGGGGTAACATGGATTATATGCCCTACATATTGTAGTTTCAATCAATTCAAGCTATCAAGGAAGAGAAGATTGCAAGATTGAACTTACTTTCAAATAAAATGGAGTGTGAACTATTGTAAATGTGTTCCACATTTAATTACAACAAGGTTATCTCAAGTGTTGTATCATCTGAAAGAACTTGGAGAAGCTTGTAGGAGGTAGAAAAATGAGTTGTGAAGTGATGAAGTTCGGTTCTAGCCAAGTAGCATCGGACCAATCCTTGAGCTTATAAAGAATCAAATAGACCTTATAGCCATGTAATAATTGCAATAAAATCCACTATTTACTTTGGATCGTTGAGGAGAAAGAGTCCATACAAAGCAGATAGGTTTGTGCATTGACTAGCTCAAATTACTTGTTATCTTTGGATGAAACAATCAACTTGAAATGCTCATAGCAATCAGCATGATTAAAATTGGAAAAAATCCTTTTGGGTGAGTGATACACATAGGGTTGAGTATATAAAATTCACAAGAGTACAAGTAATAAGCAAAATAGGCTTATGGAATGAACTTGACACTCAACAGTGGTACCTCCTATTTTTCAGGACTGCTTAGAGATAGACCTTGAGATAGAAAAACTAAGATTTCTCCAAACCTACTATACCAAATTATTTGAAAATTTGTGCACATAAAATAGACTAATATTGTTATAATAAATTCTCATTCATCCAATTTGGAGATCTATAGAGAGAGAAGCAACCTCTACAAGTTCACTATTGTTGAAGAAGATGATGCATAGAAATGAAGGAGCAAGACAATGATGGCAAAAAATGTATGTATATTCCTTCCATGTAATGTGCAAGTGATTTGAAGTCCTTATATAGACTCTTGAAGTGCTCCATGGCTTCTACAAGTGGATTTTGAACTCAAATGAAGGTGAGATTAGCTGTTGAAGAGATCAATTCACTCTCCTACAATCAAGGAAAAGTGAAGATCTGATTTGATCTACTTTTAGGTGATTAATTGATTCATTTATTGTCAAGTTCAACCAACTCAAATTCCTAGAATTGGAGCTCTCTTTGTCTCCTTTTACATGTGTAAAGCTCTAGATGTTTACATTGGTAAATGATCCATAAAAAATCTTTTAAAAAATACAATAAATGAGTATAAGTAAAAGAACCCTTTAATGGATATTTTTTGAGGTAATCCAAATGATAGCTTTTTGATGTAGATCAAATTCTCCTCAAGCATAGTGTAAGTTTGATGTTCCAACATCATCAATGTGAACAATTATTTGTGAAGCAATTGTACTAGCTTTATCATTTTTACTGTGTTGGACTGATTTTTCTTGATTGCCTACAACATCAAGCAAGGACTCTCTTGGGCTACCTCATCAAAACATTCTTTAGGCCCCCATCCCCCTTTGAGGTGCTTATATCATAGATCAAGGAATAATGGTTCCCTTGAGGAATTTTGATTAAAAAGCACAATTTCTTCTAGCAAATCTTTTTTTTGAAGATGATAACATGCCTTCTAGGCATCCAAGGTGTGAACATAGAAGATCAAAACAACCATTATGTGTCTCCTTAGATGCTAATCAAGCAAATATGGGAGGTCAAATAGATGGCATGCCACTCTCACATTTAACATGTGTTCGCATCCAAAAATAATCTCTTTATGGAAGTAGAGTTAAGGAAAGGGATATGCAAGCTTATCAACATAGACATTGGGCCAAATGACCCTATTGGAGTAGAAGATAATCTCCACAAACCCACCCAATTTCATTTTTTATTATGGCATCCAAGGAAAAGGAATTAGAGAGTTCCCCTAAGAAAAAGAACCAAAGAAGCCAAATATTTGAAGAGGAATAAATTGGACACAATCCTATCCCATTTAAATGAACAATTTCAAATAGATTCATCCCCCCTCTCAAGGATTTTATACCTCCAAAGGTGGCCCCACTTATGGTAGTGGAACCCACTTTCCTAATGATTCCCACAAGCAAGATTGCAATTCGCATAAAACATTATGGTTTCACCACAATAATGAGAAGAAAGAGTATTTATAAAAGCCTAAGAAATGAAATCAAGAGATCTTTATCAATTGAGAAAGTATTGAACTCTCTAAAGAAGAAGACCAATGAATTGGAATACCATAGTGATTGTAGCTAATTTGACTTCTCATGCCTTACCCTTTGAATATGGGCTAGGAATTTAGGAGGACAGTCCCTAGTAGCTCAATACTTCTCTTATTCTTGTTCGGTCTCCAAAACATAATTGCAAAATAATTTAGAGGTATGTATAAATGCACTAGAAAAGAGTATATGAGACAAATTATATGAAGAAACTTTTATGGTTGGCATTGCAATTAAGCTTGCATTTGATGTCATGCATTGAAATCATGTAGAGAGAAAATAGAGAATTGATGCCTTGCATCGAATCAAGCCTATTATGGATGTTCAACACAAAATTGAAGCATAAACTTGATACGTAGCATCGACTAGAAGCATAAGGTTGATGTGAAGAATCATGTTAAAGCATAAAATCATTGCATTGGACTACAATCATGCAAGAATTAATGAAAATTAGGAACTACGTGCACAATCTCATTGCCTAGCTTAGTCTTTAAGGAAAAAACCGATGTTGAGCATCAACATGAAGTGGAAACCCGCACGCATAAAGTCAATGCCTATAGGTTTTTTTTTTTGTATTAAGCCAAATGCGAATTCAATTATTGTGATCAAATCAATGATTCTGCAAATATGTTGTTGCACTTCGAGGTCTATTGAAGCACATGAATAGCACAAGGAAGAAAAATCTTGGAGCATTACACAATACTGAATGTATTACCAAGTGAATGTACAAAGATAAGTGACTTGTTCCAGTTATAAGCGTATATACAAGTCGGGAGAAAAAGCTTCCTAAAGAGGGAAAAAGGTGCCCTAGTGGTCCTAGTGTGTTCATGCACATCACTACCAAAATATATCAACAAATCCCCCTTGGGAGTGATGAGGTGAACAAG
Organism: Ceratopteris richardii; assembly: GCA_020310875.1. Taxonomy (NCBI): domain Eukaryota; kingdom Viridiplantae; phylum Streptophyta; class Polypodiopsida; order Polypodiales; family Pteridaceae; genus Ceratopteris; species Ceratopteris richardii. The sequence goes on along the minus strand of CM035411.1, from coordinate 143,290,020 downwards.
AAGCCCACACTCAAGTATAAGGAAGTGCCAAGCTATGTAGAAAGAGATCAATCCACAAAATTAAATAAGCCCAAAGCTTTGCAAAAATATTCAAACTTCTCCCAAGGCAGAGCCTTTGTGAAAAGATCTACAATGTTATACTATGTGGGCACATATGCCAAATGTATCTCTTTAGCAAAGAACCTCTCCTTAACATAATGATAGTGCCCCTTGATGTGTGTTATGCGAGCGTGGAAGATAGGGTTCCTGGCAACTACCAATGCACTTTGACTATTAGTGAAGATGGTGGTGGTAGAGGATGAACAAAGACCCAAATCAGCCAAAATGTGCCTGAGTCACACACATTTGATAGTCACTATGAATGTTTCCCTATACTCAGCCTCACAAATAGAAGTGATAGTAGAATGATTCTTCTATGCATGAGTTATCAAGCATGAAGCAAAAACCACTCGTGGAGACATGAGTGTCATAGCAGTTAGACCAATCTAAGTAGGAAAAAGCATGTAAATTTGGTGGTAATGATTGCCCCCTTGGGATAAGACAATCCAATTAGCCGGGTACCACTCAAATAGCAAAAAATGTGCTTAATGGTCCACCAATGCTTGACATTTGGGCAATGCATAAACTTTCTCATCTAAAAGACAACAAATTGAATATTATGCCGACTTATGCATAAGTAAATCAAGCCTACTAATAGAGAACAACATCAAATGCATCTCTAGCATCATAAAGACTCAATTGTAAACCTATTCCATAGGAGAAGCAACAAGATTGAAAACTTCAAGGCCAAAACATTGTAATAATGTGTGAATATATTTTGTCTGGCACAAAGCTATTCCCCCATCAACATGCATAAATTGAATGACCAAATAAATATGTAAATCCTCCAAATCTCGCATCTCAAAAGAGGCATGCGAATTAGACTTAAATTCAGCAATATGCTTCTCATTAGGACCACTGAATAACATGGCATCAACATACACAACAATGATCAAAAGTACATCATTTTCATGCTTAACGTATAAGGTGCTCTCAGATGGAATATTCTCAAAACTATGTGCAATCAAGTAGGCATGTACCTTTTCATACCAAGCACATGGTGCTTTCATCAAACCATATAATGCCTTTTTCAACCTACATACTTTTTTCCATGTCCTTTTTGCACAAAACCATAGGGCTAAAATACATACATTTCTTTATGTAAGTCGGAACTTAGAAATCCATTTTTAATGTCCAACTGATGCACATTCCAACCATGATGAGCTTCAAGTGCACAAATGCTATGAACTATGGTCATTTGGCATGTGGGAGCAAAGGTCTCATAAAAATCAATGCCTCTCTCTTAAGCATAACCTTTTGCAAGAATCATAACCTTATACCTATAAATTATTCCATTATGCTTACATTTCAGCTTATATACTATTGGACCCTTGGAGTTATGAAGACAATGAAGTACTTGGAGGCCTCCCTTGGAGCTATGGACCATTGCTCCATGAGCATGGGTGAGTCTCTCCTCTCATTCGTTGCACCTCAAGTTGGAAAATTCTATCGCTTCCATGCAAGGTTGTTAGGGTCCATTGCTCCCCTTCTCTCAACATATGCCCATCTAGTGCCAAATGGCCTTTTTGCCAAGAGGAAAATCACATAAAGACCAAGTACCATTCTTCACAATAGCATCATATTTTGATTGCATAGTAGCCACCCAATGTTCTGAATTATGTGCTTCATCAAAGGAAATAGGCTCATTCTCATTCACAAAGACTAGAAACGGCCATTACATAACAATATGATGCAAAGAAAACGCTACGAGAGGTGAACAAGTACGTTATGATAGAGGTGCATCTAATTTGCTATCTCTCAAAGTATGCACCAACCATTTAGGCATAGTTTTAGCATTTTCTATGACAACGCTCTCATCAACAACTACATCACGTAAATCTACATAAAAAATGGAATGATCTGCATCATTATTTGAAACTTATAAAGCCTTAGAAATCACCTCATTTGGATGAGCACTTGACTGTCCACTTGTAAAAAGAGGCACCAAATTATCATACACATATTTAGAGCTAACTAATGTCTCCTTGGTACATGAAATAATGGCTCAATTGAAAATTCCACAAAAACAAAATCACAGCTAACCAAAATGTGTTTAGTGTGCGGACGATGCACATGATAGCCTTTGCATTCAGAATTGTACCCAACAAAAATACATTTTACTACTTTATCATCTAATTTCTTGTGTTGATGTTCTGGCACTAATGCATATGTCAGACAACCAAAGACATGCAAATGAGTAACAAATATCTTCCGACCATGCAAAGCCTCATCTGGAGTGATAGATTACAATGCTTTGGTGGGACACATATTAAGTACATATTGGACACATAACATCCTCAAGCTAGAAATTATATGGTACAACCTACTTTTTTCCCATAGAGACTCATTCTTTCTTTCAAAAAATCTATTTTTTTGAGATATATAGAGCATTATACATTGATGTTTTATCCCATGCTTAGCCAAAAATGCACAAAAATAAGAAGACATGTATTCCTCCCCTCGACGAGAATAGAGGGTGCCCAATTTACATGCAGATAGATTTTTAGCCAAAACCAAAATTTGAAGCACATAAAAACTTTGGACTTTGCTTTCAATGGTTACACCCATGCATGCCTAGAGAAATCATCAATAAGAGTCACAAAGTAAAGGTAGTTCCCAAAAGAAGGTATCTACATAGGAGCACAGGAATCATTGTGAACAACTTGCAATCAATGAGAAGCTCAAACTGAACCATCTTTTGGGAAGGAGGAATTTTGCATTTTGCCTAAAATACAACCTTTAGAAACATGTTTAGAAGGTGCCTCAAGTTTAAGAAGAGAGGGCACAATTTCATATTTTTGTAGCCAAATCTTTGCATCAAGATAGACTAAGAATCTTAAATTACACATGTTGAATCATTTAGAGATTTAGCATAGTCTATGAGCTTATTCAACCCATGGCAAAAAATTCCAGAAGCAATAATAACATCACCATTTGAGAGATCATGAATTGTACATCTATCATTAGAAAATTTGACAACCAAGTCAATCTTGGCTAATGTTGAAACTGATAACAAATATTTCTTGATCCCTAGCATATACAAAGCATCTGAAAAATGTGAAAAAACCACCATTTCTTGTAGTTAAGATGAGTTTACCAAGTCCCATTACAGGATAAGAGGATTTGTTAGCACATGTGATAGTATTCCCTATAGGAGCAGGCTCAGTAAACTAAAGAAATTGCATTGCAAGGTAATATGTTTGGTTGCCCCACTATCAAAGTACCAAATATATGAGTCTACTACACACATACACTGCTCATGAGAAGATGGATCATAATTTCAAACAGTATTAAATATCCATTTTTCATTTTGAACAAGATTACCAAACTATGTTTTAGGTGTAGATGCCTCTACAACAACCATTATAACCTCTTTCTTCTTTTCCTCTTTTGCATCACTTACCATACTTCCTCTTCATCGATGTCAGCTAATAATGTTAACACCCCCTCCCTCTATACTTGTAGTGAATTGCTTAGTTGAAGGATTATAGAACATGTAACCCATCTGATTTGAATCATATCCAATAAACTCTACCTTTGTTGCCCTTTCATCTATCTTACCTATTATTTGTGATGGTACATGAACATAAGATAAACAACCAAACACCTTGCAATGTCCAAGACTAGGTTTTCTTCCATGCCATGCTTCATAAGGAGTCATACCTTGAAGTGATTTGGATGGTAATCTATTGACAAGGTACACAACAGTTGAAGTAACTTCTACCCATAGATAATGTGGCAACTTCTTCTCTTCAAGCATTGTTTTGGCTGATCCAACCAATGTCTTGTTTCTCCTCTCTACAATTCTATTTAGTTGAGGAGAGTACTTGGTAGTCACTTCCGTTTTGATACCTTTATCCTGCAAGAACTCATGAAACTCTTTGGAGAAGTATTCTCCCCCTCCATCACATCTGAGCTTCTTGAGTGATCTACCTGTATGATTCTCCACATGTGCTAGATACTTTTTGAAGAAATTAAACACTTCATTCTTACTCTTGATAAGGTATAGAATGTTGGTGCAGGTCAATCACCAATTGAATGTTTGAAGACTAAAGAATGAAGGATGAGATTAATTCTTGAAGCTTGGAAGGAAGATACATTCAGAGTATGTGAGGAATGTACACATATGTACATAGTTCACTTAGATCTTTGATTAGTCATAGACTTGTACAAATTTATCTATAAATACCTTGAAAATGTCGAGGCGTGATATGAGAGCTTATGTAAGAATAGATAGAAGTCAAGAATGAGAAAGATAGATGTCATGAGACATGTGAAAAGTTAGTTGAGTTTCCTCTCATCACTCAACTGTAACTTTCTGAGTAAATGAAAAAAATATTGCGCCCGATCTTTTCTTGTCTGCTCCGTCTGTGTTTGATCAATTGTGAAATCCTTTTGAGGATATCTAAGTTGGTAGTTAATGAGTCTGTGACCTGAGTTTCAGAGTCTAATTGCAAACAGGCTAGGAGAATTGTTAGTAGGAACATTCATATGTGTTGAGTGTTCACAGTTCTCTGAAACAGGTGCAAATTTCGATCTTAATCTTTTGGTCAGTTCTCACTCCATAGTTTAAAGTTTTGTGCAAGCAAGCACTTAATCTTTAAGTTGGAAGGTAATATACTCGTGGATAGAAGCATTTGCTTAAACGGGCTTTGTACTGAGAGAATTGAAGTTAAGAAGTTAGGGGTGTCTAAATCGACTTCTCAGAAGTGTAGATTCAGACATAGGTAACTTGTGAAGTTGATTTCTCAAGTTATACTAAACCTTTTGAAGAACTTTAACTTGGAGGAGGTGCGCAATCTCTAGGCGACACTCCATACAAAATTTCATAGAAAACTTTACATGTTTGATAGGTCAATGAGAAGAAATTGTGCAGCAGACTTTCTGTGTTTTATCTTCTTCACAAAATTTCTTAACTTTTTGATAATTTGGAGATTGGACCTCTAATTTGGTGAAGGTTTTGACTTACTCTTGATATAGAGGTGTTCTAAATTCAAGAGTAGGTTGTTCTTTTGGAGATTAACACTCTCCATTAGTGGTATCAGAGCAGGAGACATCAAATCAAGGAAAGGAGGATCCCGACTGCTGCAGACTCAAGAAATCCAACAATTGAAGAACTAAAAAGTGAAAGTTTGAAGGCAAAGCTTGAGGAGGAGACCATACGACATCAAGAAGGACAAAAGGAGTCTAATTCGAAGTAAAGGTACATATATTGTTCATAAAGCTTCAAGATTTCAATACACAGGTGGACACAAGATGGGAGATTCTCTACAGATAGAGAAATTGGATAGGGAAAACTATCCTGCATGGTCAATGAGGATGGAAGCTCATCTTATGAGCAAAGATTTAATAGCCTACATCACAGGAGAAGAAGAGAAGCCACAGTTCAGAGATCCTACTGTTCCAACTAGGGAAGAGTTAGCAGATTTGAAAAATTGGATGAAGAAAGATGCTCAAGCTAGGAGTATTATCTATATGGGAGTCAATGATTACTTGTTACCTCATATTCGAGGTCTTGAAAGTGCAACTGATATTTGGAATGCTTTGGAGGAGCATTTCCAGAATACTACAAAGTCAAGGAAGGCATCCTTATGGGAAGAATTTACAACCTTCAAGAAGAAGGCCTCTCAATCTATTTCAGACTATGTAACAAGGATGAAAGACATTGCAGATGCATTAGGAGCTGTTGATGAAGAAATTGAGGAGGATAAATTGGTAAGGCAAATCCTTACAGGTTTGAGAGGTGATGACAAATGGAAGCCATTCATTTTATCTACAGAATTATCACTTGATCATTTCACTCCTGATTTAAATCAGTTGCTAGGTCATATGCTAACATTTGAGCAGGATGTTAAAGGAGATGGTGACAAGAGTGCAGGTCATGCAATGTACTCAAAGGACAAGAAGAAGAATGGCAAAGGAAAGCAACAAGCAGGTGAAGATGAAGGTACAACTAGTCAAGCTAACTTCCTAAGAGGAAGAGGAGGTGGCAAAGGTAGAGGAAGAGGCAGGAATAACAAAGATGGAGGCAAAGCTTGCTGGATTTGTGGTAAGACAAATCACTTAGCTAATGATTGTTGGCATAATAATCAGAGTAATGGTGGATACAATCAAAATTATAACTCAAGAGGAAGAGGTGGCAGAAGTCAAAGAGGTAATTTCAGAGGCAGAGGTGGTAGGAGTTACTTTGGAAGAAATGCAGGTAGAGGATTCCAAAGTCAACAATATAACAACACCTACTACAATTATGCTTCAGATCAAAAGGAGGATTCAACATTGATAATGAATGCAACTTGTGAAAGGCAGAGTGAAGATCAAAGAGTCTTCTACATTGACTCAGGGTGTAGCAATCACCTGAGTGGTAATATATCTTTGATGACTGATTTAGAAAATAAGGTTTTCAATCATGTTGTTCAAACAGGTGACAACACAAAGCATAATGTGAAGTCAATTGGATCAGTGAAGGCCAAGGATGGTAGCACCTTATTGAGTAAGGTCTTGTATGTTCCTACAATTCCTAAGAATTTGATAAGTGTAGGACAAATTGTTGAAAAGGGATATGAAGTAAGGTTCACTAATGATGGAGTATATGTGGAAGACCCTAGCCAAGGGTATAAACAGATTGTTTCAAGAAAAAAGGAAGGAAGATTATTTACATTGAAGATTCAAGGCAATATTGGTCATGCTATGTTCACATATGGAGGACATAAGATCTCTGAGTTAGATCTTTGACACAAGAGGCTTGGACATTTCAATGAAAGAGGTATCAAAGACATGATTAACAATGGTTCAGTGCTTGGATTGCCTAATGTTGCAGGTCAACATATGACATACAAATGTGAGGCATGTCAATTAGGTAAGGCTCATAAGCTTTCCTACTCCAAGCATGGTTTTATGTACTCAGAGAAGCTTGAATTGGTACACACAGATGTGTGGGGACCATCAAAGGATTTCAGTATAAATGGGTCAAGATATTATATGATTTATGTTGATGATGCTACTAGATGGATAACTATCTATGTGATCAAAGATAAGTCAAAAGTGTTTAATACATTCAAACACTATCATGCATATGCAGAAAGAATTACAGGACATAAGTTGAAGAGACTAAGGTCAGATGGAGGGGGAGAGTATTTTTCTAATGAGTTCAGTGATTACTTGTGGAATGCAGGTATAAAAAGGGAAGTTACTTGCAGGTACTCTCCTCAACAAAATGGTGTAGCAGAAAGGAGAAATAGAACACTTGTTGAGTTTGCAAGATCCATGATGAAGGAGAAAAATTGCCCTAATTATTTGTGGGCTGAGGCTGTAAATACAGCCACTTATTTGGTCAATAGGTTACCATGTAAAGCCTTGCAGGGTATGACACCATATGAGGCTTGGTGGGGTAAGAGACCTACCTTGGATCATTGCAGAGTTTTTGGATGTGTGGCATATGCATATGTGCCATCACAATTAAGGCACAAGTTGGAGCCTAAAGCTGAAAAATATGTTTTCATTGGTTATGATGATAAGCAGATGGGCTATAGATTGTGGAGTCCATCTACAAAACAATTCATGGTTTCTAAAGATGTTACATTTGATGAGCAAAGCACTTGGTATGCAGGTACAATCAATATCAATACAGGTGATGAAGAAGAAGTGAGCCAAAGGAAAGGTAAATCAAAGGTTCAAATTTTTGATGAACAAGAGAATAATGAAGTGCAGGTTGAAGTGGAAGAAACACCAAGATTTGATCCTGAATATGAAGAACCAGAAACCTCAAGAAGTGGAGAGCTTAGGAGGTCTACAAGGAATAAATGGCAACCTACAAGGTATAGCTATGATACTTCATTTTTGGCCACAAAAGATTATGCTTATATGATGAAAACAGATGAAGACCCTTCTACATATGAAGAGGCAAAAGGTAAGGAAAAATGGGAGAAAGCTATGCAGGAAGAATTTGATGCACTATTGGAGAATCAAACATGGGATTTGGTTCCAAAGCCAAATAGTCAGAAAATCATTGGATGCAAGTGGGTTTACAAGACCAAGAGGTTTGCAGATGGAAGTGTGTCTAGATACAAAGCTAGACTTGTTGTCAAAGGGTTTGCTCAGACTTATGGTGTTGACTATGATGAGACTTATAGTCCTGTGGCAAAGATGACAACCATTAGGACACTTATAGCTATTGCTGCATGTAAAGGTTGGAAGTTATGTCAACTTGATGTGAAAAATGCTTTTTTAAATGGTTATATTTCAGATGATGTGTTCATGGAGCAACCTCAAGGGTTCAGAGATAAAAGGTATCCAGATCATGTATGCAAGCTTAAGAGAGCTTTGTATGGCTTGAAGCAGGCCCCAAGGGCATGGAACTATAGACTTGTAAAGTTCTTAAAAGAACTTGGATTTCAGGTGTCTAAAGCAGATAGTAGCTTGCTTGTCAAATGAAGTGATAATGGTTTCATATACATGTGCATATATGTTGATGATATAATTCTTACAGGTACAGATGAAGAAGGAATACAAAGACTCAAGAAGCAAATGGAAAAGGAGTTCAAAATAAGTGACTTGGGAGACTTTTCATACTTCTTGGGCATGGAGATTACATATACTCAACATGGAGTATTTGTGACCCAAGAAAGGTATTTGAAGAACTTGTTAATCAAGTTTAAAATGGATGATTGCAGGGTAGCACCTACACCAATGGAGGTGAATCACAAACTGAGTAAGTTTGGAGGTGAAGAATTCAAGGACATGAGACAATATCAGAGTTTAGTTGGTAGTCTTATCTATGCTACTTTAACTAGACCTGATTTATCATATGCAATAGGGGTTTTGTCTCAATTCATGCATTGCCCAAGGAAAGAACATTGGATTGCAGGTCAAAGAGTGTTGAGGTACATTAAGGGTACACTCAATGAAGGTTTGTATTATGGGTTTACCTCAGATACAAATATCAAAATTTATAGTGATGCAGATTGGGCAGGTAATCCAGATGATAGAAGGTCAACTTTTGGATACATGTGTTATGTGGGAGATAAACTTATCTCATGGTGCTCCAAGAAGCAACATACAGTTGCTTTGTCTTCTACAGAAGCAGAGTACAAAGGCATGGTTGAAGCTGCAAAGGAAGTGATTTGGCTCAAGACTTTGATGAAGAGTTTTGACATTGTGCATGGGGTACCAATTATATATGGAGATAACATGAGTTCATTATATTTAGCTGCTAATCTTGTTTTTCATGCCAGGACCAAACACATTGAGATACAGTATCACTTTCTAAGAGAGAAAGTGATGGATAAGGAGATTGAAGTCATACATACTTCAACAAAAGATCAGATAGCTGATATGCTTATAAAGAGCTTGGATGGACCAAAGCTACAGAAGTTTAAAGACATGGCAGGTATAAAGAAGAAAGGAGAAACCTCAATTGATGATTGAGGGGGAGCTGTTGGTGCAGGTCAATCACCAATTGAATGTTTGAAGACTAAAGAATGAAGGATGAGATTAATTCTTGAAGCTTGGAAGGAAGATACATTCAGAGTATGTGAGGAATGTACACATATGTACATAGTTCACTTAGATCTTTGATTAGTCATAGACTTGTACAAATTTATCTATAAATACCTTGAAAATGTCGAGGCGTGATATGAGAGCTTATGTAAGAATAGATAGAAGTCAAGAATGAGAAAGATAGATGTCATGATGTGAAAAGTTAGTTGAGTTTCCTCTCATCACTCAACTGTAACTTTCTGAGTAAATGAAAAAAATATTGCGCCCGATCTTTTCTTGTCTGCTCCGTCTGTGTTTGATCAATTGTGAAATCCTTTTGAGGATATCTAAGTTGGTAGTTAATGAGTCTGTGACCTGAGTTTCAGAGTCTAATTGCAAACAGGCTAGGAGAATTGTTAGTAGGAACATTCATATGTGTTGAGTGTTCACAGTTCTCTGAAACAGGTGCAAATTTCGATCTTAATCTTTTGGTCAGTTCTCACTCCATAGTTTAAAGTTTTGTGCAAGCAAGCACTTAATCTTTAAGTTGGAAGGTAATATACTCGTGGATAGAAGCATTTGCTTAAACGGGCTTTGTACTGAGAGAATTGAAGTTAAGAAGTTAGGGGTGTCTAAATCGACTTCTCAGAAGTGCAGATTCAGACATAGGTAACTTGTGAAGTTGATTTCTCAAGTTATACTAAACCTTTTGAAGAACTTTAACTTGGAGGAGGTGCGCAATCTCTAGGCGACACTCCATACAAAATTTCATAGAAAACTTTACATGTTTGATAGGTCAATGAGAAGAAATTGTGCAGCAGACTTTCTGTGTTTTATCTTCTTCACAAAATTTCTTAACTTTTTGATAATTTGGAGATTGGACCTCTAATTTGGTGAAGGTTTTGACTTACTCTTGATATAGAGGTGTTCTAAATTCAAGAGTAGGTTGTTCTTTTGGAGATTAACACTCTCCATTAGTGGTATCAGAGCAGGAGACATCAAATCAAGGAAAGGAGGATCCCGACTGCTGCAGATTCAAGAAATCCAACAATTGAAGAACTAAAAAGTGAAAGTTTGAAGGCAAAGCTTGAGGAGGAGACCATACGACATCAAGAAGGACAAAATGAGTCTAATTCGAAGTAAAGGTACATATATTGTTCATAAAGCTTCAAGATTTCAATACACAGGTGGACACAAGATGGGAGATTCTCTACAGATAGAGAAATTGGATAGGGAAAACTATCCTGCATGGTCAATGAGGATGGAAGCTCATCTTATGAGCAAAGATTTAATAGCCTACATCACAGGAGAAGAAGAGAAGCCACAGTTCAGAGATCCTAGTGTTCCAACTAGGGAAGAGTTAGCAGATTTGAAAAATTGGATGAAGAAAGATGCTCAAGCTAGGAGTATTATCTATATGGGAGTCAATGATTACTTGTTACCTCATATTCGAGGTCTTGAAAGTGCAACTGATATTTGGAATGCTTTGGAGGAGCATTTCCAGAATACTACAAAGTCAAGGAAGGCATCCTTATGGGAAGAATTTACAACCTTCAAGAAGAAGGCCTCTCAATCTATTTCAGACTATGTAACAAGGATGAAAGACATTGCAGATGCATTAGGAGCTGTTGATGAAGAAATTGAGGAGGATAAATTGGTAAGGCAAATCCTTACAGGTTTGAGAGGTGATGACAAATGGAAGCCATTCATTTTATCTACAGAATTATCACTTGATCATTTCACTCCTGATTTAAATCAGTTGCTAGGTCATATGCTAACATTTGAGCAGGATGTTAAAGGAGATGGTGACAAGAGTGCAGGTCATGCAATGTACTCAAAGGACAAGAAGAAGAATGGCAAAGGAAAGCAACAAGCAGGTGAAGATGAAGGTACAACTAGTCAAGCTAACTTCCTAAGAGGAAGAGGAGGTGGCAAAGGTAGAGGAAGAGGCAGGAATAACAAAGATGGAGGCAAAGCTTGCTGGATTTGTGGTAAGACAAATCACTTAGCTAATGATTGTTGACATAATAATCAGAGTAATGGTGGATACAATCAAAATTATAACTCAAGAGGAAGAGGTGGCAGAAGTCAAAGAGGTAATTTCAGAGGCAGAGGTGGTAGGAGTTACTTTGGAAGAAATGCAGGTAGAGGATTCCAAAGTCAACAATATAACAACACCTACTACAATTATGCTTCAGATCAAAAGGAGGATTCAACATTGATAATGAATGCAACTTGTGAAAGGCAGAGTGAAGATCAAAGAGTCTTCTACATTGACTCAGGGTGTAGCAATCACCTGAGTGGTAATATATCTTTGATGACTGATTTAGAAAATAAGGTTTTCAATCATGTTGTTCAAACAGGTGACAACACAAAGCATAATGTGAAGTCAATTGGATCAGTGAAGGCCAAGGATGGTAGCACCTTATTGAGTAAGGTCTTGTATGTTCCTACAATTCCTAAGAATTTGATAAGTGTAGGACAGTTGAAAAGGGATATGAAGTAAGGTTCACTAATGATGGAGTATATGTGGAAGACCCTAGCCAAGGGTATAAACAGATTGTTTCAAGAAAAAAGGAAGGAAGATTATTTACATTGAAGATTCAAGGCAATATTGGTCATGCTATGTTCACATATGGAGGACATAAGATCTCTGAGTTAGATCTTTGACACAAGAGGCTTGGACATTTCAATGAAAGAGGTATCAAAGACATGATTAACAATGGTTCAGTGCTTGGATTGCCTAATGTTGCAGGTCAACATATGACATACAAATGTGAGGCATGTCAATTAGGTAAGGCTCATAAGCTTTCCTACTCCAAGCATGGTTTTATGTACTCAGAGAAGCTTGAATTGGTACACACAGATGTGTGGGGACCATCAAAGGATTTCAGTATAAATGGGTCAAGATATTATATGATTTATGTTGATGATGCTACTAGATGGATAACTATCTATGTGATCAAAGATAAGTCAGAAGTGTTTAATACATTTAAACACTATCATGCATATGCAGAAAGAATTACAGGACATAAGTTGAAGAGACTAAGGTCAGATGGAGGGGGAGAGTATTTTTCTAATGAGTTCAGTGATTACTTGTGGAATGCAGGTATGAAAAGGGAAGTTACTTGCAGGTACTCTCCTCAACAAAATGGTGTAGCAGAAAGGAGAAATAGAACACTTGTTGAGTTTGCAAGATCCATGATGAAGGAGAAAAATTGCCCTAATTATTTGTGGGCTGAGGCTGTAAATACAGCCACTTATTTGGTCAATAGGTTACCATGTAAAGCCTTGCAGGGTATGACACCATATGAGGCTTGGTGGGGTAAGAGACCTACCTTGGATCATTGCAGAGTTTTTGGATGTGTGGCATATGCATATGTGCCATCACAATTAAGGCACAAGTTGGAGCCTAAAGCTGAAAAATATGTTTTCATTGGTTATGATGATAAGCAGATGGGCTATAGATTGTGGAGTCCATCTACAAAACAATTCATGGTTTCTAAAGATGTTACATTTGATGAGCAAAGCACTTGGTATGCAGGTACAATCAATATCAATACAGGTGATGAAGAAGAAGTGAGCCAAAGGAAAGGTAAATCAAAGGTTCAAATTTTTGATGAACAAGAGAATAATGAAGTGCAGGTTGAAGTGGAAGAAACACCAAGATTTGATCCTGAATATGAAGAACCAGAAACCTCAAGAAGTGGAGAGCTTAGGAGGTCTACAAGGAATAAATGGCAACCTACAAGGTATAGCTATGATACTTCATTTTTGGCCACAAAAGATTATGCTTATATGATGAAAACAGATGAAGACCCTTCTACATATGAAGAGGCAAAAGGTAAGGAAAAATGGGAGAAAGCTATGCAGGAAGAATTTGATGCACTATTGGAGAATCAAACATGGGATTTGGTTCCAAAGCCAAATAGTCAGAAAATCATTGGATGCAAGTGGGTTTACAAGACCAAGAGGTTTGCAGATGGAAGTGTGTCTAGATACAAAGCTAGACTTGTTGTCAAAGGGTTTGCTCAGACTTATGGTGTTGACTATGATGAGACTTATAGTCCTGTGGCAAAGATGACAACCATTAGGACACTTATAGCTATTGCTGCATGTAAAGGTTGGAAGTTATGTCAACTTGATGTGAAAAATGCTTTTTTAAATGGTTATATTTCAGATGATGTGTTCATGGAGCAACCTCAAGGGTTCAGAGATAAAAGGTATCCAGATCATGTATGCAAGCTTAAGAGAGCTTTGTATGGCTTGAAGCAGGCCCCAAGGGCATGGAACTATAGACTTGTAAAGTTCTTAAAAGAACTTGGATTTCAGGTGTCTAAAGCAGATAGTAGCTTGCTTGTCAAATGAAGTGATAATGGTTTCATATACATGTGCATATATGTTGATGATATAATTCTTACAGGTACAGATGAAGAAGGAATACAAAGACTCAAGAAGCAAATGGAAAAGGAGTTCAAAATAAGTGACTTGGGAGACTTTTCATACTTCTTGGGCATGGAGATTACATATACTCAACATGGAGTATTTGTGACCCAAGAAAGGTATTTGAAGAACTTGTTAATCAAGTTTAAAATGGATGATTGCAGGGTAGCACCTACACCAATGGAGGTGAATCACAAACTGAGTAAGTTTGGAGGTGAAGAATTCAAGGACATGAGACAATATCAGAGTTTAGTTGGTAGTCTTATCTATGCTACTTTAACTAGACCTGATTTATCATATGCAGTAGGGGTTTTGTCTCAATTCATGCATTGCCCAAGGAAAGAACATTGGATTGCAGGTCAAAGAGTGTTGAGGTACATTAAGGGTACACTAAATGAAGGTTTGTATTATGGGTTTACCTCAGATACAAATATCAAAATTTATAGTGATGCAGATTGGGCAGGTAATCCAGATGATAGAAGGTCAACTTTTGGATACATGTGTTATGTGGGAGATAAACTTATCTCATGGTGCTCCAAGAAGCAACATACAATTGCTTTGTCTTCTACAGAAGCAGAGTACAAAGGCATGGTTGAAGCTGCAAAGGAAGTGATTTGGCTCAAGACTTTGATGAAGAGTTTTGACATTGTGCATGGGGTACCAATTATATATGGAGATAACATGAGTTCATTATATTTAGCTGCTAATCTTGTTTTTCATGCCAGGACCAAACACATTGAGATACAGTATCACTTTCTAAGAGAGAAAGTGATGGATAAGGAGATTGAAGTCATACATACTTCAACAAAAGATCAGATAGCTGATATGCTTATAAAGAGCTTGGATGGACCAAAGCTACAAAAGTTTAAAGACATGGCAGGTATAAAGAAGAAAGGAGAAACCTCAATTGATGATTGAGGGGGAGCTGTTGGTGCAGGTCAATCACCAATTGAATGTTTGAAGACTAAAGAATGAAGGATGAGATTAATTCTTGAAGCTTGGAAGGAAGATACATTCAGAGTATGTGAGGAATGTACACATATGTACATAGTTCACTTAGATCTTTGATTAGTCATAGACTTGTACAAATTTATCTATAAATACCTTGAAAATGTCGAGGCGTGATATGAGAGCTTATGTAAGAATAGATAGAAGTCAAGAATGAGAAAGATAGATGTCATGAGACATGTGAAAAGTTAGTTGAGTTTCCTCTCATCACTCAACTGTAACTTTCTGAGTAAATGAAAAAAATATTGCGCCCGATCTTTTCTTGTCTGCTCCGTCTGTGTTTGATCAATTGTGAAATCCTTTTGAGGATATCTAAGTTGGTAGTTAATGAGTCTGTGACCTGAGTTTCAGAGTCTAATTGCAAACAGGCTAGGAGAATTGTTAGTAGGAACATTCATATGTGTTGAGTGTTCACAGTTCTCTGAAACAGGCGCAAATTTCGATCTTAATCTTTTGGTCAGTTCTCACTCCATAGTTTAAAGTTTTGTGCAAGCAAGCACTTAATCTTTAAGTTGGAAGGTAATATACTCGTGGATAGAAGCATTTGCTTAAACGGGCTTTGTACTGAGAGAATTGAAGTTAAGAAGTTAGGGGTGTCTAAATCGACTTCTCAGAAGTGCAGATTCAGACATAGGTAACTTGTGAAGTTGATTTCTCAAGTTATACTAAACCTTTTGAAGAACTTTAACTTGGAGGAGGTGCGCAATCTCTAGGCGACACTCCATACAAAATTTCATAGAAAACTTTACATGTTTGATAGGTCAATGAGAAGAAATTGTGCAGCAGACTTTCTGTGTTTTATCTTCTTCATAGAATTTCTTAACTTTTTGATAATTTGGAGATTGGACCTCTAATTTGGTGAAGGTTTTGACTTACTCTTGATATAGAGGTGTTCTAAATTCAAGAGTAGGTTGTTCTTTTGGAGATTAACACTCTCCATCATAGAATAGTTCATCTACTATGATCATCAATGAATGAGACATAATACCTTGATCCTACCAATCAAGGATCTTGACTTGGTCCCCATACATCTGTATGTACTAAGTGTGGAGAATGAGTTCTCCTATGCGCAACGAAAATGTGTAGTGAAACCTTGTATGTCTAGCACTTGGACAAATAGATGCACCTTAGATAGCTTGCTACTCTCAATACAAAACTTAAATGGACTTGAGAAGTAGACACAGAGAGCTTTCTAACAAGCTATAAATAACTTGATTTGGACAAGTTTTGATTAATAAACACAACTGACAAAGATGAACTACCTGTCCACATAGGTATGCTAAAGAATTGAGCTTCACTCTAAGACTGATAACTCTCTGAATATATATCCTTTGAGAAATATATTCAGTACAGATAAAGTAGACACAAATATCTTTCCAACAAGCTAAAAAACAAGTAATTTGGATGAGTTTTGATCAGGGAACTCAACTGACCAAAATAGACCACCTGCACACATAAGTACACTATAAAACTAGACTACTCTTTGATAGATATCTCACAAAATATAAAAATTATGAGTGAGATATTTGGGACAGTGAAAGTAGATGCCAAGATCTTTCCAACAAGACAAAAATCAAGCAATTTGGATATGTTTTGGTTGGGAAACATAACCGAACAAAATAGATTACTTGTCTATATAGGTATACTGAAAAACTGGACTTCACTCTTTCATTGATATCTCACAAATTATATTAGGTTTCAAAGAGATATTTGGTATGCAAAAAGTACATGTAATAAGCTTTCCAATGAATGTTTAAACGCAAGAAATGGTTACATAGGCACTGAGAGATGAGCTCCACAACAGAGCTGTGTACAAACTGACGTGCGGCTAGAAGGAGTCTAAGGGAGGAGAAAATGAAAAAATGGCTAGATCCGACTACTGGGAGCTCTTGCCTCTTTCTCTTCTTGTTTTGAATGTGCTTCCACTTCACTTTTATAACCAATGAGCATGTGAAGAAGTTTGTTCCTCCTTAACTCACCACTTTCTCCACTACATGCTACTAACTACAAGGCAAGATATTGTATCTCTTACTCATCATGAATTTTGACTAGATTTTTTCTTTTATTATTTTTTTCCTTTTTTCCTCTACTTTTCCTTTATATTTATATTTGGTAAATCTATCCAAACATGGCTCATATGAAAATGAGCTTGTACATTTATCTTCAACACTAAGTCCAATAAGTTGTTGTGGATGTAGCCTTTGTGGTTGAATGGTTGTCTTTGTGCCTTGCTAATTTGACATGCATCACACCTATTGATCATGTGTTTCTTTTATATGTTTGGTAGTCCTAGAGCACTTTGATCCCTACATATATCCTTCAAGGTTCTTTCATTCACATGAGCAAGTCTCTTATGCCACATTTCAAGCTCACTTAGGGTTTGAGACCCAAAAGTGAATAGAGCTATGTTCCTGGTTTCTCCTACTTCAAAAGTAAAGATACTGCCATGCTTCTCACCTCTGGCTATCTTCTTGAAGCCTTGACATCGATCTTCCACAAGAGCTCCATGTTGGGTGAACCTAACTTGCAAGCCTTTTTCAATTATTTGGCCTACACATATTAGGTTTTTAGTGATAGTGGGTACATAAAGAACCTTACTTAGAATGTTTGTCCTGCCATTAGAAGCTTTGACATTACCAATCTTCTCCACATTGTGCTTTGTATCATGCCTTGTTTGAACTTCATGTCCATGCTTTGGACTTTCCAAATCAGATAGAAGAGCAATGTTGCCTGCAACATGATTTGAACATCATGAATCTATGTAGAACAAATGATCATCTTCTTTACCTTCTTTGTGGCTTAGATTCATAAGAAGTAGTGAGTCTTTATGTGCTTGATCTTCAAAAGACTTGTTGTAGTCCCTTCTATTATAGCCTCTATTGTTATTTTTGAAGTTGTCTCCACGTCTGCCTCTATTGCGGCCATATTCACCTCTTCCACTTCCTTTCTGGGTCTTCCCATTGAACCAGCAATTCTGAGTGGTGTGGTTGGTCTTATTGTAGATGGCACAAGGTTGAACATTCTGACCTTTGGCTTTGTCATGCTTTGGTCTTTTCTTCTTCCCTTTCCACTTGCTCTTGCTTGCGAAGTTGGCTTGGGAAGTCTCCTCTGCATCTTCTTCCTTCTTCTTGCCTTTTAGCTTCTTATCCTTCTTATCTACATATAGATCACTAGTTGAATTACCATGATAGAAGTTACCTTCCTTTATGTTATTGTTGGCCTCTTGATTGAAGAGTTGTCCAAGAAGTCTAGAGTTTGCACATCCATGATGAGAACATAAGCCATGGTGAAAGATTTCCATTGCTTATTGCTTTGTATCCCATTGAGAATTCGCCTCATGATAGCCTCTTCTTGTTGGTGCATTTTGCCCAAGCCTACATGCTTGATATGCTTGATATTATCCTCATTTGTAAGTCACATGAGTAGTCATGTGAACACCTCTTGTAAAAGAGTACATTTTATCTCTTGTAAATGGAAAAAGAAAAAAGTAAAAGGATGGCTTACCTCATCCATGATGTAAAAGCAAATTCGTGGCTCCAACTACCAAAATCACGAATTTTTGAGCTGAGGGAATCTCTCCTAACTTTGGGGATCACTTTTAGGTGGAGCCATTCGAATTCGAATTCAAAACTCCCTCCAAGAATAGCTATAAAAGGAGCAAGAAGGAAGAGGCGATGAGCAAGCCTTGTACGTGACCACTTCATGTCATTTTGTAGAGATTGAAGAGCTTACTCCATAGCTCTATCATTCTACTCCCATTGTGCAAAGATTCATTGCCAATGTGGTTGTAATCATATGTGAATCTATACATTTATTATCATCTACCTCTCTGTTTTGTTCTCTGCTATACTCACTCAGAGCAGTAACTTCAGAAGGTCATATCTCGAGTTTTACTGAACCTTTTTCAGTGTTTTAAAGTGCGTTGGATAGCTCTCACTGTCTAGTTTCTACCTATAAATTTTCAAGGTCATTGGATTTACACTTTTGGAGATATCTGCATTTTACTGCTTACTGGTCTATCTCTGCAGAGCCCCGAGAATTGTGGGAATGTTCCAGAACTTGATGAAACTTGTTCTCAGTGCTCAGTCCATCATTTGAAGTGTTTTAACTTGGAATAGGAAGCTTGCTAAGTCTATTTGCTATGCCCAAAAGGAATTTTTCTAATTCCTTCCAGGTTGAGAGCACTGTTCATTTTTTCCAGTAGGTGTATGTCCAAAAATAGCAAGTTTTGGGAGCTAGTCATTTCGCAACTAGCCTGTCTTGACTTAAACTTTTGGGATACATGTTCCGAAGTACTTGGCTGATATTTTGGTGGATTTAGGAAGCTCAAAGGGTCTACTAATCAACTCTGAAGTCTCAGTTGGCTGGTGTGAAGCTGGTTGTAGCGGCACCTACTCATCTTTGGATTGCATCCACCATCTCTCTTCACAGTGGTATCAGAGCATAGTCAAGCAACATGGGAGATGGATTTCCATCAACAATTGACAAATTGGATCGAAACAACTATCCGGCATGGTCTCTAAGGATGGAGGCTTACCTTCAAGGGAGGAATCTATATGGATTCATATCCGGAGATGAAGCAATGCCAACCATGAGGAACAAAGGGCAACCATCACATGAAGAAGTGGAAGGACTTTCGAATTGGTGTTCGAAGGATGCACTTGCAAGGTCTTATATTCTAAACTCAATCTCTGATTTTCTTTTACCTCATGTCAAGGGATGCAAGACATCAAGAGAAACCTGGAATGCACTTGCTTCTTTCTTCTCTTCCAACACTCGAGCAAGGAAGAACCAATTGTGGATGGAGTTCACAACAATGAAGAAAAGCCCGAAGCAAAATGTGACTGATTATGTCACAAAGATGAAGGAGATTTCCGACCAACTTGGAAGCATTGGAGAGGTAATTGAAGAGGAGAAAATCATAAGACAAATCATGAATGGAATCAAAGCAGACGACAAGTGGGAGTCATTCACAACAGCCATGGATTTATACATGGATATGCATGTACCCGACCTCAACACACTCATGGGCCAACTCTTCACTCATGAAGCAAAGATTAGCAAAGGTGGTGAGTCCTCAAGAGGTAATCAAACTTCTGCCTTATATTCTGATAAAGCTAAGGTCAAGGACAAGTCAAAGAATAGGAAGAATGAAGATGAAGGAAGCTCTTTCCAACTAAACTTTGCAGGTAGAGGAAGAGCTAGAGGAAGAGGCAGAGGTGGAAAGCAAGGCAGGGGGAGATTCCAATCATCTCAACCTTGCAACATATGTGGCTTATCTAACCATACTACTGAAGAATGTTTCAGGAATCCAAGGAACTCAAGAGGAAGAGGATTCAATAGAGGTGGCTATGGATCAAATAGAGGTAGGTACAATGGAGGCTACAACAACAACAACTACTACAACAACAATTACAACAACAACAACAACTATCAAAGTGGCCATAGAGGAAGAAGAGATTACAATAACTATGCAGAGGACCAAAGTCAAGAAGATTCATTATTGATTATGAATCTATCAACAAAGAAGGGTAAGGATGATGATCACATATTTTACATTGATTCGGGATGCTCGAACCATGTAGCAGGAAATGTGGCTTTACTTTCTGATTTGGAAGATCCTCATAACAAGCATGAAGTGCAGACAGGAGATGACACAAAGCACTCAGTGGAGAAGATAGGTAATGTGAAGACATCAGATGGGAATATGAACCTCTTAAGCAAAGTCTTGTATGTCCCTACAATTACCAAAAATTTAATAAGTGTTGGACAGATTGTTGAAAAAGGATTGCAGGTTAGATTCAATCGATTTGGAGCATATGTTGAAGACCCAAGGCAAGGCTTTCGAAGGATTGCCAAAGGAGAAAAGACAGGAAGGCTTTTCACTTTTGAAGTGGAAGATACAAAGAACATAGCTTTGTTTAGCTATGGATCTCAAACTCTAACAGAGTTGGAGATATGGCACAAAAGGCTTGCTCACATTGGTGAGAGGACACTCAAACAGATTTGCAGGGACCAAAGTGTACTTGGTTTGCCTAATATCACAAGGCAACACATGATTTATAAGTGTGAAGCTTGTCAACTCGGCAAGGCTCATAGACAACCTTTCAATAAGAAAGGATATATGTATCAAAATCCTTTGGATCTAGTGCACACGGATGTGTGGGGTCCAAGTAAGGAGCCATCTATATCAGGCTCAAGATATTATGTGTCTTTCATAGATGATTGTAGCAGGTGGACCATTCTGTTTTTCATGAAGCACAAGGATGAAGTGTTTAATTGCTTTAAGAAGTATATTGCTCTTGTTGAAAATCAAACAAGTAGGACTTTGAAAAGACTCAGATCAGATGGTGGAGGAGAATACTTCTCTTCTGAATTTGATGCCTTCTTGCATGAAAGAGGCATTAAAAGGGAAGTCACTACAAGGTATACACCTGAACTCAATGGTGTAGCAGAGAGGAGGAATAGAGCTATCGTCGAAGCTGCAAGGTCCATGCTCAACGAAAAGGGATTGCCGAACTACCTATGGGCAGAGGCTGTGTCGACAGCCACATATCTCATAAATAGACTTCCATCTAAGTCACTAGATGGAACCACTCCATATGAAGTGTGGAATGGAAGAAGACCTAGTCTAGAGCATTGTAAAATCTTTGGATGCTTAGCCTATGCTCACATTCCTTCTCAAGTAAGAGGGAAATTGGATCCCAAGGCAGAGAAGTGTGTATTCATTGGTTATGATCAAAACCAAAAAGGATATAGATTGTACAATCCAACCAATAAAGGATTTTCTGTGAGTAGAGATGTAATTTTTGATGAAAACAAATCATGATTTGATGATGACAGGAAAGTGAAGCTGCCATATGACTTGGATGAAGATTTTCCATCACTTCAACCAAAGGAGCCAAAGCAGATTGAAGAAAGTGATTCGGAGATTGACCTAGAAGACTTGGAAAGACTAAAGCTATGGAAGAACAAAGGTAAAGCAAAGATGCAGGATGCTACATATGGACCCGAGAGCTCACATCAACCACTTAGAAGGTCTTCGAGGGAGAAGAAGAAACCAGAGAGGTTTGGTTATGATACTTCTTTGGTCACCAAGCACTCAATCTACATTGCAAAGGATTCAACCAATGAAGAACCTACCACATTCGAAGAAGCACAAAGCAAGAAAGCTTGGAGAGATGCAATGGATGAAGAAATGGAAGCCTTGAAGGAGAATGACACTTGGGAGCTTGTACCTAACAAGCCATCTATGAAGATAATCGGATCTCGATGGATATACAAAATCAAGAAGAATCCAGATGGAAGTATAAATAGACACAAAGCAAGGTTAGTTGCTAAAGGGTTTGCTCAAACCCATGGTATTGATTATGAGGAGACTTTCTCTCCTGTTGCAAAAATGCCTACAATTAGGGTTCTCATAAGTCTTGCTGCATCTAGAAATTGGAATCTTTATCAACTTGATGTAAAGAATGCCTTCTTGAATGGATGGATTTCTGAGGAAGTGTATATGGCACAACCTCCTGGATATGAGGATGCACATCATCCTAACTATGTATGCAAATTAAAGAAAGCTTTGTATGGATTGAAGCAAGCTCCAAGAGCTTGGAATTTCAGATTGGTTACTTATTTGCAGGACCAAGGATTCAAAGCTAGCAAGGCGGATACCTCTTTGTTCATAAAGAGGAATGGATCTGAAGTGATCTATTTATGTGTGTATGTTGATGATATTATTATCACAGGCAATGATCTTGAAGGAATCAAACAGGTAAAGAGTCAAATGAAGGAGGAGTTCAAAATAAGTGACCTCGGACCACTCACTTATTTTCTTGGATTGGAGTTGATCTACACAGATTCAGGTATATACATCACACAAAGGAAGTATGTCCATGACATGCTCGTCAAGTTCAAGATGGAAAATACAAAGTGTGCAGGTACACCTATGGAGCAAAATCATAAGCTTAGTGCTTATGAAGGAGAGCCAATTGAAGACATCACAAGCTATCAAAGCTTGGTTGGAAGTTTGAACTATGCAACACTCACAAGGGTGGATATATGCTATAGTGTTAGCATATTGAGTCAGTTTATGCATAAGCCGAGAAGACCACATATGGAAGCGGCCAAGCGAGTCCTCAAGTACCTAAAGGGGACCATGAATGAAGGTTTGTTTTATTCATTTACTTCAGATATTGAGCTAAAGGTCTACTCAGATGCAGATTGGGCCGGATCTAAAGATGATAGAAGAAGCACATCAGGGTATATATCATTTGCAGGTTCAAAAATCATTTCTTGGTCATCGAAGAAGCAACCAACCGTGGCATTATCTTCTACTGAAGCTGAATATAGAGGTTTGGCTAATGCAACTCAAGAAATCATGTGGTTAAAATCTTTGTACACAGATCTTGGACTTCATTCTTCAACACCTCACATTTTTGGTGACAACACAAGCTCACTACATCTAGCAGCTAATCCGGTATACCATGCTAGAACCAAGCATATTGAAGTCCACTACCATTATGTAAGGGAGAAGCTAATGAGCAAGGATATTCAACTATCCTACGTCTCTACAGATATGCAATGTGCAGACATGTTGACGAAAGCTCTTGATGGTACGAAATTAAGTAGATTCAAGTTGATGATTGGTTTGCAGGAAATCAAGGACAATTGAAGACTTATTTGGAGGCCAAGCATGTTGGGCTTGAGGGGGAGCTGTTGGTGCATTTTGCCCAAGCCTACATGCTTGATATGCTTGATATTATCCTCATTTGTAAGTCACATGAGTAGTCATGTGAACACCTCTTGTAAAAGAGTACATTTTATCTCTTGTAAATGGAAAAAGAAAAAAGTAAAAGGATGGCTTACCTCATCCATGATGTAAAAGCAAATTCGTGGCTCCAACTACCAAAATCACGAATTTTTGAGCTGAGGGAATCTCTCCTAACTTTGGGGATCACTTTTAGGTGGAGCCATTCGAATTCGAATTCAAAACTCCCTCCAAGAATAGCTATAAAAGGAGCAAGAAGGAAGAGGCGATGAGCAAGCCTTGTACGTGACCACTTCATGTCATTTTGTAGAGATTGAAGAGCTTACTCCATAGCTCTATCATTCTACTCCCATTGTGCAAAGATTCATTGCCAATGTGGTTGTAATCATATGTGAATCTATACATTTATTATCATCTACCTCTCTGTTTTGTTCTCTGCTATACTCACTCAGAGCAGTAACTTCAGAAGGTCATATCTCGAGTTTTACTGAACCTTTTTCAGTGTTTTAAAGTGCGTTGGATAGCTCTCACTGTCTAGTTTCTACCTATAAATTTTCAAGGTCATTGGATTTACACTTTTGGAGATATCTGCATTTTACTGCTTACTGGTCTATCTCTGCAGAGCCCCGAGAATTGTGGGAATGTTCCAGAACTTGATGAAACTTGTTCTCAGTGCTCAGTCCATCATTTGAAGTGTTTTAACTTGGAATAGGAAGCTTGCTAAGTCTATTTGCTATGCCCAAAAGGAATTTTTCTAATTCCTTCCAGGTTGAGAGCACTGTTCATTTTTTCCAGCAGGTGTATGTCCAAAAATAGCAAGTTTTGGGAGCTAGTCATTTCGCAACTAGCCTGTCTTGACTTAAACTTTTGGGATACATGTTCCGAAGTACTTGGCTGATATTTTGGTGGATTTAGGAAGCTCAAAGGGTCTACTAATCAACTCTGAAGTCTCAGTTGGCTGGTGTGAAGCTGGTTGTAGCGGCACCTACTCATCTTTGGATTGCATCCACCATCTCTCTTCACACTTCTTCAATCAGCTCTCCAATGGACGCTAACTGATCCACAACCTCCTTAACCTTGGTAACAAACTCCGTGATGGTTTGTTTAGGTGTCTTGTTCATTTGGTTGAACTCGTTTCAAAGAGGATTCTTTCTTGCTTTGGTACTAGCAGAAAAGAATGTCTCGAGGGCATCCCAAGTCTCTTGAGATTTCTTGCATCCTCTAATATGTGGTAATACAAAGTCAGAGATAGAGTTTATTATGTACGACATTTCTTGAGCATCCCGTGCGCACCAAAGTGTGAGCTTATCTATCTCCTCTTGTGTAGGTCCTCCTTTGGATCTTGGAATAGGCATAGCTTCATCACCTGCTACAATTCCATAAAGATTTCTACCTTGTAAATAGGCCTCCATTCTAATTTTCCAAGCCGCATAGTTGTGTCAATCAAGCTTCTCAATCATTAAGGGAAAGCCGTCACCCATCTTGAACTAGCTCTGATACCACTGAAAGAACTTGGAGAAACTTGTAGGAGGTAGAGAACTGAGTTGCGAAGCAACAAAGTCTCGTCCAGCCAACCAGCACAAGACCAACCCTTACTCTTATGGAGACTCAAATAGACCTTATAGGCATGTGATAATTGCAATAAGATTCACTATGTACTTTGGAGCATCAAGGAGAAGGAGTCGATACAAAACAGATAGATTCGTGCATCGACTAGCTCAAAAAACTTATTATTTATGGATGAGATAATGAACTCCAAATGCTCATAGCGACCAGCGTGATTACAATTAGAAAAAATCCTTTTATGGGAGTGATACACATAGGGTTGAGTGTATATAATGCACAAGAGTATAAGGAATAAGCAAAATATGCTATAGGAGTGAGCCAGATACTCAACAATGGTACCTCCTATTTTTTAGGAATACATAGAGATTGATCCTGAGATAGAAAAATTGCCATTTCTCCCAATCTACAAAACCAAATGCTATGGGAAATTACGAGCATACACAAATGCTATGGGAAATTACGATTCATAAACTAGATCTTTCTAATGACCCACCTCGCATCCAATTTGGAGCTCTATAGAGAGAGTAGTAGCCTCTACAAAATTACTGTTGGTGAAGAAGATGATGCAGAAAAATGAAGGAGCAAGACAATGATGGTCACAAGAGTATGTATAATGAATTCAAATGAAGGCGGTAAGAGTTGTTGGAGGGAATCAATTCACTTTCCTACAATCTAGGAAAAGTGAAGATCTAGTTTGATCTACTTTTAGGTGATTGATTGATTGACTGATTACAACTCGACCATTACAAATTTGTGGAACTTGGGCTCTATCTTTATACTTCTACATGTGCAAATATCTAAGCTTTTACAATGGTAAAAGATCTTTTAAAAATACAATAAATGAGCATAAGTAAAAGAACTCTCCAACGGATAAATGAGCATAAGTAAAAGAACTCTCCATAGTTTTTATGTAGATCAAATCCACCTCAAGCATAGTATAAGCTTGATGTTCCAACAATGAGCACTTTTGAATGATATTCCTAAAACCCAATGGTGAAAATTTCTTCAAATGTTTGTTTGTAACATGCAGGTAGGCATTAGTGCCCTCCATACAGGACCTTAACAATGGAGTTGTCCTCAGATCATAAACAAGATCTAAATTGCCATGTTCGAACCCGCATGTCGAGACATGGGGTGCTCTGATCTTTCAAAAGACTTTAAAGTTTGTGTGCATGAGATCAAAGATTTTAAGTTACATCTTGGCTGCTATATCTGTCATATGGTGCAAACATGGTAGCCAATGTCAGATGGTTGCAATCATATATGTGACGGTTGGGGGCCCTTGTGGTGGTGTGAAGTAAGATAGTTAATCTAGTCCTAGAACTTGGGATCATTTTGCACCTTAATCGCAAAAGGTGGCCAAGAATGACATCATGGGATCCGGCCATAACATGGATTGAACATAATGTGCATAGGGGCCTTCGACCATGTATACATCATTTCAAGATATTCTTGTAATACGTTGTTGAAAGATGGTTGTGTTAATCCTTGTTAGAGGCAAGTTCTCTAGTTGGAACTGTGTAGCATGAGTTGGTAGCTAATCCTATGAATCTCTGTGTTGTACTCTACCAAATACATAAAATATGCTTTGGACTAGATCTCGTTGGTAGAAATGTGTTGGATGTGATGGATGGGTACAATCAGAAGATCAAGGTGGTGCTGCTAGACCTGCTTCACACCTGCCCTTTCTTTTCTTCAGATATGGTTAGGAGACTCCTTGAGCTTCCAAATGACACCAAGAAACTATATATGTACTTTACAAAGTGATTGAGAAATGATCAAATCAAAACAGATAAGTTTGAACCTTCATAAGTCCAAAAACTTGCTATTCCTGTAATGACACCTGCTCAGTCCTAAGCTCAGTGTGTCCAGCACACTTACAATTGGTCTAATTCCTTCTGGGAGTATTAAATTAACTTAACAAGCTACCATTAGCAAGTTAAATCACTCCAAATGACAAACTATACACTTAGCATGATGTTTAGCAAAATCAGGGACACCCCCGACTTTTTAGGAATCACACAGAAATATACCAGTGATCACTTCGACAATGATTTCTCCCAATTGGCTGAATAGATTGACTTGAAACTTTGTAGTGTTGTAGAATGCTTTGAGCTGGTTCCAATGAGCCCTTGATCATCAAATTTGGTTCAGTAGATCTTGAGATATGTCCTGTTGAAGTTGACAAACTTGGAGGTAGTCACTCAGAGAAAACACAGAGTAAAAACTATGAGTATATGTATTGATACTATCAAATGTACATTCCCATTGGCATGTAGAATGATGCCCAATGGTACTCAGAGGTGTAGGCTAGGTAGTAGCTCTCACACTCTCACAAATATGCTTGGATTAGCCTCGGGAAGAGTGTTACTAAACCCGCGACTTTTTACATTGACTTTTATAGATGTTTTGAAGGAATTTGAATTTCAAAATTCAAATGTAGGCTCCCTCAAATCTCTCAACTAATCACATGGAGATATTCTCTCCATTCATACCTTTCAAATTCCACGACTTTTGAAGGTAGGTACAATTACAGGAAGTCACTTTGACTTTTACATAAAGTAATAAGTAACTAAGCATAGGCATGTGTTCCTATGCTCTTTCTTGAAATGAAGTAATCCAAACTTTTGCAATAAACTTCAAAGTTGATATCCAAAGCTAAGTGATCTTTGTGCAATCTTCTTGTTGAGTCTTCAAGGCACAAAACAAGTTCAAGTGTTAAGGCTTGTTTGCACCAACAGCTCCCCCTCAAGCCAAACACTTGCTTGAGTCTTCATCTTTAGTCTTCAATGATATCCTGTAATCCAATCATGGATTTAAACCTGCATAGCTTGCTCCCATCCAAAGCTTTTATAAGCAAATCTGCACATTGAATATTAGTGGACACATATGATAATTGGATTTCCTTGCTAAGTAATTTCTCCCTCACATAGTGGTAATGAACCTCTATGTGTTTTGTCCTAGCATGATACACAGGATTAGCAGCTAAATGAAGTGAACTTGTGTTATCACCAAATATGATAGGTGGCCTTGTGTATAGGCCCAATTCTGAATAGAGTAACTTCAACCATATTGATTCTTGAGTGGCATTGGCTAGCCCTCTGTACTCTGCCTTAGTAGATGATAGAGCCACTGTGGGTTGTTTCTTGGATGACCAAGAAATAGGTTTATCACCTGCAAAACATATGTAACCAGATGTACTCCTCCTGTCATCCTTGCAACCTGCCCAATCTGCATCTGAGTATACCTTGATATCAATATCTGATGAATATGGGTAATACAAACCATGATTTTGTGTTCCCTTTAGATACTTTACTATCTTCTTGGCTGCCTCCAAATGTGGTACTCTTGGCTTATGCATAAATTGGCTAAGTACACTTACACCATATGAGATATCAATCCTAGTTAAGGTAGCATAATTGAGACTACCTACCAAACTTTGGTAACCTGTAATATCCTTTAGCTCTTCTCCTTCATGTGCACTGAGTTTGTGGTTGACCTCCATAGGAATGTTTGAGACTTTAGCTTCCTGCAAATTAAACTTCTTGACCATGTCCTGAATGTACTTCTTCTGAGTAATGTATATACCTGAATTTGTGTAGACCAATTCAAGTCCTAGGAAGTACTTCAATAATCCAAGATCATTGATCTTGAATTCCTTCATCATTTGACCTTTGATGTGTCTAATTCCTTGAACATCATTTCCTGTAATAATGATGTCATCAACATAGACACACAAGTATATTACCTTTGAATTGTTCTTCTTTATAAACAATGAAGTATCTGCTTTACTCATCACAAATCCTTGATCCAAGAGATAGGTTGTCAACCTATAGTTCCATGCTCTAGGTGCCTGCTTCAATCCATACAGAGCTTTCTTCAATTTGCAAACATGATTTACCTTATTGGGATCTTCATAGCCAGGTGGTTGTGACATGTAGACCTCTTCAGATATCCATCCATTCAAGAATGCATTCTTCACATCCAATTGGTACATGTTCCAATTTTTGGATGCAGCTACACTCACCATAATTCTGATAGTTGGCATCTTTGCCACAGGAGAAAATGTCTCCTCATAATCAATGCCTTGGGTTTGTGCAAAACCCTTGGCTACCAACCTAGCTTTGTACCTGCTTATTGTACCATCTGAGTTCCTTTTGAGTTTGTAGATCCATCTGGATCCTATGACCTTCATGGAGTCCTTCTTGGGTACCAAGTCCCAAGTATCACTCTCCTTGAGAGCCTCCATTTCTTCATCCATTGCTTCCTTCCATTCTGGTTTAGTAATAGCTTCCTCAAATGTACCTGGTTCTTCACTTAAGATATCCTTTGCAAGATATACAGAGTGCTTGGTTACAAGTGAAGTATCATATCCATACCTAATAGGTTTCTTCTTTTCCCTTGAAGATCTCCTCATAGCTTGAGTTGAGGATTCTGGATTGTCTTCAAGTTGCTTCATCTTCATCTTCCCTTTTGATTTCCAAGCTTTGAACTCTTCAATGTTGATGGTGTCTTCATCATCTGAGCTTGTGTCCTTATTCTGAGTTGGTTCTTGCCTGACAAGCTTTGGAAAGTCTTCTTCCATATCATAAGGTAGGCTCACTTTCCTGCACTCATTATCATACCATGAATCATTTTCATCAAAGATGACATCTCTGCTTACCTTGAAGCCTTTGTTTGAGGGGTTATAGAACCTGTATCCTTTCTGATTCAAATCATAACCAATAAAGATACACTTCTCAGCCTTAGGGTCTAGCTTTCCCCTTACCTGTGAGGGAATATGCACATATGCAACACACCCAAAGATCTTGCAATGATCCAGAGATGGTCTCTTACCATGCCAAGCCTCATAGGGTGTCATTCCATCAAGTGTCTTTGATGGCAACCTGTTGATCAAGTATGTGGCAGTAGATACACTCTCTGCCCAAAGATAATTTGGTAGTTTCTTCTCATTGAGCATAGACCTAGCTGTCTCCACAATGAGTCTATTTCTTCTTTCAGCTACCCCATTTTGTTCAGGTGAGTACCTTGTGGTAATCTCCCTCTTGATGCCTCTTTCCTGCAAGAAGTCTTCAAAGTCATTGGAGAAGTATTCTCCACCACCATCAGACCTTAATCTTTTTAAATGTCTACCTGTTTGATTCTCTACTAATGCAAGATACCTTTTGAAGCAATTAAATACTTCATCTTTATGTTTCATGAAGTACAAGACAGTCCATCTGCTATAATCATCTATAAAAGATACATAGTACCTTGATCCAGATATGGATGGCTCCTTGCTTGGTCCCCACACATCTGTATGCACCAATTCCAAGTAGTCTTCATGCATAAATCCTTTCTTGGTATATGGCAACCTGTGTGACTTACCAAATTGACAAGCCCCACACTTGTATATCATGTGTTGCTTGGATACATTAGGTATCCCAAGCACACATTGATCTCTGCTCATCTGCTTTATGGTTCTCTCTCCAATGTGACCCAATCTCTTGTGCCACATCTCCAATTCTGATAGGGTTTGGTCCCTATAGTTGTACAAGGCAATACTTTTAGTATCCTCAAGTTCAAAGGTAAATAGTCTACCTGACTTCTCTCCCTTGGCTATCCTTCTGAATCCATGTCTTGGATCTTCCACATATGCACCATGTTGAGTGAACCTGACCTGTAGACCTTTTTCAACAATCTGACCTACACTCATCAGATTCTTGGTGATTGTTGGAACATACAATACTCTGCTTAGCAAATTCTGATTACCATCACTTGTTTTGACATTACCTACTTTAACCACTGAGTGTTTAGTGTCATCACCTGTCTGCACTTGGTGCTTGCCTTTAGGTTCTTCCAAATCAGAGAGTAAAGCAACATTCCCAGCTACATGGTTAGAGCAACCTGAGTCAATATAGAACAAATGATCATCATTGATACCTGATTTAGATGTCATGTTCATAATCAACAAGGAATCATCTTGATCCTCTGCATAATTGTTGTAATCCTTTCTGTTCCTGTATCCTCCTTGATAATTGCCATTGTGATTGTAGTTATTGTTGTAATTGTTGTTGTAGTTATTGTTGTAGCCATGGTAGCCTTGAGATTGATTGAACCTGCCTCTGCCTTGGGAGTATCCTCCTCTTTGGTGACCTCTTCCTCTTTGGTTCTTGTAGTTTTTGTAGCATTCATCTGTAGTATGATTAGACAAGCCACAAATATTGCATGGAGATTGATTATAGGGTCTCCCCCTACCTGACTTACCTCCTCTGCCCCTACCTCTAGATGATCTACCTCTCCCTGCATAGTTTGCTTGGGAGGTGGATCCTTCTTCATCAACTTTCTTACTTTTACCCTTATCTTTAGACTTCTTATCTGTATATAGGGCAGAGGGATTGTTACCTTTTGATTGCTCTCCATTCTTTGTGATCTTGGCTTCATGTGTAAAGAGTTGTCCAATCAGAGTTGTTAGATCAGGTGCTTGAATGTCCATGTACAAGTCCATTGCAGTGGTAAAGCTCTCCCACTTGTCATCTGCTTTGAGTCCATTGATCACTTGTCTAACAATTTGCTCTTCTTCAATCTCTTCTCCAACACTTGCAAGTTGATCTGCTATATCTTTGACTTTGGTGACAAAATCTGAAACACATTGTTTTGATTGCTTCCTAAGAGTTGTAAACTCAATCCATAGCTGATTCTTTCTGGCCCTTGTGCTTGATGAGAAGTATGTTGACAAGGTCTCCCAAGTCTCTTGGGAAGTCTTACAGTTCCTAACATGAGGTAGAAGGAAATCAGAGATAGAGTTTAGAAGATATGACCTTGCTAAAGCATCTTTAGCACACCATTGATTAAGTCTCTCATGCTCATCCTTTGTAGGTAGGCCTCTGGTTTTGAATGAGGGCAACTCCTCATCTCCTGATATGTATCCATACAAGCTTCTCCCTTGTAGATAAGTCTTCATTCTTAATGACCATGCCTGGTAGTTATTCCTATCCAATTTGTCAATAAAGGAAGGGAAACCATCACCCATGATTACCTTGTTTGCTCTGATACCACTGTTGGATGTGATGGATGGGTACAATCAGAAGATCAAGGTGGTGCTGCTAGACCTGCTTCACACCTGCCCTTTCTTTTCTTCAGATATGGTTAGGAGACTCCTTGAGCTTCCAAATGACACCAAGAAACTATATATGTACTTTACAAAGTGATTGAGAAATGATCAAATCAAAACAGATAAGTTTGAACCTTCATAAGTCCAAAAACTTGCTATTCCTGTAATGACACCTGCTCAGTCCTAAGCTCAGTGTGTCCAGCACACTTACAATTGGTCTAATTCCTTCTGGGAGTATTAAATTAACTTAACAAGCTACCATTAGCAAGTTAAATCACTCCAAATGACAAACTATACACTTAGCATGATGTTTAGCAAAATCAGGGACACCCCCGACTTTTTAGGAATCACACAGAAATATACCAGTGATCACTTCGACAATGATTTCTCCCAATTGGCTGAATAGATTGACTTGAAACTTTGTAGTGTTGTAGAATGCTTTGAGCTGGTTCCAATGAGCCCTTGATCATCAAATTTGGTTCAGTAGATCTTGAGATATGTCCTGTTGAAGTTGACAGACTTGGAGGTAGTCACTCAGAGAAAACACAGAGTAAAAACTATGAGTATATGTATTGATACTATCAAATGTACATTCCCATTGGCATGTAGAATGATGCCCAATGGTACTCAGAGGTGTAGGCTAGGTAGTAGCTCTCACACTCTCACAAATATGCTTGGATTAGCCTCGGGAAGAGTGTTACTAAACCCGCGACTTTTTACATTGACTTTTATAGATGTTTTGAAGGAATTTGAATTTCAAAATTCAAATGTAGGCTCCCTCAAATCTCTCAACTAATCACATGGAGATATTCTCTCCATTCATACCTTTCAAATTCCACGACTTTTGAAGGTAGGTACAATTACAGGAAGTCACTTTGACTTTTACATAAAGTAATAAGTAACTAAGCATAGGCATGTGTTCCTATGCTCTTTCTTGAAATGAAGTAATCCAAACTTTTGCAATAAACTTCAAAGTTGATATCCAAAGCTAAGTGATCTTTGTGCAATCTTCTTGTTGAGTCTTCAAGGCACAAAACAAGTTCAAGTGTTAAGGCTTGTTTGCACCAACAAAATGTACCTTCTTGGTGCGAGTTCAACGAAGTAAGGGGATTTTAAGATGGTATCTTCCATCATTTCCATGACCTGTAGTTGGGCCTCTATACGTGCAGAATGGGTCTTCCGTGATTCTTCTACTAGCTTCATCCAAGTAGGTCTTAGTAGTTCGAAAGTATCTTGAACCTTTTCGGTTACACATCCACCAATGGCTTCTTGTGGGTCATAATCTTCTTCAAAGGAGGGTTCTACTTCTACTGGAGTCTCATCAGGCTCACGGAGATCAAGTGGGGAAGTAGGCTTTTGAAGTATAGCATGTTTTGCTAGCTAAGTCTAGAGTGTAGCAACTTGTTCTCGTAGATTGTTCAGTCCCTCTAATACCTCAAGAGGGGTTTGTATATGTTGGAGTGGTCGTTCTATCTGTTCACTTGGTTGTGTTTTCATCCTTGTGTTCCTCAAAGTGTCACATTCTTCGGTTAGCTTATCATGAGCTTCAAGTAATCGTGCATGGACTTTGAAAATGATCTTGATCGTGTCATATGGAATTTTTTGGAAGCGGCTCATACTGAGAGGTGCTCCCGATTTGTCCATAGCAGCTTTTGTTGGTGCAATTCAAGCCTTCCTACTTGGCTTGGAACCTTGGAAATTTGGTGTTGAAACCTTGGAAGTTTAATTCTCTTGAAGAAAGGACCATGTGAACTTATGCTTATAAGTTCTTACTTCTTTACCCATTGTAAAAGTCTATATGACTTGGCATCTCATGTAATCACACACCTACTTGATTAGTCGTGAAAATTGGATGGTGTAATTGGAGAGAATATCTCCCTACTTTTAGAGGAGAGATTCTAGGGAGCCTAGATTTGAATTTCAAATTCAAATGATCACTCAACTCATATAAAAGTGAAGAACAAAAACTTGCGGGTTAGCTAGTCTCATTTTGAGCTCACTCCCCGAGGCATTCTACTATTGTAACTCTGTGTGTGTTAGTGCTACTTCATAGCCTACACCACAATACCTCATTTAGCTATGCTTGTCATGCTAATGAGATTGTACAACTACATCAATCAATAGAAGTATACACATTCATCATCTCTGTTTTTTCTCTGAGTCATCTACTCCAAGTCTGTCAACTTCAACAGGGCATATCTCAGTGGTTTCTCAACCAAATCAAGTGATTCAAAGCACATTGGATTCAGCTCAAAAGTCTTCTACAAGCTTACAAATTTTGAAGTCAATTGGATCAGCCATCTTGGAGAAATCTAGCTCGAAGTGACCTCTGGTATTCTGCTGCAGTGTTCCTAAAAAGTCGGGGGTACATATTATTTTGCTAAACTCATTTCTCAGAGTATAGTTCATCATTTCTTCTCATTCCACTTGCAAATGGTAGCTTGTTAAGCTAATTTAATATGTCCAGAAGGAATTTGATCAATTGTAAGTGTGCTGGTCATACTGAGTGAAAGACTGAGCAGGTGTCAATACCAAAATAGCAAGTTTTCTTGGATTTGTGAAGTGCAAAGTTATCTGTTTTTGATTTGATCATTACATATATCATTTGCAAAGTACATATATGCCTTCTTGGTATCATTTGGAAGCTAATCAAGTGTACTAAGCATTCCTGGAGTCAAAGAGGGCTGGTGCAAAGCAGGATTAGCAGCATCAACTCAATCTTCTGAGTGCATCCAACCATTTCTCTCAACAGTGGTATCTGAGCAAATAAGGTAAACATGGGAGATGGTTTTCCTTCATTCATTGACAAATTGGACAGGAACAATTACCAAGCTTGGTCTCTGAGAATGAAGACCTATCTACAAGGAAGAAGCTTGTTTGGATTCATATCAGGAGATGAGGAATTGCCCTCATTCAAAGCTAGAGGACTACCCACCAAGGATGAACAAGAGAGGCTCAACCAATGGTGTGCAAAAGATGCTTTGGCAAGGTCTTACCTTCTTAACTCTATATCTGATTTCCTTTTACCTCATATAAGGAACTGTAAGACTTCCCAAGAGACTTGGGAAACCTTGTCAACATATTTCTCTTCCAACACAAGGGCCAGGAAGAATCAACTGTGGATTGAATTCACAACCCTTAGGAAGCAGGCCAAGCAATCAGTCTCAGAGTATGTGACCAAGATTAAAGATGTGGCAGACCAATTAGCAAGCATTGGAGAGGAGATTGAAGAGGAGCAAATAGTCAGGCAAGTAACAAATGGACTCAAGGCAGATGATAAGTGGGAAAGTTTCACCACTGCAATGGACCTCTACATGGACATGCATACCCCAGATCTCACAACACTCATGGGCCAACTATTCACACATGAAGCAAAGTTTACAAAGGCAGGAGATCAATCAAAAGGTAACAACCCCTCTGCTCTATATACTGATAAGAAGGTTAAAGATAAAGGTAAAAGTAAGAAGGTTGATGAAGAAGGTTCTACCTCCCAAGCAAACTATGCAGGGAGAGGTAGATCCTCAAGAGGAAGAGGCAGAGGAGGTAAGTCAGGTAGGGGGAGACCCTACAACTCATCACCATGCAACATCTGTGGATTGTCCAATCATACCACAGATGAATGCTACAAGAACTACAAGAATCAGAGAGGAAGAGGCTATTCAAGAGGTGGATACTCTCAAGGGAGAGGTAGG
Source organism: Ceratopteris richardii (assembly GCA_020310875.1). Lineage (NCBI taxonomy): Eukaryota > Viridiplantae > Streptophyta > Polypodiopsida > Polypodiales > Pteridaceae > Ceratopteris > Ceratopteris richardii. Next base: position 143,253,881 of record CM035411.1, on the reverse strand, counting down.
TTCAACCAACACCAAGGCTACAATGGATACAACAATCAGTACAACAACAATTACAACCACAACCACAATGGTAACTATCAAGGTGGATTTAGAAATAGAAGGGATTACAACAACTACATAGAGGAGCAAGATGACTCCCTATTGATCATGAATATGACCTCCAAGGCAGGTACAAATGATGATCATTTATTTTATACTGACTCAGGTTGTTCTAACCATGTAGCTGGCAATGTGGCACTACTCTCTGATTTGGAAGAACCCAAGGGCAAACATCAGGTACAAACAGGTGATGATACTAAACACTCTATTGTAAAGATTGGAAATGTAAAGACATGTGATGGTAACCAGAATCTATTGGGCAGGGTACTTTATGTACCAACCATCACCAAGAATCTAATGAGTGTTGGTCAGATTGTGGAGAAAGGTTTGCAGGTCAGGTTCACTCAACATGGAGCATATGTGGAGGACCCAAGACATGGTTTCAAAAGAATTGCCAAGGGGGAGAAATCAGGTAGATTGTTTACTTTTGAGCTAGACGACACCAAAAATATTGCTTTATACAACTACAAGGATCAAACACTTTCAGAATTAGAAATATGGCACAAGAGGTTAGGTCACATAGGTGAAAGAACCCTAAAGCAAATGTGCAGGGATCAATGTGTGCTTGGGATACCTAATGTGTCCAAGCAACACATGATTTATAAATGTGGAGCATGTCAGTTTGGTAAGTCTCACAGGTTGCCCTACTCAAGGAAAGGTTTTATGCATGAAGTCTACCTAGACTTGGTACACACAGATGTTTGGGGACCTAGCAAGGATCCCTCCATTTCAGGATCAAGGTATTATGTGTCCTTCATTGATGATTATAGCAGGTGGACTATCTTATACTTTATGAAGCATAAAGATGAAGTGTTTAATTGTTTCAAGAGGTATCTTGCACTTGTTGAAAACCAAACAGGAAGAAGCTTGAAAAGGCTAAGGTCAGATGGTGGAGGAGAATACTTCTCAAATGAGTTTGAAGATTTCTTGCAGGAAAGAGGCATCAAAAGGGAGATAACTACAAGGTACTCACCTGAACAAAATGGAGTAGCTGAAAGAAGGAATAGACTCATAGTAGAAACAGCTAGGTCTATGCTTAATGAAAAGAAGCTGCCAAATTACCTTTGGGCAGAGAGTGTATCCACTGCCACCTACCTCATCAATAGGTTGCCATCCAAATCACTTGATGGCATGACACCATATGAAGCTTGGCATGGTAAGAGACCTTCTCTGGATCATTGCAAAATCTTTGGTTGTGTAGCATATGTGCATATTCCCTCACAGGTAAGGGGAAAGCTAGACCCTAAAGCTGAAAAATGTATCTTCATTGGTTATGATTTGAACCAAAAGGGATACAGATTCTACAACCCAACAAACAAAGGCTTCAAGGTAAGCAGAGATGTCATCTTTGATGAGAATGACTCATGGTATGAGAGTGAATGCAGGAAGGTTAGTCTACCATATGACATGGAAGAAGATTTCCCAAAGCTCACCAAGGAGGAATCAATTAGAAAGAAGACTCAAGCTCAGATGATGATGACACTATCAATCTTGAGGAGTTCAAAGCATGGAAGTCCAAAGGGAAGATGAAGATGAAGAAGCTAGAGGATATACCAGAATCCTCAACTCAAGCAATGAGGAGATCTCAGAGAGAAAGTAAGAAGCCTATCAGATATGGGTATGATACTTCTCTTGTAACCAAGCATTCTGTATATCTTGCAAAGGATTTGTTGAATGAAGAACCAGGTACCTATGAAGAAGCAATCACCAAACCAGAATGGAAAGGAGCTATGGATGAAGAGATAGAAGCTCTCAAGGAGAGTGATACTTGGGACTTGGTACCCAAGAAGGACTCTATGAAGGTGATAGGATCCAGATGGATCTACAAGCTAAAGAGAAATTCAGATGGAACAATCAACAGGTACAAAGCTAGGTTGGTAGCCAAGGGTTTTGCACAAACCCAAGGCATTGATTATGAGGAGACAATTTCTCCTGTGGCTAAGATGCCAACTATCAGAATATTGGTGAGTATAGCTGTATCCAAGAATTGGAACATGTACCAATTAGATGTCAAGAATGCTTTCTTGAATGGATGGATATCTGAAGAAGTCTACATGTCACAACCACCTGGCTATGAAGATCCCAAGAAGGTAAACTATGTTTGTAAATTGAAGAAGGCTCTATATGGTTTGAAGCAGGAACCTAGAGAATGGAATTACAGGTTGACAACATATCTCCAAGACCAAGGATTTGTGATGAGTAAAGCAGACACTTCTCTATTCATAAAGAGGAGTAGTATAGAGGTAATCTACTTGTGTGTTTATGTTGATGACATCATCATTACAGGCAATGATGTCAATGGGATTAGACACATCAAAGGACAGATGATGAAAGAGTTCAAGATTAATGATCTTGGATTATTGAAGTACTTCTTAGGTCTTGAGTTAGTCTACACCAACTCAGGTATATATATTACTCAAAAGAAGTATGTACAGGATATGGTCAAGAAGTTTGGCTTGCAGGATGCTAAGGTCTCAAGTACTCCAATGGAGGTCAACCTAAAGCTAAGTGCTCATGAAGGGGAAGAAATACAAGACATTACAGGATATCAAAGCATGGTAGGTAGTTTGAATTATGCTACCTTGACAAGAATTGACATAGCATATGGAGTTAGTGTGCTAAGCACATAGAGGTTCATTACCACTATGTGAGAGAAAAGTTGCTTAGCAAAGACATTCAATTGACTTATGTGTCCACTAATATGCAATGTGCAGATTTACTTACAAAAGCTTTGGATGGAAACAAGTTATGCAGATTCAAATCCATGATTGGATTGCAGGATGTGATTGAAGATTGAAAATGAAGACTTAAGCCAAAGTGTTTGGCTTGAGGGGGAGCTGTTGGTGCAATTCAAGCCTTCACCTTTGGCTTGGAACCCTTGAAGGATATCTCTACATGAAGCAAGAGTCATAGGAACTTATGCTTATGAACTATTACCATTTTATCTCTTGTAAAAGTCTTAGTGACTTGGCATTGTTTGTAATCACACCTAATTGATTGGAAGTCATGGAAAAGGTTGTTGATTGATGGAGAGAATATCTCCCTACATTTAGTGGAGTGATCATAGGAGATTTGAACTTGAATTCAAACTCAAATTCAACTCAACTCCTATAAAAAGTGTAAGTCAAAAGTCGCGGTTGTCCTTCACTTTTCCCGAGGCTTACACCTTTGATCATTGAGTGTGTGAGTGCTACTCCATAGCCTACACCTCTGAGTACCATTGAGCTATGTTTATCATGCCAATGGGAATGTACATTTACATGATCTAATACAAATACTTACATTCATCTACTCTGTGATTTTTTGAGTTATCTTCTCCAAGTCTGTCAACTTCCAAGAGGAATATCTCAGTGCCTACTGAACCAAATCAAGTGATTCAAAGCTTGTTGGAACCAGCTCCAAGCATACTACATGCCTACAAAATTTGAAGATCATTGGATCAGGCATCTCGGAGAAATCTTGCTCGAAGTTGTCTCTGGTATTTGTCTGCACATCTCCTAAAAAGTCGGGAGTGTCCATCAACTTGCTAAAGTTATTTCTCTGTGCATAGTTTATCAATTTGAATGATTCCACTTGCAAATGGTAGCTTGTTAAGCTAATTGAATAAATCTAAGAGGAATTTTTCCAATTGTAAGTGTGCTAGTCATACTGAGTGAAAGACTGAGCAGGTATCAAGATCAAAATAGAAAGTTTTCAAGTCTAGTGAAGTGCAAACTCATCTGTTTTGATCTAATCATTAGTCAAATCATTTCCAAAGTACATATAGCATATTTTGGTATCATTTGAAAGCTCAAGGAGTCTACTAAGCATATCTAGAGTCAAAAGAGGCCTGGTGCAAAGCAGGATTAGCAGTACCAACTCAATCTTCTGAGTGCATCCAATCATCTCTCTCAACAATGTTAGTAGAAGATTATGCTTAGAAATTTAGAACTTTAATGGAAAGATTACAGGGTAATGAGAGACCGACCTACCGACGAGATGTTGGCAGGTTACTTCCTAAAAGGATTAAGGAGAAGCATCAGGCATGCAGTTGCAAGTGTGGATATAGCTAATGGTTTTGATGTATTAGTGTTAGCAGCTGCAAGAGTGGAAATATGATTTGGTAGATCGAAGAAGAGACATAGTGATTCTAGTTCAGATGCTGAATCGGATTCATAAATGGAATCAGAGAAAGGGACAACTGATTGTGATTCTGATACTCAAGATGAAGAAGTGGTGATGAGAAGGCACCACAAACATAAAGGTAAACAAAGTAAAGAGGAAGCCTTGATTAGTAAGTTAAAGAAACATGGATATTCTATAATAGCTCTGAAAGAGAAAAGATTTTGTGAAATTTGTGATAAAGATGGACACATAACAAGTCTATGTTGGTATAACCCCAAGCATAGAGGGAAAAGTTCAAGGGAGGACAATAGAAATAATAATGAAGTGGCTGCCAATTAAGCTATTCAAGTTTAGGCACGAGGGAATTTTCAGAGGCAGCAGCAAGGATGATTGCCATGGAGAGAACATGCAAACCATCAAGGAAATCAGCAAAGTAAACCACCTAGGATGATGCCCTGTGGGTATTGTTCAACACCTGATCATTGGATAGGGCCTAATTGTCCTTTATGAAGCATAGAGAAGAAAGGGGTATACGAGTGGTTTGCTATAATCAAAATAAGCAACAAAAGTAGCTTATGGATACCATAAGTATTGAAGAACATCAAGTATTAAAGGTACAGGTTATGAGTCTTCAAGAGGAATTACAAAGGAAAAGTCAAGAGTATGGGCAGATAAGTACTCAATGTAAGCAGCAGCAGGCGGTTGAAATCTAGAAGGTAAAAGATTCATTGCAGGAATTTGAGTTATGGATAGTTCAAATGTAGGAAAAGGTAGAATCTAAGATGAAAAATTTGTCAACTCTAAATTCAAGCTTGCAAATGGAGATTGTAGTCCTTAAGTCTAGATTGAAACCTTTGTTACTGTTGGAGAGACAAACTCTTAAGAATGAAGAAGTTGAGCTAGATGTAGTTTTAATGTTAGAAATGGATATGCGCATGATAAAGCAAAAAATACATAAGTATGTACAAGATTTATGGGATGTCATTAAGGAGAGATTATGGCTGTAATTCAATTTCCTTATGAACAATTGCAGGACGGATTTGCTTCTGTGTATGAAAACAAACTGATTTAGGTCATAGAAAAGTACAAGGTGGAGAACGAAGAAATGTTGTGGATGATTAAAGAGCTTAAAGAGCAGTTGGTGCAGCAAGGTGTAGAAAAAGAGTTGGATAAACTGGTACAACAACAACAGATAATATCAGATACAGCGTTGGATGAAAAGAATGAATAGATGAAGATATGTCAAAATCAGGTACAAAACCAAGAGGTAGTTGAATAGGAAACAAAAGCTCATTATAGAGAATTAGAAATTGTTGGGTATGATCAAGGGGTTGTGGGAACGAGTTCAATTTTTGATAAAAATTCCCCACTGGGCAGTGCCAAGTGTTGAGGGGTAAGCTGATCAATCGGAATATGCTTTATCGAAAGTATGCAGCATTGGAGTTTTGCTAAATCCGTGTTTCGCTGAATCAGATTTTTAATAGACAGTTACAATTTAGTTAGGTATCGATGTTGCGTGAATATATTCATTATATTTTGTTCATACAAAGAGGAGAAGGAAGAGGAAGCATCTCCAAGAAGAAGACGAAGACGTAGAGAAGTGTTTTCTCAGATCTGTACTGAAGAAATCCCTTGTAGAAGCAGAAATTGCTCAATCTATAATGCAGTTTTCAGTAGTTTTCGAAGACTTAATGAAGCATTTTTATACAACACGTGTGCGAATGTTCTCTATCCTTGTATCATTGTCTTATTTAGCATTGTCTAAAACATAAAGTGGTGAATCTGAATTTATGTGCGTGCTTATTCACTCTATGTGAGAAAGATTAGCACCAAGTTTATTCTTTTGCGTGAGTTTGATTAAAGTTAGTATTGATGTGTTGAACATGAACCCCAACAGACTGCTCTCCAACTAGAGAGGAGAATGATGCCACAACTATCATTCTATAAGATATGAAGAATGATCTCCAAGATTATAGAGAATACAAAGGAAATGTCTTTTATTGACCCTTCTCTATCTTTACTAGTTTTGCCAGATTTTGAGATTAAAGGGAATAAATATGTTTGCTTTTGTGATATTAAGATATTATTAAACATCATGGAGGACTACACACTTGCAACAATTGCATAATGCAAATGAAGATAATGGGTTCATATCTAATGATGAAATCTAGGATCTAGCCCTGAAAGTGAATTTTGATTCAAGAGAATGCTTGGTTGTATGGTCCAATGGAGTGAGACAAGACACTAAAACATGAAGAATAATACGAAGTGATCAAGAATTTGTTTATAAAGTAGGTCTATAATCTAAGTGTCCGGACGATTAAAATAGATGAATTCGAACACTAAATATCAACATTGAGTCGTCGTATGCCCTTCCTTACCACAAATCTCACAAAACTTTTTGTCTTGTGGTGGAAGCATAGAGTATCCATACTTCTTTTATTTACTTATCAAATCCTCTTCTTTGGTATGATTAACTCTTACTTTGTGATTTTTTTAAAATTTGAACCTCCTTTAAACTTGTTTCTATCCCATCATTATATGAGGCTGATGTTGTCTCCGATTCTTTCCCGGACACAGAATCTTCATGTCTACTGTACTTCCCATTCATTCAACCAAATCTCTTTTCCACCCTGGCAAGCACTAAAACATTAAATCCACGTGTAATATCTATGCTAGCCACTGCATTCCTCGAACTACTCCTTAATCTTTTTTAAAAATATCCTGCTAACATTTAATCCATGGGCTGTAATACATCTAGTAAAAACAAGAACCTTTGTGCTTAATATTCTACTAGCATATTCTTTTGCCTAATAGCTCTAAGTTTTTTGAGAATGTCAATTGGGGATTTTTCTCCTTGAAATCTCCATAAAAATGCTATCTTTAAAGCATTATAAATAGGAAAATGTGCAATTCCATACTGACTAAACTAGCTCATGGCTTTTCCTTCCAATGTTGCCCCAATCTTCCAATGCTATCGCAAATTGCTACAACTTAATGACATCATTATACAATGCCATGTATGCATTAGCTTTCTATTTAAATGTCAAATTGAGCAACATGAGAATCTATATCTTCTTTAGATCCACCTCTGAATTCAGCCACTTTGATTGTGGGGTAAGGGGGCGGTTGCACCATATGCATTGGTTGAGGTGATCTCCTATGTCTTTGCCTGGTAGTCCTCGCAAGTGGGTCAAATTGGAGTCATCACCTTATCCCTGCAATGCCTCTTGTCAGGATGAATGCTCCTCAAAATCCTCCCACCAACCTAGCTTCTACTATGATAGAACCCTCACCTTTTTGGTCTACAACAATCTCTTCAGAGTTTTGGTCTTCCAGATCATGGTACCATTTCTCCTGATCATCTAATGAATCCACTTTACCAACACGTGCCTGAGCGCGGGTATAATACACTACCAAATCTTCACAGTCCTTTTTGTCATTCATTTCTTGCCTCATACTCGAGAAGATCAATAGGATCACTAAATGTGTTTGGGTTCAACAACACATAACAACTATTACACACAGAAAATATGATAGAATGCAGTGAATAAACTACACTTAAAATATTAACTATATTGAATCATAGAATCAAACTCAGTTATCACACAACTGATCAAATAGATAGACGTAGATAACACCAGATTAGAGTGCTTCATAGAATTAAACTGCAGAGATATTGAATAGATCATCTATTAAAAGAAACACATACATCAGTCCTCATCAGTCTTCTGTCCTCTTCTTCTTACCCCGTTTCTTTTGACACACACCTTCTATCTTTAAATAGACAAAAACAATCCACTACAAGTGAACAAAGCTAGTATGTCAAAAGACTTTCTAGTAACATCCAATTATAATTAATTATAACAAAATCTGGTTGAGCAATATCTTATTCAACACACATCCGACTCAACAAGCTTCCAAAATATCTGACTGAGTAATTTTAATTTTGTAGATACTTCTAACTAAGGTTCAACAATTCTAGTAGAGCAATTGATTGCTCACCCTTTTGCACCCATATTTGCTTCATGCTTGGAACTGATGGGTATCTCCATGGCTTCACTACTTGAGTGTGGTGTGATCTTCTTGCTTCATGTTTTTGCTGCTCTTGATTTGCATGCCTCCATGGTTGAGTTGTTGATGTGACTGTCATCTTTGGAGAAGAAGGGAGTTCCAATGGTGGCCTGATATTTTCATCAACTTGTGAGACATTATGCACTATAGATCTAGGATACATGCAACATCATCTTCTCCAAGTTGAGAGTTAGAAGAACTAAGATCCTTCATCAAGTCATGATCACTAGTTGTACTAGTTTCTAATTATATTGTAATACATTGCTCATTCACCCAAATTTGAAAAAGACGGCTTCTTAGTTTTGAGTTGACCATGTGATCATATATCCAATCTTGTCACAATATTAAAGGTTCGATGAGATCTTCATCATGGCACACTAATAACTTTACTTTCAAGGAGACTATTGCTCTAAAAAAGGGTAAGTACTACATCGAGGAACTCTGCCACCTTAATTCTCAATCCGTGGAAGACTAAGGATGATATGAAGAGCATGAATAAGAAAAGTGTGTGAAGGTGATGGTGAGAAGCACACTGGTGCACATACACATGTAAGAGACAATATGAGAGGCAGTGGAAGTAAGCCTCTTCTTTGCATTACTCAAGTTACAAGAACTCTTCCACGAGTCTCACACCTTAAACTAGCTCTCCCAAAAATGAGCTCTCTAGCTCTATTTATAGTTTTTGAGGTGAAATGACCAGTTTCACAACTATTTATAGCTCTTTTTGAATGTAAATTCCCATAAAAGTTCCCATCAAGCTTTGTGGCAATAATAAAAGTTGAGAGGGATATGTTACCAATGCACCTTAAGGAGCAAAAATCTATTTTGATACCACTTGTTGGAGTTTGAGGGAGCAAGAATGCACACAATAAACATGATGAAGAAGAATAAAATTGATAGAAAAGGAAAAAATTTTAAATGAAAAATGCACAAAAGATAAGCATATGTACAAGTTGAGGCAAAGGGCCTCCTAAAGAGTGAAGATAGAACCCAAGAGTCCTAAGTGTGCGCACACAAACCATTACCAAAAGATACTAACATAGAATACCATTATATGAAACATAAAAAATGGTCAAAATCTCTTAATAGTTCATCTTACCTTCTCTTATATTGAAAATGAAATTTCAATAGTACATACGAGTGGTGGCATGTTTTGTAAACGTATTGGTTCTTGAGTTACTTTTCTACGTAAATCTTTCAAATGCATAATATGATTTGTACCACTAAGATTACCTCTGGGTATCATTCCTCGCAATGTGTAGCTCCCATATTGAGATTGTTATGTTTTATGTATGTAGGATAATTTTGTACCTTTGCTTTACAGAGTGGTTTTTTTCCACATTTTCTATCCATCATGTCGGCACAAACACATGCAAGAGATAAGTCTATGATGAAGCATCCTAGATGTGGAGAACATGAGTAAGTTCAAGTAGTTAAATAGACTTCTACTAAAAGATTAGCATATTGCTGATAATCCATGGAAGTTCACTCATCATCCAATTACTTTCATTGTAATAGCCCTCTAGAATCTCTTTCTTTCCCTATGTGTGATGATCATCACACATAGGGAAAGAAAGAGAGTTTAAGGAGCTATTATAATGATCATCTCAAGTGATTCATTGCTGATAAGAACTTTTCTCCATCTAAATTGGCCCCCTAGACTCTCTTTCTTTCCTTATGTGTGAGAGAAGCTAGGTCATTAAAAATATTTATCCCTCTATATCTCATTAAGAGTCTCTCTTTCTCTATATGTGTGAGCATTTTGTATCTCTACACCTTCTTACTTTCTCTATGTGTGAATGTGCTTGATCATTGACAAGGTTTTTCCTTCTCTTTCTCCTTACTGTTACCTTTATTTAAATTCAGTTCTATATCTCTCTACATTGGAACCATGTCTTCATGGGAGAAGTAGATGATGCTCAATAAAAATTTGAAACATAATAAGAGGAAAGGCTCTAGGGAAAATCTAGCTCATAAAAATTAGAAAAATTTTGGAAATTGTAATGGATCCTTTTTCTTAGGATTTCGCTATCGAAATATACTAGTAGGATGACAAATTATAGATCAATGTCGCCTAAAGGCATTCCCAAGATTTTACGTAGATTATGTATTAAGCTATTATATCTTATAGTAAATTTTTATCTCTCACTCTCTCTCTCTCTCTCTCTCTATATATATATATATATATATATATATATATATATATATATATATATGCATATATATATATATATATATATATGCATATATATATATATATATATATATATATATATATATATATATATATATATATATATATATATATATATATATATATGCATATATATATATATGTATATATATATATATATATATATATATATATATACACACACACATATATATATGCATATATATATATGTATATATATATATATATATATATATATATATATATATATATATATATATATATATATATATATATATATATATATATATATATATATATATATATATACACACACACATATATATATATATATATATGCATATATATATATATATATATATATATATATATATATATATATATATATATATATATATATATATATATATATATATATATATATATATATATATATATATATATACACACACACACACACACACACATATATATATATACACACACACATATATATATATATACACACACACACACACACACACACACACACACACACACACACACATATATATATATATATATATATATATATATATATATATATATGTGTGTGTGTGTGTGTGTATATATGTGTGTGTGCATAGAGAGAGAAAAAAAAGGGTTATATGTTTTTTTCTTGATAAGTTTTATTTTAGGGGGGATGCAAGAAGAATGGGGTGTTTTGGGAAATGGTGATAAGAGTGTGACCATCACTATGTGAAAGGGGGGAGATGGAGGGGTTTCCTAAGTTTGTTGTACTCATGTGAAAGGCTGGGTATCATGACATGAACGTTGAAAGTAATGCCATTACGCGTCATTTCTTGCAAAGAACTTAGCTATCCATGGAGTCTGTAGTAGTGGAACATAGAAGGTCTGAGTGACTTCATTAGTCGCAAGGGAAAGCTACCACAAATGAAGCTACCACAAACAAAGTTGTTCCATCAGACAAAGGTAAAGTAGAAACACTAGGGATGACTGTGAGTAGCTATGAAAACTTGAAAAGAATGGGTTTCTATTGTGTCTAGCATCACATGCATGCATCATTTAGGAGCTCGCATGACTATGATTAGGAATATTCTTCTTAGTTCTAATGTAAGAGCTTCTGTTTTCAGTAGAGGAGAGGCATCATCAGTTAGGAGTCCAATGTTGCAAGGAAAGCAATGGACGAGGTAAACCCCTCATTGATTCAACTTATTTGACTCATTAGTCAACCAACACCTTCTTAATCTCATTTATGATCGATACTTTACATTGTTGATGTAGATGGTTATATCCACCATATTCAAAAGTGCTAAACCACAACGTATTCTACCATAAAAAAGAAGAATTCAAGACAATGTATGGTCTCTCTATCCCTGGTACAAATCCATCTATTGTATTAGAAACTTGATTAGGAAGGTAGATTGATTGTCTATGTTCAAAATAACTTGACTCAAGGGAAAAATGAAGGTGAAACAAGTCAACCCAGAGTCATATGATGTAGTGATGGTGTTGCATCAAAAGGTATACTAGAAGATACCAATAAACTATGAATTGTCTATACAGTTCATGTGGGCCTTTGCATTTGAGAATTGCACTACTACACCGACATTGACCAATCCAGCTATGTATTAGGTGGTGTGGGTTGTAGTTGCAAAAGCATCTATTGAGAGATGTAAGAAGATGGGTATGCTGCAATTGGAGATGCAAAGGTGTTGGAGTTAGACATCTGTGGAAGCACGCAAACAACACAAGGAAGAAGGAAAAGCTTGGAGCACAACACACAATGCTCAATGTATTACCACTAGAATGTACAAAGATAAGTAGCCGGTTAGGGCAATAGGTGTATATACAAGCTGGGGGAAAAAACCCTCCTAAAGTGGGAAAAAAGTGCCCCGGTGGTCCTAGAGTGTTCACACACATCACTACCTAAATATATCAACAAATCCCCCCCTGGGATTGATGTAGTGAACAAGGAGCTGGCACTCATGTATAAGGAAGTGCCAAGCTATGTGGAATCAATCACAAAAGGAAGTAAGCCCAAAGCTTTGTGGGCACATATGCCAAGCCGATTTCCCTAATAGAGAACCTCTCCTTGACATAATGGTAATGCACCTCAATGTGCTTAGTGCGAGCATGGAACCCAAGGTTCCTTGCAATTTTCAATGCGCTCTGATTGTCAGTGAAGATGGTGGTGGTAGAGACTGACCAACACCCAAATCAGCCATAAGGCATCTGAGCCACACACACTCAACCATTGCTGTGAAAGCTGCCCTATACTCAACCTCACAATTAGAAGTGGCAACAGTAGGTTGCTTCTTGCTCAACCAAGATATACATGAGCTACCAAGCATGAAGCAAAAGCCATTGGTGGACACACAAGTGTCATAGCAACAAGCCCAATCACTGTTAGAAAAAGCATGCAAGTCTGGCAGTAGTGATCCCCCCTTGGGATAAAACAATCCAAGGAGCCGGGTACCACTCAAGTAGCAAAAGATGCATTTAACCACCTGCAAATACTTGACACCTGTGCAATGCATAAACCTGCTCATCTGTGAGATTAAAAACTGAATATTTGGCCGAGTAATGCATAAGTTAATCAAGCATCCAACAACCTGCTGATAGAGAACAACATCAAATGCATCTCCAACATCATGAAGACTCAATCATAAACCTGTCTCCATGGGAGTGGCAATAGGCTTACAGTCTTCAAGGCCAAAACAGTGCATTAATGTGTTAATATATTTCCTTTGACACAAAGCCATTCTACCATCAACTCGCATAAATTGAATGCCCAAATAGTGATGCAAATGCCCCAAATCAGACATCTCAAATGAGGCATGCAAATCAGCCTTAAAATTAACAATATGCATGTTATGAGGACAAATGAGCAACATGTCATCTACATACACCACAATGATCAGAAGCACATCATTAGCACGCTTAACATATAAGGTGCTTTTAGTTGGACTATTCTCAAAACCATGTGCAATGAGATAGGCATGTATCTTTTCATACCAAGCATTTGGTGCTTGCTTTAAACCATATGTTTCCTTCTTTAACCTACACACCTGGTTTTCATGCCCTTTCTGCACAAAGCCATAGGGTTGAAAAACATACACTTCTTCATGCAAGTCACCATTCAGAAATGATGTTTTAATGTCCAACTCATGTATATTCTAACCGTGATGAGCTGCAAGTGCGCAGATGCTATGAACAGTAGTCACTCGGCAAGTAGGAGCAAAGGTTTCATCAAAATCAACACCTCTTTCCTACACATAACCCTTTGCAACAAGCCTAGCTTTATACCTTTCAACTGTTCCATTAGGTTTACGCTTCAGCTTGTATACCCACTTAGTGCCAATGGCCTTCTTGCCAGGAGGCAAGTCACATAAATACCAGGTACCATTTTTCATGATAGCATCATATTTAGATTGCATTGCAGCCATCCAATGTTTAGAATTTTGTGCTTCATCAAACAAAACATATTCAGTCTCATCACAGAGACTAGAGGTAGCCATATCATAGAAATCTGATGCAAAAGAGGCACTATGAGAGCCTGACCGAGTACGATATGATAGAGGTGCATCAAATTTAAAATCACGCAAGGTCTACACCAACCATTTTGGCATAGTTTTTGGCTGCTCAATATCAACTCTCTCATCAACAAGTGCATCATGTAAATCTGCATAAAGAATGGAATGATCTACATCATCACATGAGACTTGCAAAGGCTGAGAAGCTGCCTCATTAGGACTAGCACTAGACTGTCCACTTGTAAAAGGAGGCAACAAAGTATCATACATGTCTTTGGAGCTAACAAATGTCTCCTTAGTACATGAAAGCAATGGCTGAATAACATCTTCCACAAAAACAACATCATGACTAACTAGAATGCGTTTAGTCTATGGATGATACAGACGATGGCCTTTACTTTTAGAACTGTACCCAACAAAAATACATTTTACTGCTTTATCATTCAATTTTTTGTGATGTTTTTGAGGCACTAATGCATATGCTAGACAACCAAAAACACGGAGATGAGCAATAGATGGCTTGCGACCATGCCAAGCCTCATATAGAGTGATAAACTACAACACTTTAGTGGGATACCTATTCAGTACATATGCTGCACCCATAACAACCTCAAGCCAGAAACTATGTGGTAAAGCTTGACTCTTGACCATACATCTCGCCATCTCCATGAGTGACCTGTTCTTTTGTTCAGCAACTCCATTCTATTGCAATGTATACGACATTGTACATTAATGTTTTATCCCACATTCAACTAGAAATGCATTAAAGTTATCGATTAGAATGGAGGGTGCCCATTTTATAGGTTGATAGATTTTTAGCCAAAACTCAAAACTGTTTGAAGCACATAAACACTTCGTACTTTGCCTTCAATGGATATACCAATGCATGCTTGGAAAAATCATCAATTAAAGTCACAAAGTAAAGGTAGTTCCCAAAAGAAGGTGTCTACATAGGACCACAGACATCACTATGTACAAGCTGCAATTTCTGAGTAGCCCGAACTGAACCATCTTTTGGAAAGGAAGAACGCTGCATTTTGCCCAAAATACAGCCTTCACATACATGTTTACCGGGTGCCTCAAGTTTGGGCAAAGAGGACACCATTACAGATTTTTGCAGGCGTAGCAAATCATGCTAAATCATTTACAGATCTTTCATAGTCTATGAGCTTATAAAACCCATGACATAAAATTCCAGAAGCAATAATGATGTCACCATTTGACAGATCATGAACTGTACATCTATCATCAACAAATTTCATAACCAAGCCAAACTTGGCTAATGTAGAAATTGATAACATATTTTTCTTGATCCCTGGCACAAACAAAGCATCTGACAAAGTGAACGAACTACCATTAGTAGTAGTCAAAATGATCTTACCAACTCCCATAACAAGATAGGAGGAGTTGTTGGCGCATGTTACAATATTCCTTGTAGGGGTAGGCTCGAGTGAAGAGAAGAAACTACACTGCAAGGTAATATGTTTGGTCGCCCCAATATCAAAGTACCAAACATCCGAGTCTATTGCAGACATGCACTGCTCATGAGAAGATGGGTCAAAATTGCAAACAATAGTAAACACCCATTCTTCTTCCTACACAAGATTAGCAGAATCTGTTTTTGGTGTAGAGGCCTCTGCAACAACCATTTTGGCATCTTTCTTTTTTGCCTCTTTACCAGCCAATTTTGGATAGCTCTTGATGACATGATCATTTGCTTTGCAGTATTTGCAAAACAATTTTTGCTTTTTTGATTTCTTCTCATCTTTGTCTTCCTTCTTCAAATGTGCAACATTTGCATATTTCTACTTACTAATAGAAGAGCCCCGTTTAGCTTTTCCCTTATTATTAGCCAAGAATGCTTGATCTGCAACATGCATAATAGACATGTTCTGCCTAGATTGGTCTTCGTGCAAGAGAAGAGAGACTCACTCCTCAAATGACAAGGCATTTGGATTTCCTTTCATCATGAAATGAAGAGTGGAAGCGAAACTCTGATATGAGTCAGGAAGACCATTCAGAATGGTCTGCACAAGTGAGGTATCTAGTACAACTTCATTAGTAGAAATCAATTGTTCTTTCAAATCCTTGATCTTTGTGAGACATTTTTCCATAGAATCACCTTCATTCATGTGCTCACTCTCCAATTGTTTTCGGAGGTAAGCAACACAAGCCTCATTCCTAGCCTAGTACAATGTGGTAAGTGTATCCCAAGCATCCTTAGCTATTCTGCAAGAGTGAATGTGAGGAATAATGGCATGTTTGATTGAAAAAGCTATAAATGCATGTGCCTGAGCATCTTTGCCATCCCAACAAATATTCTCTATAGTAGGTGCAATAGAAACAACAACACAAGCAGGAATCTGTAGAATATCATCATCTTCGACACCATCTCCATCAACTCTGACACTTGTATTTGTAGTACCTATATTCAAAGGTGTAATAGGACATCTTTCACCACCCTACATAATATTCCATAGTCCTTTTGCGACCAATACATGACGCATCATATAAGCCCATAATGGGTAGTTGGTACCATCCATCTTATCCTCAACATCCAACATATAGAATACATCACTACTGCTTCAGCCATGGCCGGTGACTAAAATACCTTGATGCAGAAAATTGACTGTATCTCAAAAAGTTGAACAGAATTTCCCAGAGGAATTATGCTAAACCTATAACAAACTGCGAGATGCTTATACTGGCAAACCAAAATTGATATATATCTTTGGCACAAAAAGATGAAATAGCCTACACAAGCGCTGCGATAGTGCGCCCGAAGGCTGAAACGAGCTCAGATCGCGATTTCACCACCACAAAACGATGTTTTGATCTCTGAAACACCTTGAGTATGCTTACCAGATTTTGTGTGATTTTGAGACTACAACTGGAGAGGTGTAGACAATGCCCTAGATGAAGCGGCAACCTGCTCTGATACCAATTGTTGGAGTTAGACGTCTATGGAAGCACACGAACAACACAAGAAGACCAAGCTTGGAACACAACACACAATGCTAAATGTATTACCACTAGAATGTACAAAGATAAGTGTCACATTAGGACAATAGGCATATATACAAGCCGGGGGGAAAAAACCTCCTAAAGAGGGAAAAAAGTGCCCTGGTGGTCCTAGAGTGTTCACACACATCACTACCTAAATATATCAACAAAAGGTATAAACATTTTTTGAATGATGATGCTTTATCGGTTTTAGAGCCTCTAGTGGATGTCGACTGGCAAGAACAATAAAATAGGAGGTAGAGTTACATGTTCCACAAGGTAGGGCACTTTCTTCCATTAGACAGGTGGAGGGTGCTAAGATTATATCTACATTAGAAT